>OZ004681.1:11240469-11840469 GCA_963924505.1 Agonopterix alstromeriana | reverse complement strand
AAAACTATTGTCACATACATTTGGCTCGAGTAGGCTTGCAGTTTCGTATCAAAACATCAAAAATCTGCTGTTCCATACAAAACTGCAAACCTACTTGAGCCAATTGGGATAGCTGTTTTTTTTTTCGCGATTTCGATGTTGGTCCCATAGAGAAAGTTGTTCAGTTTGATGGTCTGATCATATTAAGAAGGGCCCTGTATATTAATTATGCATAAATAAAAGCTATCTCATGCATATTATCACAATGTGGCCGATTTCCATACATCTTGATTGATATAATTTGATCTAAGCGAATGTATCTTCACAAAATCTTTTGGAATGTAAAATAATGTTATATCGAGTTATTCCCTTTGCAGCGAGTTCCCATTACGCCGAGTTTCTCTACGTCACGTCGAGTCTCCGTTCGTAGATTTATCGTAAAAATTAAATACTGAGTAGAAACATTTACAGATTTTTTCTCGTTCCTACTTATTATTAAATTATTGGATTGCTATCGTGATCCACTAGATCAGTCAAGCAACTTATTTAAAAGGCAAATTATAGTGAAAGAATTTAGTGAAACCCTATTTAGGTAAATCAGATTCGGCAGTAAGAGCGCTGTTTTGAACTTCAAGTTTAAAACGAGTATTATTTACCGTTAAACTTTATTTATTTTTACAGTAATCCAAACGACTTTCCGCAACCATTTACGGGAGTCCAAGATATTGACAACGTGTTCATTGAGAATAACAAAAAGACACAGGTAAGTCGGATTTCTTCAAAATTTGAACTTTACTTTGATAACCTTGAACCTTTGATAATTCGGAGCGTGCTCCATACAAACGAAGTTTGGTGATATTTTCAATACTAACTACTTAAACTCAAAGAAATTTTTCTGAAACAATCTATAAACTAATCTCTATGCTTGTATGAAATCAGATTTTCGTTAAAATGTATAGTTTTAAAGTTACAGTGCCTCAAAGATTTCCATACAAATCTTAAATTAATCCTAGCATTAAAACTGTATATTTTAACGAAAATCTGACTTCATACAATCATAGAGGTTAGTTTCTAGATTGTTTGTGAAAAAATTCATTTACTATAATCGGTTAGTATTGAAAATATCACAAGATTTCGTTTGTATGCAGCGCCCATTTACGCATTAAAAAATAAATAGTTGAAAATTCTTTAGCGTCTTCAAATGTCATCATTACAAAATAAAATAACTTCATAAGGTTTTTCAAGAATCACGTTGTAAGTTTCGCCTGAAAATATGGCCCATTGACGTAGAATACTATGGGCGCCGGGTCTAGTACAAAATACTCTAATAAAGTGTCCGAGACTAAAATACACAAACCTAAGTACGTATAGTAATATAAACCAACTAAAAACATTGAAAATGCTGAAATTCTTTTCCGTCTCACTCCCCCATCGGGGCACGGCCCGCGCCGTGCGCCCACGCGTGCGCGTATTCGGCCGATCAAACGAAGACTGTTGCGTAATTCGTTCTCTTTTTTACGTTTTCGTTCTCTTTTTATTCGGACACTTTTGAGCGCGGACCCTCCGTCCAGTAGTGGTAAAAGTCAATGGTAGGGCCGCGGTCGTAAAAAAGTAGTACTTACCTAAGCTGCTTATTATTAATCTGTGTCTGAGGACGATTTCAAATCTCTAGTAACGTACTAAAATCTCATAATGGGTAAAGAGTTAATGTACCTAATTAAATTTATTTTCAGAATGAATGTGGTAAAGTTAAAACATTTGTTCCATACAATCCACTGATAATAGATGGAAATCCAACCCGAGACGGAGAATGGCCGTGGCATGTAGCAATTTATCAGGCTAAGTTATTTCAGGTATGTTCTATGTTATGCAGACCTCATTGACGACCCAACAGTTCAGTCGGCAGTGAACCTCCCTGCTGTGTCGAGGGTCGCGGGTTCAAGGTATTCAGTACTGTACATTTGTTGGAAGCGCTCGTTAGCGTAGTGGAGCTTCGGTATTGGAATCGATCACAAAAGTTAAGCAACGTCAGATCCGGTCAGTCTTTGGATGGGTGACCGTTTAGTGGTATTTCATCTCAAGCGTTTTTCAGAAGGCACGTTAAGCAGTTGGTCTCGGATAGTTCCGTCAGATGGCGTTGTAACTATTCGTTTGGCCAGGTCAGCCTATTGAGGCGGCTTGAAAATTCTCTGACAGCAAGTTGAACAATAACTTGCCTCCACCAACACGCACTGGGCCCGCGTGGTGGAGTATGGCCCACTCCCTTTCACCCTTATTCGTGAGAGGAGGCCTTTGCACTGCAGTTGGATTCTCCAGGCTTAAAACTTACATTTGTATTGGGCGTAACCGACCTGATCCATTCTATATCGTTGTCTAGTCATCAATCATCATAATACAAGTCCAGGCTACATTCTGGTACTTTGAATGTGACTACCTGACAAGATAATTTATGTAGCAATGTCCAAGATATTTAAGAGGATATGTGAAAAAAATAGGATTCTTCAAAGCATCAGATATCATGAAGTACTAACAGTAGGAGTATGATTTCAGGATATGTGTAAATTGAACATATTATTAAAATTTTGATTGCCGCCAAAACACGATTAAGACAAATTTTCTCGATAGAAAAACAAGCCAAAGTAGCCTCCGTCTTTATCTATAAACGCTTGGAACTGCTAAACGGTGAATAATAGAAACACGAGACTTGATTTAAAAAATAGAGATTGATATTTTATAAATTTTGATTGCAGCAGAAATTAACTTACATAAATAGTAAAATCACAACTAAATAAAGTTTGTTTTGGCGCTTACGTCGTTTTATTTAGTCAGGCGCGCGCGCCGCCCCATCTCTTTCTCTCGCATCAGGCAGTAATATAAGCTATCACAATCTATTAAAAAGCTCAGTCGGCTGTGGCCTTTGCCCGCGTCAGACCTGCGTTCGCATGCACAATTTCCGAATTACGATTAATTATCCAGCTTACGTGTAAATATTATAGTGTAATATATTAAATACAATCTAAAATAAATTCGAGGCCATAGCAGCTTCACATTTAACAGAATATAATTCGGAGCGCGCTCCATACAAACGAAGTCTGGTGATATTTTCAATATTAACCAATTAAGGTCAATGAAATTTTTCAGAAAAAATCTAAAAACTAATCTCTATGCTTGTATGAAGTCAGATTTTCGTTAAAATGTATAGTTTTAAAATTACAATACCTCAAAGATTTCCATACAAATCTTAAATTAATTCTAGCATTAAAACTGTATATTTTAACGAAAATCTGACTTCATACAAGCATAGAGATTAGTTTCTAGATTGTTTCTGCAAATTTTTCATTTACTGATTGGTTAGTATTGAAAATATCACCAGACTTCGTTTGTATGCAGCGCGCATTTACGCATTCGGAATAAACTTCTCTTAAGTATATTTCTCACTCAAATATGTATAGCAGTTTTTTTGGACTTCATAGATCAAGAGCTAGCTGTTATTATCTTTAAGTCGTCGTAATTTTCGGTTTTACTATCTTGTTTTTCAATTTCTTCAAATAATTAAATTTATTTGTCATAATGGAATCTGGTTATAAACGTATTTATGAACCGTTGTCAGTATTTTTACCGAGTTGAAGGATTCTATTGCTCCGGAACATCTTGCCTGGTATGAGAGTTTGAAAACTCTGTGGCCCTTAATTGTATGGGTAGTCAGTATGGTGAGCCAGGCTGAAGGGCAGGGTAGGGAAGGCGAGTGGTCGCAGAGAGTTTCTTCTTCCAAGTTGTTTCTTTCTTGAGTGCTGGATCCGGAATGAATCTACGCCGATTTGGCGCCATTTTATATCATTTTCAAGCGACCACCCCTCCTTACCCCGCACTCTTGCCCTGAATACAAATCTCTTTATTTCTCATACAATCTTAATTTCTACGCTTACAAACCAATATAATTATATAGTTAAGATACTTATTTTCTTATTCTAAAAATAGCAGGTGCATCATCCGCCGGTGCATAACAGAGTGCAGAACGAAAAGGAAAGGTACAATATTTATATGACCCCGGCCCCCGCTTCCTCATAACACAGGTTCCGGACGCCGGGGCCCCCCTCGCTCGCCTGTATGCGCTGACAGAGATGGAGCGTTCTGTCTCTTTCTAACAATTATTTCTAATAGGATTCTACCCCTTCTAATGAGGTAGTGAAGCTTATTGGCATAACTTCTAATTGGAATTTATAAGTTCTAACTCGATTCTAATTGTTTTATTTACTTGTGCTATGCGTTAATTTCATTAGGGAAGTGTACCTAATCTAATCTGGGATAGAAATCACTAGAGAAATCAAATAAGAATCCTATTAGAACTATTCACATAACTTATGTGCTAAGCCCTAATTCTAATAAGAAAATTTTATTTATTGAAATGAACACTTAACCTAAACTTATCCTACTAGTATAAAAGGGTATATAAAACGAAATAAACAAAGTAATGTAAAAAACTATGTACAAAGGTAGTCAATTCAGGTTCTGTCGTGCACATTTCTCCCGCCGTCGCAGCTCTGCGATCCAACCTGTAGCACGACGATCCTCTTGGTCGGTCTCCGGAGGACATGCCCGTTGCTGGTTACGACGTCCACGATCCTCACCTCGCCGTCTCGCCCTGGGTAGACCGCGACGATCCTTCCTGTCGGCCATGTGTTGCGGGGCAGGGTGGGGTCGCAGACGAGTACCAGGTCGCCGATAGCGTGCGCTGGTCGTGTGAGGCTCCCGCCGGTGTTGGAGTAGAGGCTGGTACTCTTTGACCTGGCTCCAGAAGACGTCCGCCATCGTTGAGCGCGCTGCGCTTGCGCGCGGTGAGGTCGTTTGGGTCCCAACAGGATGTGGTTGGGTGTAAGCGCCTCCGGTTCTTCTGGGGTCACCGCCACGTGTGTGAGTGGGTGGGAGTTGACGGTGTTCTCCGCCTCGGCGAGCAGGGTGAGCAGTGTCTCGTCGCTAGGGTACTGCTCGTGGAGTTTGACGCGCAGTGCCTCCTTCACGGTGCGTACGATGCGCTCCCACGCCGCTCCATGAAGGGGGAGGCCGGGGGTACGTAGCGGCAGGTGATGCGCCGCGCCGTCGCCTCCTCGCAGACCGCCGCCAGCGCGGCCTTGGCGAGCTCCTTCTCCGCAGCCTTGAAGCACGTCGCGTTGTCACTCCATAGCTCCTTAGGCACTGCTCTTCGTGCCACGAACCTCCTCAGGTCGCCGGTCGCCGGAGACGTAGGCTTCGCTCTTCGTATCTTGCATAGTTGACAGTGTTTGATGACGTTCACGCACCGTCGGTCGTATCTTCAGTACCCATAGTCGCTGCTGTAGCTCATTCACGACGGTTTCGATACCGTCATGTAGTCGCTCGTGTACGTGTTGTATGTACAGTCGCGTGAAGTAGTGTTTCCCGCCGAGTACGGTCGGGCTCGCAGTGTCTTCAACGATGTCAGGTGCTACGTGGATTCTTCCTTTGAGCCATCTTCGCCGACGACCACTGATAGCGCCGACAGCTTATCTCCCGGCTGAGGCGCCGCGCCGCTCCTTACTCGACGTAAATCTTCGGAAAGACAATCTTCTTGTACAGGTTTCCACCATAGTTTCTCAGCGCAAATGAGATAGTGCGTTTCGATATCGATGGTGTTGCTATCTCATTTCTTCACGTACGGTGTCTCGTTCTTGCGTGTTTTCTTATCAATCTTTGAATCAGAGTCGTTTTTATTGTTTTCTTTCGTTCGTTTGCGCTTCGTAGCCAATACTGTTTCATTTTTCTTCTTTCGACATAAATTGACGAACTGTAGCATGCGCACCGTAGCTCGTAGCAAAAGTGGGAACGACGAAAATCGCTCGATTCGAGGTAGGTGAGCGTGGTCAGATCGCTGGTGGGTGACGTGACAAGTCCCCTCTCTTCTCCTGTCTTCGGTGCTTCTGTCTTCGTCTCTTGTGGCCATTCTCGTTTGTGGTTTCGTAGGAAGCTCGGCCCGTTGTACCATCGGACCTCGCTCCCGCCGATAGAGACCGTGGCGCCGCCCGAGTTGGCGGAAAACTGCTGTACTACTGAATTTGTATTGGACACCCATCCGCATAGCTCGAAGCCGGCTTGCCGATGAATGTAGTCGACTGATTTCGATACTTCTTTGACTTCTTTTTCGGTCGGAAAACTTGTTATGTAGTCGTCCATGTAGTGGTTCTTTTCAATGGCTCGCGCGGCTGCCGGATACTTTTCTTTGAAGTCTGAAGCATTTCTATTCTTCACGTATAGCGCGGTGCATGGTGATGACATCGCGCCGAAGATCACTGAAGTCATGCGGTACTCTCGCGGTCGCTGGTTCACTCTCTCGTCGCCCCGCTATAGAAATCGTAGTGCCTCTCTGTCGTCCTCTTGAACTTATATTTGCATAAACATTAATTCCTTTATGTCAGCTGACACGGCGTGTTGGTGTTGACGAAATCGCATTACGACTCCCGGCAGAGATTGCAGCAAGTCTGGATCGCAGAGTAGCATATCGTTCAGGCTGCGTCCGGCTGTCTTCGCTGTGGCGTTGTGTACTACTCTTATCTTCGGTTTCGCGGGGTTAATGACCGCGAAGTGGGGTAGGTACCATGTTTTATTTGGCACCGGCGGTGTGGTAGCTTCCTCGGCGTAGCCCAAAGTGAAGAGGGTTTGCATTCTTTCTTCATATTTCTTTTTCAGGTCTTCATCTCGGTCTAGTTTCTTCTCTAGGTTGTGCAGCCGTTTGAGTGAGTTTTTGTAGTTGTTCGGAATCTTCATGTCGTCTTCTTTCCATATAAGTATTGTTTTGAAGCGTCTGTCGGGCAGGCGGTGACTGGTTTCATTCAATATCTTCAATGCGCGCTGCTCAGGGTCACTATTCTGTACTCGTTTTTCTATCCCGATTGATTCAAACTCGAAATAATTCTTCATCATCTTCTTTCGTGTATAGTTATTGAAATTATGTATTTTCATTAATACCGCCAAATAATATTATACAGGGTGTAAGGAAAAGTATCATTTTACTATGGGAGCAAACCGTTATGGGAGTTACAACTCTTTGCGTTCTACCTATCTATCTCAAGAACGGTTAACTATTATAAATGACCAAATTTGAAGAAAATTTAAAGTTCTAAAATTTTTTTTAAAACTTCAAAGGTCATTTAGAGCATAGAAAAGAAGATATTTCCTAAAGACCTGTTTTTTGACATTTTACCTTTAATCTTTTGACCTGCATAAACGAGATTTTATGTGACATTTGACCTAACATATTGGATGTCATAACGATGATTTAAAGAAGTTTGTAGCTTATTATCTCTCAATCCGAGGTTGACCCTTTTTTTCACCTAATTTTCCTGGGGTACTAGGAGAAACAGTGATAATGAAAAACAAAACGGAACAAAACATTAAATTTGAAACGTAGGCAGGAACATACCAGAAGTATGAGAGAAAAGAAAAGGTAATAAGTTGTAAATAATTTTCCAGCACTCTGTTACCTAAACCTGCATATACGTTTAGCACCCTTGCTTGTGCTCGGGTGCTAACTTCACGCTGTGCAATAATGAACTACTTAAGTCACACTTATCGTAATGTACTAATGTAAATAAATGTTGATTTTAGGTCGTAAGATAAATATTATTAGTGATTTTGTAAATAAATGTTGATTTACCATTTTAAAATTCATTCATAACCTGTTATAATATCTTGCATCATCCTCATCCTTCAATGCTATGCCATGCATCTGAGGGATGCGAGATATTTTAGAATTACCTATGGATTTTAAAATAGGTTTATGAGTGTTATACAACTTCTCAACCTGAAAGTTCTTGTGGTATCGAGAATAACTGAGATTATTGCAGTATTACGAAACTTATTTTTTCACGTTCATCTTACATTTTTGTTGACGGCGTAAAATAACTTCCAGGTTTCATCTAGATAGTCGGTATGTTTTGACCATAGAATGTTTTGACTTGTATTATATCAATTACAAGTACAAAATAAGAAGTTGAATTGATTTGATTACGGGTCCTAAAGACGTAAAGCCTAACCAAGAACCGAACCGAAGACCAACAGGTAGCTCTCGTACTATAAAGTAAAACAAAATCCTGTAATGATAGTTTTTTTCCTTCTAGGTACAGTGATTTTCGGTATGATATTAATGAGTTTTAAGTTTTTTAAGTGAAATCAATTAAAGAGTATCGGTAGTTAGGTATTGTTTCTATCTATAAATTGGTTGTCCGTAATTGATCCTGTAACAAATTAATAATTGATCAAGGAGGATAAATAGAACGATTCTTAATTATAATATATTGTGTTTTTTCATACGACAAAAGGTACTAATAATATATTAACAGCGAAGCGTCTTCTACGCATTTTGAGTGATTTGATTTTCGCGGGCTAGTGCGCGACGATGTTCGGTAGCGGGGCGCGGGGCGCTTGCTGCGCTAAGCCACGCCCATTTCGCTTCAATTATTTTTCGACATAGGCCCTTAAGTATTTATATGTATTATCGCGTACTAAGAAAATAACTCTATAACATTTTCAGAATAGGGGTTAATAGCGGCAAAAAATTGAAAAATCCCGTCTCTGGAAAAACTCGTTTTAAGCAAGCAGAGCTCGATCGTCCAGATACTAAATTGTGATGTATGAATACCCAAAAAATTCAAATCAACATTAAAATTTTAAGGTTGTGTTACACGTATTTTGGGGAAAATAAAACCGGATTTTGAGTGGGATACTACATAAAAGTACATTTTGAATCGTGAATCATCTCGAGAGATTGAACAGATTTTCGGGGATTTCCTCTAATATTGATTTCACTGATATAAAACAGGTTCTTGTGCTCTGAAGTAACACAAAGTGTGCAATAAGATAACTCATATACAACGTGTTAATGAATTAACGCAAAACTAGAAAGTAGTTTGTTTAGAATCCAGAGCAGAATCAAATTATCGTGTTTTCAACATAGGTAATTTTTTTCAAAATATTAAATAAATTGTTCGTAGAATTTAAAATTTACTGAACTCGATCTCAACCCACCGCTCGGGCACAGTCACCCTACTTGCTATTAAAACAAGATTCTTAAAATTTATCCACGAGCACGCTAGCGCTTTCCTGCATTGCTAAAATGATAACAAATCATTTTTGCTTGAAAACTTAAAATGCAAATAACTTTACATTTTAAGTATCAAAATAATGAAATTATTGTTTCAATGTCATTATTTTGTTATAAATCAGTTGGGGTGTATGAGGTTTTGCGCTTATTCATTAACATGTTGTATATTTCATTTTGGTTTCCCAGCTCAAAGTTCCATAATTTTGGTCCATTGAGGATTATCTTCTTTGGGTTCCTCTTCATTACTGGAGTTTAGCAGTCAGCTCTCCCTACCCTACCTATCTCTGGGCAAAAGAAACAGCTCTTTGACACTGCTGGCGATGCTTGTCTTTCAGAAACGACATTCGTGGCCTACCGACGTTTCTTTTGCCCTCCACTTTGTCCATTATTATAGAGGATTACCTAATCCGAGTACTGTATTTTATTGAAATTTCAACGTAAACATTTAACCAGCTGCAGCAGCCGCGACTTTGACCGCACAAATTAAATATCAGATTTTAAGTCAGATCATAAGCTATCAAATTGCCTCCGTGGTCTAATGGTTAAGAGCATTGTGTTCTTGACACAGAGGACGTGGGTTCGATTCCCATGGGGGACACCTTGCCACTTTGTGCGTTTTTCCCCAGTTGGACATTGCAAACCGATTCACCTGATTGTCTGAAAGAAAGATGATTCCGTGCTTTCCGGCTACTATCTGTCGTGGTAGTAGTCGTTACATAAAAACCACGTCAGAGGCCGTAAGGCGGTCTGAAAAAACTCTGACGCCAAGGCTTGCTTACACGATAAGAAGAAGCTACCAAACAAAAAAGTTTCATCAAAATCGGTTCAGTAGTTTTCGCGTGATCCTCGCGCAAACAAACACACAAACAAATAGACAAAGTTTTTAAAAAAGGTTGATTTGGAGTCAGGGACACCTTGATATCAAACAAAAAAGTTTCATCAAAATCGGTTCAGTAGTTTTCGCGTGATGCCCGCACAAACAAACAGACAGACAAAGATTTAATAATAGGTTACCTTGCGTTTTTTTGTTTAATAAATGATATCACCTAAAACCATATTGTCATCTTTTTTTTGTAAAACTCTTCAACGTACAGATACACTTCTTATGTAATTTCAGACCATAGATCTCCAGTACCATTGCGGAGGCACCCTGGTCTCTGATCGCCATGTGATCACGGCAGCCCACTGCGTCACTATCAGAGGATCTAATCAACTGCTCGATAAGACAACTCTGTCGGTCTTCTTGGGGAAACATAACTTGAAGAACTCTGTTGAAGGCGTACAGATTAGATATGTAAGTTCTTGTGTTTCTTGGAAAATTAATTTATTGATAAAAGTTATTCGTTAATGTCTACACAAAACAAGCAGTCAGTACATGCTTCATCAAACATAACAAATCAGTCAGTAATCAGCAACATGCTGCGTCAAAACCTTAAATAAACAGATAGAAATCAGCAACATGCTTCGTCGACTTAAATCCACCACACGCTTCGTCAGTCATAAAACTTTCGCTTCGCATCACGAAACGCACCTGGCTCAAAGGAACCCATCACACTAGCATTGAATGGCTAGTCCTTTTTCGTTTCTCTTTCGATTGATTACATTAAAAATGAAAAAAAAACCAAGAGCGTGTCGGACTCGCCCAAGATAAGGTTTCGTAGTCATTACATGAAAAGTGTTCGCATCATTTTTTACTTTGAGCGCAGATATCTCAAGACAGAAGCATTATAATGATTTAATGGGTGTTTTGTTTCACGTAACAAGAGCTATCCAACGACATCTCTCTCGATTTTTTTCCAACCCCTCTTTCTTTGTATGGAGGTCGAAAAAAATAGTTTCTTCATTATTACAATATTTGTTTGTTCCTTGTTTGACTACGGGACCTTGAAAAGATGAAACGTATTCTGAAGTGGGTACAACCGGTGGGGTGTCAGAGTTCTAGAGTGGAGACCGCGAACTGATAGGCGTAGTGTGGGACGCCCTGCTGCCCGCTGGACAGACGACCTAAAAAAAGTAGCGGGGAGCGATTGGATGAGGAAGGCCGAGGACAGAGTTTTGTGGCGCGCCTTGGGAGAGGCCTATGTTCAGCAGTGGACGATGATGGGCTGATGATGATGATTCTGAAGTGAAAAATACAACGTGGAACCAAGATTTCTGAAAGCAAAAGTTGTTGACGCGTAATGATTTGCTAAATTGATTGTGCCGTCTGGCATTCTGCTTAGAACAGCGAAATTTAAGACTTAAAAGGCGACTAATCCCTTCAGACATTTTATAATGCTAACGGTTAGGCTACCACCTCTGATTGCGGCTTCCCGTTCAATCAGCTTCGGAAGGGTAAAGACGTGAGGGTGCAGATTGCACCTTTGTTAATCGAACACACACACGCACTGAGTGTTTCTCGAATCAAGCAGTGGATAAGTTTGCTGTCAGTGAAACTATCGTTTGTTGAAGGATAATCTAGACATTATAAAACAGTTTTGTGGCTAACTGACTGACAGACAACGCACGCATAGCCTAAACCGCTGAAGACAGACACACGAATTATTGAATACCTACATATTCTACAGAGGGTGCAACTAAGAAAGGATTTTTCGAAAATCATTCCGTAGAGGGATGTTTCCGAAATCCACACATAAGAACGCATAAGAAAGCTCGCTGTAGTCGAAATCGACTGAAATTGGTCATCATCACCATTAAATATTCTTTTTTCCAGATCAGCAGTATAATAGTGCATCCAGATTACAACAAAATGACGTTAAGCAGGGATATAGCAATAATAAAATTCTATGAACCAGTTCCTTTTACGGATCGAGTGAGGGCCGCGTGTCTGTGGCCTGAAGATAAACTGGACCTGAGCTTCGTTGTTGGGAAGCAAGGCTCGGTGAGTAGTGTAAATTAGGACCAGGTGTTCCAGGGTAGTCAAATGTATCTAGTACTTCCGTACTTTTAGCATCTTTGAAGGTCGCAGCAGTGGCGTAGCTCCGACGGTAAGCAAGTCTCCAGTTCAAAATCCTACTCTACAATTTCTCAGAAATAAATGCCCTGAAACTCATGTTCGAACTATTTTTTTTAATTTATAAGCGACCAGAGTTGCCCATCCTAACGTGGTCACTTACTGAGGACCAAAAGTTCAACCATAAGGTTTGCCAGAGAGCGATGGAGCGCAGTATTCTAGGTGTTAAACGAACCGACCGGGTTAGAAACACCACGTTGCGCTCTAAAACTCAAATAGCCGACATCGGAGAGCACAAAATATAATAATAAAAAACTTAGTAGGTCTGTATAAAAATACTGACAAATCAATCTGTGATCCAACTTTAGAGAAACTTTATACTAAGAAATTAAACAACATTCACTGACTATTAAAAAAGTACTAACAATTAAAAAATCAGAATAAATACTTTAATAGGTACCTATAGACCTTTATGAGATAAATCTAGATAGCTTTGTGTCTTTGTATGAATTGCAGGTAGTAGGCTGGGGCGTCGATAAATCAGGATTAGGTACTGAAGACCTTATGGAACTGACGATCCCAGTGGTCGACCAGGAGACATGTCTCAGGGCCTACAGCGAGTTCTACTCGAGATTCACGTCCAGTTATACCTACTGCGCAGGATTCGTTAATCAGAGTAAGATGATTCATGTGAAAAACTTCTTTGTATATGTAGATTTAGGGTTGACCCACATCCGACAGCACGGAATCGCATTTATGCCCTATGTGCTATCGTGTGCTATAGCGTGCTGCCGCGTGCTATTGCGTGATTCCGCGTGCGGTCGCATACGGTCACGTTTGCGTGCTGTCAAATCCGATGGCGATCGCGCTCGATCGGCGCTGAAAGCATACGATAGCATGCTATCGCGAGCGGTAGCACGCGTCAGCACTCCATCGCCTACAAGCCTGGTGATCGCATTTTGGCCGTGCTGCGATAGCATTCCCGCTATCTTTCTCGTTCTAGTAAATGACGTTCCTAAACGACAGAAAAGGATGGAGCGTGAAAAAATTCGACTTCGTGCTGCCAGATAAGGTATAACCTTTATTTTCATCACCATCTGACTTACCATGGACTCATCGTCATCATTAACCTATACATACGTCCCACTGCAGGGCTCATGCCTACCCTCAGGGAGGATATGGATTGCAGTCCACCACGCGTACCCAGTGCGGATTGGTGGACTTCACATACGCATTAGAATTTCTTCAGGTTTCCTCACGATGTTTTCCTTCACCGTTTGAGAGCAAAATAAATCTGCTGTTCCATACTAAACTGCTATGCCTGCTCGACTCAAATGTATGCAACAGCTGATTTTTTTTGCTTTGATCGGCTTGCTCCCATACCGAAAGTTGTTCAGTTTGATGGGTAGACTCTTAGTTTAAATGGATGCTTATGGATATATCGTTATTCCTGATTTCACATAATTACAAGTCAACCTAAAATGAAAATTCACATAATTATGTCGAATTATCACTGCAAAGGCCTATTTCCAGCAGTTGACGTCTATCGGCTGATGATGATGATGGTTAGTGAAAAGGTACAGACAGATCTAAAAGACGATTGTGGTCCGTCCGTTCACACGAACTTAAGTGCAAAGCATCCGTTCAGTTTCGCACGCTTTATAGCAAAGAGTGCGTTCAGTTTCGCACGCTTTATAGCAAAGCGTGTTCCTAATTTCAACTATTCTAAAGTATAAATTTTTTTTTATTTGAATAGTTTTTTATTTCTTTTAGATAAATCAGCCTGCAATGGTGACAGCGGTGGGGGTATGGTGTTTGACCTCCAAGGTTCATGGCATCTCCGAGGCCTGGTCTCTGTGTCTGTAGCCAAGAGGAATGAGAACCGTTGTGATCCTAATTACTACGTGGTCTTCACTGATGTCGCTAAATTCTTGCCATGGGTTAAACAGAATATTGCTTGAAAGTATTTAGTTAGAAATTTTATATTATAACAAGTTTTTAATATATTTTTCCTCAACAACCGGTTTTCTTTTTTTGTTTTTACCCAGAAAAGTACATTTAATTTATGATTCCGGTTATTTTAAGGATTTTGTCCTTTACCGACACCTAAGAGGAAGGATCTCCATAGAGTCCGCATAAATTTACGATTGTAGTTGGTCTCTTTTGTCTTATGACATACCTTTAATAGTAGAAGGAGATGGAACTATAGATATTTGTTTATGCGGCTGTCCACTTTTTTTTGAGCTAGTGTGTGTGAAAAGTGACCGTAAACATAAGGCCATATTATGTCACTTGGTGCCTTTTGTCCATACTACTTGACACCACACACTCAAACCTAAACGTCAAAAAAAGTGGACACTTTACAATTGGTATGGCTCACTCTAGTCTTAAAGAGCGATCCTTCCTCTTAGACCGACACAAAAGCCAAGCGGTGTAGCTGCCTAACATATAAAAATTGTACATAAGTTGCTAAATATACCTACATTGATACGAGTTTAACCCAGGATGGAATTGAACCCCTCTGTACGGCAAGCTAGGCTACTAACCACTCGACCCCTACGGCTTTTTTATTTACATGTTATTTCCAATACAAATTTAATACACTTAGGAGTAAGGAATCCAGGTCACCAACAAAAACCTCAATATCTTATAAACTAAGATAGCTTATGCCACTGAGGTATAATGTATAGAGCGAACATCGCGCTTCATGATGTTGTCCCATTCTACTGCGGCAAGAGTACTATACTCTTGCATTTAGTCATTCTCTAACCGCGGTCACAGTCATCTAGCAGGTTGGTTGAAAAAAAATTAATCTGCATAAAAATGCCGTGGTGTGTATTGAGATACTGCATAACCAATTCAAGAAATGCAAGCAAATTTAAAGTAATAACGTTCCATAGGTAAGCAAGATCAATTAATTATAAAAAGCATTTTAATATTATTTTAAACAATTTTTTTTCCTACCCTCGAAAAACATACTAAGCAAATGCAAAAGAGGACATACCTATACGCGAAAAAGAGAAGACAATAGTATGCACGAAAATATGCATAATTCGTTAGTTGACAGCATAATTTTTTGCCTTTCTCGCGCGTATAGTCATCTTTTCCTCTCTCTCTCTGTCATCTTTTCCCACACGCCTCGCATCCCCCGTTCCCCTCACCGGCTGCCGCACATACCGCATGAACTTTGTTTGTCTCTAAACATTCTACCTCAATGGCTTATGCAAGTGATTTTTTTATAGACTATTTTAATATTACTCTAATTATATCTAAATATAAATAAACTTTCTATATATAAACTCTTCTTATTTTTGTATTACTTTGTATTTCGTTTTTCGTTAAGAAAAAGATTTGGTTTCGATCCCGATTCATTTGCTCCTGAGTGTATATCAGCGCCAAATTCTTCTGGAAAATGTTATCGTGATTTATGGTTCCGTACCATATTAATATAAATGCCATTAATCCGCTGGCTTTCTTGCGAGCTGGCACAAAAAATGGGAGTAGAAATATTACAGCTAATGAAAAAATAAATGAGACATCCTATCAAGAGCCATTCCAAATAACAACGAAATTTTACGGCTATTTTGAATGACAGAAATAGAGATTCGAAACACTCTCACTTATACTTAGAACAGCTTTAGTAACGTACAAGATATGTCGGATAGTATATCTTTCTGATAAATAAATTATATTTGCAAATCAGAATCCGCGAGTTTCCAACTAGTCAAATTAACAACTCTTTATCAAACGTCAAAACGCGTGCTTTGTATTGTACTAAAAATTGAATAGTGACGTCATTGTTTTTCGTCGTCGTTTTGATACTTTTTATAGTTTATCCAGTTATTAAAAATAGTATTCAAGCAACAGCATTACTGAAAATGTGAGTTTAGCGTTATTTTCAAACGGTTTATTTACTGAGCAGTTAAAACTAAAATATTTTATGTAGTCAAGACCATATTGACCAGAAAGCTAAGTAGTGATCGGAAAATCTTTTCGTCCTTATTTGAAATGAAGTTAAAGGGATTTTTTTATTTCGTAGAACGCTGTTTCATTTAGTACGTTGGTAACTTGGATAAGTTAAATGTCAAGATTGACAGTCGAAGCTAAGAAAGCGTCGAAAAAAATTGCACCCACCGTGGCCTCTAAACCCTATCCATATACACGCACACAGACATAATTGGTATGACGCCATACGCACGCCAACCTAAGAAAGTTGGCTCATTTTGTTTTATACGGTAGAAGCGTTAGGCTCATTCTAGACAAATACTTTTCTAAGGTTGGTAAGTAGGTACAGTCGCCATCAGATATATCGTAGCATACAAAGTGTTCAAATATTTCTGAGCAGTGCTAATTTTCAATAAATTCTAAACAGTAAATGTTACCAATTATATCGAAAAGTGTATTTTGTCATAAATATCGGAACAACTTATTTTCAATTATTTCTATACTATGTTATATAAAATTGAAATGTATAACAAGGGAGTAAGGTATTTTTTCCTAAACTGCTCAGATATTTATGATCATCCTGGCTGCGTAGATAAATTTGATGTTCTAGGCGATGTTTTTAATTGGTTATGTGTAAAAAATTTATTGAAAATTAGAACTGCTTAGAAATATTTGACCACCATGTTTGCTACGATATATCTTATGGTGACTGTACTTACTATTTATAAGGGATCATCTTGTAATGTGTCTATGCAAAAAGTGTCAGCATATTAAGCAGGACCCTATATGTAAGTATATAATTATGGGCGTGCCTATAATGAAACATAGCGCCATCTATTGGCGGCTCGGGTAATCTGTCAAAACTGTATAAAACGACATCTGTTGTATTGCATCGTTACTACGATGCTACATCCTAGTGTCATCTGCCATGTTAAGACTAATCAGAGGAAGCAATAATTTATAAAGATAATAAATGTTAATATCTAAATAATTTTAATAAGTAAATCTAATTTCAAAATGATTGATAAATTGTTTTAGATTTGTTTGTGAATTAATAAACCTTAATACTTACGTTTCTTTGCAATTAGAGACTCAACTATTGTTTTTATTTACAATCATAACATGATCTCAGATTTGTTACAATGTTAATATAAAATAAAGGTAAAATAGAAAATAATAGTATTTAAATTTTAATGTGATGTTTTTATAAACTTAACGTAAGATTAGATAGCTAAAAACTTAATGAGACTTTATTTGGTGATACGAGTGACAGCGGCCACGGGATGTGACGCTTTCACTTTGCTTGGCTTTACGAAAAAGCTCGGACTGTTTTTGTTTATAACTAATAGATCTTATATGTATCGTAAAAATTGTAAACTTAACCAAGGATTAATACAGGAGTTAAAAGTATCTGTGCATTTAATTGAAAATGGACCCTGGGAATGGGGAAACGCCGACAGCAGCGGTGGGATCGCATGCCGGCAAGCCGGCGCCATTACCTCCGGAGCCCACCTTCACCATGGAACAAGTCATGAGTCTCGTTAATTCTGTTACAAAACAGGCGGCTGCTAGCGCTGTTACTGCCGCTCTTTCATCGGAATCGTTGCCACCACGTCACCGCAATGATTTTTATTTGCCACCTTTCGATCCTGATGAAAGATCACATGATATCAGGGATTGGTGCGCGCACGTTGATGAAACCATCGAAAATTTTAATATACCGACTCATGAAGCACGCATGAAGGCCATTCTACAATTGAGAGGGAGAGCTAAGACGTGGGTTGACACGTGGTCCTTGCGTTCGACGACTTGGGAACAAGTGAAAAGTGAACTAATCCAGACTTTTGGCAAGGAATTTCGGTATTCTGACGACGTACAAAAGTGGAGATCCTATACTTCAGACCAAGCAGCCAGTTACAGTGAATACGCCACTACTGCTTGGACTTTATTTAAGAGAGTGAGACCAGAGGCTACAGATGCGGAAGTCGTTGACGCCCTAGTGACAGGTATTTATCCCGACTTTGTTCGTTCCGAATTATTACGAAATACGCCAGATTCTTTACCGAGACTAGTGTCAGTTTTAAAAACTTATCGCAAACGTAAAATTGATTTGCCCATTAAAACAAGTAACGAACGTAATGATAGTAGAAAATCACGGGCTGCAGAACCCTATGCTTTTAAAAGGGAACAAACTGTTACTTGCTTTAATTGTAATAAACCTGGGCATCGTTCTCGTGAGTGTAAGGAAAGAACCACTTTTAAACCAGACTCTGTACCAGTTCTAGTGCCTAGTCTGCCTGATAAAACCCCTAACTCCCCCCCTAACACTAAAATAATTGAATGCAAATATTGCCATCGTAAAGGTCACATTGAGAAAAACTGTTTCAGACGTCAAAATGATGAACGTTTTAATACACAAAAGTTGCAAAATCAGAAGTCTATAAATTTTTGTAATGCTTCAAACCGTAGTATGACTAACATAGAAATAGGTAGCAAACGTTATTCCTGTCTTTTTGATACTGGTGCTGACTGCTCAATAATACGCAAAAGTCTTTCTCTCTCCATACCAGGAAAGCGAAAATGTGTTGATGTCACGCTTTCGGGTATAGGCGGTTGTCCTGTAGTTTCAAATGAGACTATTACAACTATGGTAAAAATAGATGAAACTTATGTAGAGATCGAATTTTATGTTGTGGGTGATATGCAAACACAATTTGATGTTCTTATCGGGTTTGACCTATTAAAAGTTCCGGGCCTTAGTGTGACTCTTAAGAAAGATAATATTTCTATACAACGTGACACCTTAGTTAATGCATGCACGATCAATGAGTCATCATCATCACCACACCTCGAGACTGATATTTCTGATCCTCAGGAACTTCAGTTGTTGCGAGGGATACTTGATCAGTTCAAACATAATTTTACTACCGGAAATCGCGTTTCACAGGTGACAACTGGTGAGTTAAATATCAGATTAAAAAATCCTGACAAAATTGTACAGCGCAGGCCATACCGATTGTCACCTTTGGAACGTGAAAAAGTTAAAGAAATTGTTCAGGATTTGAAAGATAATGGCATAATACGTGACAGTTCGTCTCCATTCAGTAGTCCTATATTGCTTGTCAAAAAGAAAGACGGGAGTGACAGGCTCTGTGTTGATTTTCGCGAACTAAATGCCAATACTGTCAGAGATCATTTCCCTCTACCTCTTATTGCGGACCAAATTGATAAATTGGGTAAGGCTCGATATTTTACATGTTTAGATATGGCCGCAGGTTTCCACGGTATACCGATAGCTCCTGACTCAATAGAGAAGACCGCGTTTGTGACCCCTGATGGCCAATTCGAGTATCTACGAATGCCATTTGGTCTGTGCAACGCTCCGTCCGTTTACCAGCGTGCAATAAACATAGCTCTTGGTGACTATCGGGACAATATTGCACTGGTTTATGTTGATGATATTTTAGTCATCTCTGAGACTATTGAAGAAGGTTTGCATAATCTGAAGTTGGTACTGAATAGGTTAACTAAGGCTGGATTTTCTTTAAACGTCACTAAATGCTCATTTCTCAAAACCAAAATTGAGTTTTTGGGAAATGTTATTGAAAATGGCACCGTGAAACCAAGCCCTAGAAAAATCCAAGCTCTGGCAAGCTCGCCGGCGCCAAAGAACGTTAAAGAAGTTCGCCAGTTTAACGGCTTGGCTGGTTACTTCCGCAAATTTGTCCCAAATTTCTCCACTATAATGGCCCCGTTATACGAATTAACTAAATCAAATATCCCCTGGAAATGGACTGAGCGCCACGAACTCGCTAGGCAAGAGGTAATTGATCGTTTGACATCTTCACCTCTTTTAACAATTTTTGACCCAAATTTGCCCACAGAGCTTCACACGGATGCTAGTTCAATTGGATATGGCGCTGTGCTTATTCAACGGCAGGAACAAATCCCATTGGTAGTGGCTTACTTTAGCATGCGAACGACTGAATGCGAGAGTAGGTATCACTCGTATGAGTTAGAGACCCTTGCAGTCGTAAAAGCTATTAAACATTTCCGGCATTTTCTACACGGTAGGAATTTTAAAGTAGTGACTGACTGCAATTCTTTAAAAGCGGCCAGTCGCAAACGTGAACTGACCCCTAGAGTACACCGGTGGTGGGCCTACTTACAAAATTTCCAATTTGATATTGAGTACCGCAAGGGAGAGCGTCTAGCGCACGCAGACTACTTCAGTCGTAATCCAGTCGATACCCCAACCGTTCCTCAGTCTCCTCAAATTAATCAAACATGTATTCAGAACACATCTCAGCCCCTAAAATTATCAGTTAATGCGGCTTCTCTTGATCATAACTGGCTTCTCATTGAACAAAAACGTGATCCTGAGCTGAATAAAATCGTAGAACAGCTCAAAGGTGATTCTATTCCTAAGACAGTAGCAGATACTTACATAATCTCCCAAGATAAACTGTTAAGGCGTAAAGTACAAATACAGAATCAAACCCATAAATTGATCATTGTGCCTCGTAATTATAGATGGAATCTTATCAGCCATTACCATGATGCCTTACAACATTTTAGTTGGGAAAAAGTTCTTGCCAAATTGCGTGAACAATACTGGTTTCCTAACATGTCACAACTAGTAAGAAGATTCGTTGAGAACTGTGTGAGCTGTAGAGTTCGAAAAGGTGTTTCAGGTGCCCGTCAAATCAGGTTACATCCCATAGATAAGATCACAATCCCTTTCCATACTGTCCATGGTGATATCACTGGTCGCATGAATGGTAAACGCAGTGTCGCAGAATATGCATTCGTTTTTATAGATGGTTTTACTAAATATGTTCATATGATTTACACAAATGACCGAACAACTGAAACTGCAATCAAATGTTTTCAAAATTTAATATCTGTTTTTGGAACACCTACTCGTTTCATCACTGACCAAGACAAGAGCATGACATCCACTGAGTTTAAGAAATTCTGTGAACATCACGGTGTTCAGCATCACGTGGTAGCGAAGGGTGCTAGTAGAGCAAACGGGCAGGTAGAGCGAATCATGAAGGTGATTAAAGATAATATGTCTGTTGTAGAACTTACCAAGCCCTGGCATTCCGCTATCCAAGATTTACAGTTGGCAATTAATTGTTCTGTGTCCAAAAGTACTGGTAAGTCTCCAATGGAAATGTTATTTGGTAAAAGGTGTTCTCCGCCCAGTATTAAGCTTGTACAAATTGATGACGATGAAGTAATGGCTGACCTAACTTCTATGCGATTGGAATGTAAAGACAGGATGGACGAGAGATCTCTTAAGGACAAGGTACGTTACGATGAGGGAAAAGCTAAAATTCAACCATTTAAAGTCGGTGATTTTGTCTTGATGCGTCGTCATGAGCGTCACACAACCAAACTAGGGTCGAAATTTGAAGGACCTATGGAGGTTTTAGAGATTTTACCTAATGACAGATATAAGCTTAAACATGTAAATCTTCGTGGTTGTTCTGAAAAGATAGCTAGTCATGACTACCTTCGACCTGCTCCTATAGCTCAATCTAACCCATTTGAAATTGATACAGAGGAATCTGCCGTATGGGCTGGTGACGAGCAGTCGGGGATACCTGATGATGTGGGGACTTCTACTTCCGTATCTAATGCCTGTTCGAATATACCTGTTAACTTGGGAGCTAGTACTTCAGACTTCTGAGTTTGTCTTATTCCCTTTCCAAACATCCTTCCTGAAACGCTGGCTGGCCACCATGCGTATCCCTAATCCCGGTCTTGGTGAGGAATCTCAGAAAGGGAGATTGCCTTATGTTGGCTAGAACCCAGGAGGGGTGATGCCGTGATTTTGGAATCATTAAGTTTTGTGGCGTGTTTATTGTTGTTTCTGGGGAATATTTAACATGGACATGTAAAAGTTAAAATTCATTTTTAATGTCTGAAAAACCATATTAAGATGTTATTTTAATACTAAGAAAAACTATCTTAAGTTTCTGTTTTAGTTCTAAGAAGACTAATTTTAATTTGTTTTAATTGTAAACATAAAAATAATGTTATGTTGTTGTTACACAAGAAATTAAAATAATGATTATCAGTAAAATTGTGACTGAGAATTTATTCTCCCACATTGTAAGATCTGTAAAACGCTTTAGAAAATAAGACCACTGGCATGGCTGGCGTGCCAGCGTGATATAGCGCTATCACGCTTACGCTCTCTTTCTATTTGCGTTAGAACAAACGAGATAAAAAAGGTGATATGGCCGTATCACGTGCGGCGTGCTAGCCCAGCTGTTATTTTGTGTTCTATAGGTTCTTTCAATTTCTATTGTAAATTGTCAGTTTAATAATTAGAAGAAAAAAGATCTCTATTTTGTTGTACAGGTTTAATATAGATATTTATGTAGAGTAATAATAAAATACCGTATAAAACCTAAACTCTAAAATTATGTTTATTTTTGTACAACGAAGCAAGTAATAGTTAATGTAAAATTTAATTAATAATTAAATGTAAAATTTAATTAATAATTAAATGTAAAATTTAATTAATAATTAAATGTAAAATAAAAGCGCAGAGAGCGCGCTTGAGCCAGTATGGCCGTATGGGCGTGCCTATAATGAAACATAGCGCCATCTATTGGCGGCTCGGGTAATCTGTCAAAACTGTATAAAACGACATCTGTTGTATTGCATCGTTACTACGATGCTACATCCTAGTGTCATCTGCCATGTTAAGACTAATCAGAGGAAGCAATAATTTATAAAGATAATAAATGTTAATATCTAAATAATTTTAATAAGTAAATCTAATTTCAAAATGATTGATAAATTGTTTTAGATTTGTTTGTGAATTAATAAACCTTAATACTTACGTTTCTTTGCAATTAGAGACTCAACTATTGTTTTTATTTACAATCATAACATGATCTCAGATTTGTTACAATGTTAATATAAAATAAAGGTAAAATAGAAAATAATAGTATTTAAATTTTAATGTGATGTTTTTATAAACTTAACGTAAGATTAGATAGCTAAAAACTTAATGAGACTTTATTTGGTGATACGAGTGACAGCGGCCACGGGATGTGACGCTTTCACTTTGCTTGGCTTTACGAAAAAGCTCGGACTGTTTTTGTTTATAACTAATAGATCTTATATGTATCGTAAAAATTGTAAACTTAACCAAGGATTAATACAGGAGTTAAAAGTATCTGTGCATTTAATTGAAAATGGACCCTGGGAATGGGGAAACGCCGACATATATGTATACAACGTGTTAATGAATTAACGCAAAACTAGAAAGTAGTTAGCTTAGAATCGAGAGCAGAATCGAATTATCATGTTTTCAACATAGGTAATTTTTTTCAAAATATTAAATAATGTGTTTGTAAAATTTAAAATTTACTGAACTCGACCTCAACCCACCGCTCGGGCACTCTCACCCTACTTACTACCAAAACGAGATTCTTAAAATGTATCCATGAGCACGTTAGCGCTTTCATTCATTGCTGAAATGATAACAAATCATTTTTGAAATCAAAATAATGAAATTATTGTTTCAATCTAATTATTTTGTTATAAATCAGTTGGGGTGTATGAGGTTTTGCGCTTATTCATTAACACGTTGTATATTGTGATAAATATGCGTATATTAACGCATATACATAGTTACATATCCAACGTTCAGTAAGTTTCAGACAAGACAACTCCTAAGGGAGGTCTCAGACAGTAGGATTTTGTTGAAGGATATAAAGCAAGTAGCATCTGGCTCTATAATGTATTCAAAGCTGTGCAAAGCGACCACAATGTGCAGCTGGTTGGAAATAATCCTCTGGTAAACTATTTTATGGAATAATATTCTATGTGTACCATAAAATATAGTAAAATTAAGGCTCTACCGCCCGATTTTACCGTAAAATTGGGCTTTGTAACCATTTTATCTTTGACTATTTATATGTGAACTGGTTACGCGTGTAATTCTACTAACAAACATTTCTGCCACTTTTTGCGGGGGGCGAAGTAACATGAAATCCGCAACTTTGGATTTTATTCCCCATAACTTCAGATTCTAATTTTGAATGTTAAAAATCATGAAAAGTAGTCTAGTGTGAACCCCAAACGTTCTAAGTTCGAAGTTATTATTTCGCAATTATAGGCTGTCTCGTGTAGTGATAAGGTGTAAAATTGAATGTAAATGCACAAGATCAATTGTACCTATACCGTGGCAGGGGCGAAATGCTACCGCAAGGCTAGTCTTTATAATAATTAGTCAAAGCATTTTATTTATTAACTATGACACTTTTTAAGTAAAAAACAAAACTGAACGATTTACAGGACATATGAAGTGATTTGGTTTTTCGAAATCTATTTTCATTTATAAACTGAATTAGGAATCTAAATTCACCCCTTTTTTTCCAGTTGTAACCATTTTACTCTTAAATTGTTGATCGGAAGAAAACTAAAATTTTCTGTATACTTAACAATACAACATATAAGAGTACAAAGTGTTAATGAATTAACGCAAAACTAGAAACTAGTTTGTTTAGAATCGAGAGCAGAATCGAATTATCATGGTTTCAACATAGGATTTTTTTTCAAAATATTAAATAGATAATTTGTTAGTAAAGTTTAAAATTTACTTAACTCGATCTCAACCCACCACTCGGGCACTCTCACCCTACTTACTACCAAAACAAGATTCTTAAAATGTATCCATGAGCACGTAAGCGCTTTCATTCATTGCTGAAATGATAACAAATAATTTTTGCTTCAAAACTTAAAATGCGAATAACTTTAAATTTTAAGTATCAAAATAATGAAATTATTGTTTCAATCTAATCATTTTGTTATAAATCAGTTGGGGTGTATGAGGTTTTGCGCTTATTCATTAACTCGTTGTTTAATGATTTAGTTTTCTTATTTTTTGAAAATTCATCAAAATTCATATCATTGTTCAAAGAAAACGGCGAAATTACGTCCGGAGCCACGCGCTCGTTCACATCGATTAGTATGGAGAGTCGTGTTCCCGGGCGGATATGCCTTAAGTTAATGGTGTGTTAAACAAACCAGACTCGATGTCGTTTCGCTAACCAATGTCATTTTGCGTATGTGTACATATGTAATGCATGTATAGATAGGTACATACCTATAGTATGATGGAAATAAAAAGCCGTCAGCATACTCGTATTAAGCGTCGTTTCACACGTACCACAAACACACCACAATCCCAACCACAGCACGTGGTCGGACTGATATTTCGTATTGAAAATGAATAGTAGAATTGGGAAACGATACTTATTCCAAAAAAAGGCTTTTAATAACAAAATGTTAAAACGAAATTACAATCGAATAGAAAAGAAAAAAGTTATAAGCGATTGAAATACGTTTTTTATCGTCTTCTATCCTCTTTCATGCAAAACAGATGTTTGTATGACACTTCGTTAGTATTTGTATTAAAATACGATGTTATGACGTCACTTCTTTTATATAAACACTTACATTTCAGTCATTTTAAAAATATTTAAAAAAAATCCCTTTAGTGTCTTAAGATAAGACCAGTTTAAAAAAAAAAGAAATATACATTCATCATCCCTATTCACACGTACCACATGTTGCCGTCATTACCTATCGACCGCGTGGGTGGTACCGATCACATAGCAACCACAACGGCAACGCAACTACAACGCAACCAACAGCAACACCGCGAACTAGCGGCCGTCCACAACGTTGCGTGTCGACGCAACGACAGTGCGGGCACGCCTGCGCTTCCCCCTCATTGATTCTGCGTTGATTTTTTTTTAATCCGAGATACGTCATTACGTATAGGTACAGTTCGCTCACGGAGCAGTTACTGCGGACTATTGGGGGGACCACACCAGTGACGGCAAAGCGCCCTGGTAGGTCTACCGAACCAGTGAATTAAGCAACCTGCCCAAGGGGCACCCATAATGGGTACGGACCTCGGCAATGGGCGATGCTAGGGCTACGTGACGGATTGGGTAGCGGGGATCGGTGAGAACAACGTACGGGGTAGCGGGAGATTGGTGAGAATCAGAGTTGAACTGAGATGCCGCGTGTAAATAGAAAATTTGTACCGTGCTATTTTGAGATTGTAGGTATCATTTTGCGCGTACATAATAGGCATAGCCTAATATATACTTCGTAGGTATATAAGTAATTTTATTGGGTGAAAATTGGCTACTAAATTTGGTAGGTAAGCTAAAATGCACCATAAAGGTTAGTTGTGTATAAGTTTTAGCATTTTTTGACCCAAAAACTTTGACTAATTATTATAAGGACTAGCCTTGCGGTAGCATTTCCCCTCTGCCACGGTATAAGCACAATTGATCTTGTGCATTTACATTCAATTTTACACCTTATCACTAAACGAGACAGCCTATAATTGCGAAATAATAACTTCGAACTTAGAACGTTTAGGGTTCACACGAGACTACTTTTCATGATTTTTGACATTCAAAATTAGAATCTAAAGTTATGGGAAATAAAATCCAAAGTTGCGGATTTCATGTTACCTCGCCTCCCGCAAAAAGTGGCAGAAATGTTTGTTAGTAGAATTACACGCGTAACCAGTCCACATATAAATAGTCAAAGCCCAAACATGACCCAAACCACGGATTAATAATAAGCCGAAACTCAGGTACCTTCGGTTTTATTTGTATGTACTTATATCTTAGACTTATAATGTATAAATTGATTGATCAATCGTTTCAATATTAGGTACCTACCTACTTTCAAAATAATATTTTAGACTAATATTAGGACTGATATAGCCTAAGACGTGCAATTTCACGAAAATTCCTCGCTAAAAAAGGCCAATAACAATCGAATTCTCTGCCGGCAAGCATCGGTCCTTCCCATAAATCAGACTAACGTATCGACGATAAAGATTTGTGACTCGACGGTCGAACAAGCCCTTTATAATCCTTATTTTCTTGTATTTGATATACGCGCGCATTATTTACGCCGCCAATTTTATTTTCCGGCAATTTTTATTTAGTTGGTTTATGTCTAGCTGTCCAACATTAAGCCCAAAAGTGCTTAAGTTGAATAAAGCGAAGGTGGAGACGAAGCCAACGCCATTGTCTTGTGGACCTACTATTTTGTCCTACTAGTAGGACCTCGGGGGGAAACGTATTTGGGTGTATAACGTTTAGCCCAAAAGAGCGTATAGGTATATTAAATACTAGCAGCCCGTCCCGGCTTCGCACGGGGTAGACAAATAAATTTTAAGACTCATTTTTCTACACCTTCGGTTACATTGTTCAAATTTTACCAAGGATCCCTAATTTTTTTCAAAATGAAATGTAGCCTATGTCAAATTGGAAGAATGTAGCATTCTATTGGTGAAAGAATTTTTTAAATCGGCCCAGTACTTTTTGAGCCTATTCATTACAAACATACAAACATACAAAAATAGGTACAAATCTTTCCTCTTTATAATATTAGTGTAGATATAGACTGATGGCAGTGGTGGGGACGAAGCCACCTCAGATTTCTTGTTGAGCTACTATTTTGTCCTACTAGTAGGACCTCGGGGAAATGTATTTCTGTTGCTCCTAGTGATGTCCTGAATCAAAAATGTAGATATCAACCTCCCAGCCACCGCACTATTTATTATTTAGGGTGTAATAAAACACCCTAGTAATACTTATGGAGGTGCTTCAGACCATCGAACCGAACCACTTTCACTATGGAGCCAACGTCTAGAAAAAGTAAGGATGATCAGACCATCAAACTGAATAACTTTCTCTATTGGACCAACATCCACTCGTGCCAAATGTACGAGACAGATGATTTTTTATTTCGCGATTTCGAGGTTGGTCCCATTGAGAAAGTTGTTCAGTTTGATGGTCTGGTTATCCTCTTAAAAACTGTCAGTATATTAAGATGGACCCTTTATATTACTTATACAGGGGATGTAAATTTAAATATGTTACATAATAAAGTGAGTGCTTCAAGACCACCAAACTGAACAACTTTCTATGGAGCCAACAGCCAAATTTTAGCGATATATCCTTTTTAATTTGTTCGTGTTTATTCATTTATTGCAGAAAAATATAAAGATTCAAAATAATTTATTTGGTAAAAAGGTACCTACTTAGTGAAAGTTGGAGCAAAGTTTCTGTCCACCCCGAAAGAGAATAAGGATTGAATAGCTCACGCTTCCATCGTTTGCACACAATCCATCTGCCAATAATAGGTAATAAATCAATATCAGCTTTATTGAAATGAAGTGTTTTATTAAAAAGTCAATTTATATTTCAGTTGCATCTGCCGGTCGATCAAAACCGCAAGCCTAATGGAAATTTCAGGAGGATCTGTCACCCAAATTAAAATAAAATTGTCCCAAAATGATAATTGACGATTACCATATTGATAATAAGATAAATCAGGGTACCGTGTAATAAAATGCGGGAATTCTTTCATTTCATATTTACAGAAAAAACAACAAAAAATTTATAAAAAACCGAATATTTATTAAACATGATTTACTAATATACAACGTGTTAATGAATTAACGCAAAACTAGACAGTAGTTTGTTTCGAATCGAGAGCAAAATCGAATCATCATGGTTTCAACACAGGATATTTTTTTCAAAATATTAAATAATTTGTTTGTAAAATTATAAATTTACTGAACTCGATCTCAACCCACCGCTCGGGCACTCTCACCCTACTTACTACCAAAACAAGATTCTTAAACAGTATACATGAGCACGTTAGCGCTTTCATTCATTGTTGAAATAATAACAAATCATTTTTGCATCAAAATTTAAAATGCGTATATCTTTAAAGGTTAATTATCAAAATAATGAAATTATTGTTTCAATCGAATTATTTTGTTATAAATCAGTTGGGGTGTATGAGGTTTTGCGCTTATCCATTAACACGTTGTATACTATACCATAAATTCACCCTCCCTGAGGGTAGGCCTGTGCTCTGCGGTGGGACGTTTATAGGCTGAAGATGATGATGACTATACCATAAAGTTACTAATAGAGTAGGTAATTAACAGCTGAGAGAGCGAGATGTACCTAGCGGCACCACATTACAATAGAAAGAGATACGTGACGCGTGGCAATAGAACCGTTTTTGTGAATCTAATCGCAGGGTAAAAATTCGGTTTCTGTGAATCATTGTGAACCTAAAGTGAAATCGTAGATAATTTTGTGAAATATACTAACACTATTTCATTAAATTATCCACGATTTCACGTTAGATTTAGAATTATACACAGAACTCGAATTTTTACCCTGCCAATAATCTCCTGAAAACCTCCAAAAACGGTTTCATTTGACAACGCATGTCAGTTCCTCTACTCCTGTAAGATATAATAACTTTATGAATTTTACAGTAACATCCGTAATACAATAGCCGAGGAGTTAAGCCGATGACGAAAGCCGAAGGCCGATCTCACTCACACTCGGCCTCGTGCAACAAAATGGCGCGACGGACGTACCGGAAGTGGTAAAAACTGAAGACCACCATGAAAGAGAAGAAGTATAGAACTGAAACAAAATATTAAAGTTTTTGAGAGATACGTCGTTACTAATTAAGCTGAAGTTAATCATTCGATCATATCTGGGACTCCAAAAACAGTAAAAAACACGGTAAGAACCCGTTAAAATGATTAGGTTTAGAAAAAGGATACCGTATATTTTAAAGGTTAAAATTGCAATCATTAGCTAAATTTTTCGGAATCGATCTATCACAAAAAAAACCTACCTAACAGCCCGTTTAGGTATTGCCTAGGATGTCGGGTTACCAAATCCAAAATTCTAGGATGTAAACCTAAATAATTTCACATAAAATACTTTGAAATAAATAATCTAGAGCGCGACTTTGTCTGCACGGGTTCTCGTCATTACAGCGAGATAAATGATATACCAGATTTTAAGTCTAATCATAACCTTTCAAACACAATACGTTTTATCAAAATCGTTGCAGTAGTTTTCATGCGATGCGCGAACAAACAAACAAACAGACAGAAAAAAAATCCATAAATTGGTGATTTGGAATCAAGGACACCTAAAAACTGTCACATAACTTTTTTTTATGTCTTCAATGTACAGCACACTTATGTTACAGTTTTATTAAGTGGACATCGTCGCTTTAACATGTGGGTACCTTTGACCTTTGACTAATTATTATAAGGACTAGCCTTGCGGTAGCATTTCCCTTCTGCCACGGTATAAGCACAATTGATCTTGTGCATTTACATTCAATTTTACACCTTATCACTAAACGAGACAGCCTATAATTGCGAAATAATAACTTCGAACTTAGAACGTTTGGGGTTCACACGAGACTACTTTTCATGATTTTTAACATTCAAAATTAGAATCTAAAGTTATGGGGAATAAAATCCAAAGTTGCCTCCATTTCATGTTACCTCGCCCCCCGCAAAAAGTGGCAGAAATGTTTGTTAGTAGAATTACACGCGTAACCAGTCCACATATAAATAGTCAAACGTAACAACACGTATTTATTCTGTAGGTACCGAAAGCTACCTACAGAATAAATACGTGCAGGTCATACACATGGACATGCTCTCTGCTCGCTCTAAGTTTGTTTTAATTGTGACACTGCATTGTTAAATCAAGAGCTTTCTGACCACAACCGAGTTGGTACAAGTCTATAAATATTTAGGGTATACTTTTAGCCAAAAAAACGCATACTCTGAAAGCTGGGGCCTTATAATTAAAAAAAATTGTAGGACGTTGAAGTAAATAATCGCCTAGATAGAGCATTAATAAAGTACTAACCCTAAGAGGAAGGATCTCTCTTTAAGACTAGAGTGAGCCATACCAATTGTAAAGTGTCCACTTTTTTTGACGTTTAGGTTTGAGTGTGTGGTGTCAAGTATTATGGACAAAAGGCACCAAGTGACATATGGCCTTATGTTTACGGTCACTTTTCACACACACTAGCTTAAAAAAAAGTGGGCAGCCGCATAAACAAATATCTATAGTTCCATCTCCTTCTACTATTAAAGGTACGTCATAAGACAAAAGAGACCAACTACAATCGTAAATTGATGCGGACTCTATGGAGATCCTTCCTCTTAGTACTAACCATAGTAACTAATTTCTAGAAGAAAACATTCTACTTTGCTAAATGACTAGGCCTTTTGTCTAACCATCCAACTTACGAGTACAGTCATTACTTTTCCTAAACAAAACTGTCTGGGCTAGGTTAAGTTTTTCTACTTTATGAAAGAGCAGAATCACTTGTGTAATTAGGGGCTGAGCGAAAAGTACTTTTATTAAAGAAAGTTATATTTCGAGAATGTTTTTGAAGATGTTAATCACCATCTATTCTATTCCATATAAATTTAATTTTCAACCTATGACTATTTACGCGTGTAATTCTACTAACAATCATTTCTGCCACTTTTTGCGGGGGGTGAGGTAACATGAAATCCGCAACATTGGATTTTATTCCCCATAACTTTAGATTCTAATTTTGAATGTTAAAAATCATGAAAGGTAGTCTCGTGTGAACCCCAAGCGTTCTAAGTTCGAAGTTATTATTTCGCAATTATAGGCTGTCTCGTTTAGTGATAAGGTGTAAAATTGAATGTAAATGCACAAGATCAATTGTGCTTATACCGTGGCAGAGGGGAAATGCTACCGCAAGGCTAGTCCTTATAATAATTAGTCAAAGTTTTCAACACATTTTCTCACAAAATGGCTCTAATTTCACCGCAATTAGGCACATAATGACACCTGTAATCAAACTGTGACTTTTTCATGAAAATAACGTCAAACTAGTCGCGTTTGGGGTTCACACGAGATTATTTTTAACAATCAATATTAGAATCTAAAGTTATTGGATTAAAATCCAAAGTTGCGGATTTCATGCTACCTCGCAGACTCGAACCTGGACCTCTAGATTGAGTCTCTATACCTCTCCGCAACGCGCCACCGACGCTCTTTTAACTACTAAGGGCATAAGGTACAGAGTATGGACCAGCTTATTTTTTTGTCGCGATTTCCATGTTATGGTCCCATAGAATAAATTGATCAGTTTGATGGTCTGATTATCCCCTTAAAAAATCGTCAGCACATTAGTCCATCTTAATATGCCTCCTAAGACTTATATACAGGGTGAAATTAATATCATTAGCATCCTTTTAAATTAATAGTTTACCCATCAAACTGAACAACTTTTACTATGGGAGCAAATAGATCGGAGCAAAAAAAATCTGCTGTTCCATACTAAACTGCAATGCCTACTCGACTCAAATGTATACCACAGCAGATTTTTTTTTACTCCTATTCGGTTTGCTCCCATCTTTGACTATTTATATGTGGACTGGTTACGCGTGTAATTCTACTAAAAAACATTTTTGTCACTTTTTGCGGGGGGTGAGGTAACATGAAATCCGCAACTTTGGATTTTATTCCCAACAAATTTAGATTCTAATTTTGAATGTTAAAAATCATGAAAAGTAGTCTCGTGTGAACCCCAAACGTTCTAAGTTCGAAGTTATTATTTCGCAATTATAGGCTGTCTCGTTTAGTGATAAGGTGTAAAATCTAATGTACCGGACAAGATCAATTGTGCTTATACCGTGGCAGAGGGGAAATGCTACCGCAAGGCTAGTCCTTATAATAATTAGTCAAAGGCTCCCATAGTAAAAGTTGCTCAGATTGATGGGTAGATTCTTAGTTTATTTAATGGATGCCAATTTCACCCTGTTGGTATAAATCTTAGAAGTCACTGGCATAATATTATGACAGTGAAGACCAGCCACATATTGGAATGACGCCTATAAAAAAATCATAGGCACTTTTATAAAAAATAAAATTCATCGAACATTTTCGGCTCTCACTGCGGAAAAGTTATGCCAACTGTAATTACTTTAATGTACACGGCTTCCATTTCCACGATTGAAACACTGACAATTTTCAAAGGGAGTTTCATGTTAATCAATAAATTGAAATTCCGATTGATTGGTTATATGAAACTTGCTATAAAATATCAGTTTCTTGGATTTATACATACGGCATGATGTTAAGAGAAGTTTGTTCCGAATGCGTAAATGCGCGTACGAAGTCTCGTGATATATTCAATACTAACTGACCCGGCGGACGTTGTCCTGCCATTTTCCCTACCCTACACCTACCCGACACACGCTTGGCCGTTTTTGTTGTTGTTTATAAACCTTCCCTGGCATGTGCACAACAACCCAACAAAGTTTCATCGCAATCGGTCCAGCCGTTCTCGAGTGATGTCGTGACCAAGGGAGATAGGGATTCGTTATATATATATATATATATATATATAGAAGATTAACCAATTAAGGTAAATGAAATTTTGCTGAAACAATCTAAAAACAAATGTCTATGCTTTTATGGTGTCCGATTTTCGTTAAATATGTATACAGTTTAAATGCTAGGATTAATTTAAGATTTGTATGGAAATCTTTGAGGCACTATAAGTTTAAAACTATACATTTTAACGTAAATCTGGCAACATACAAGCATAGATATTTGTTTCTAGATTGTGTCTGAAACATTTCATTGAATTTCATCGATTAGCATTAAAAATATATCCAGACTTCGTTTGTATGGAGTGCGCCAACGGTAATATACCCTGAAGAGGATAGTTTTTTATGCGCGCTCCATACAAACGAAGTCAGGTTATATTTTCAATACTAGCCTATTAAAATTGTAGGCACGATGTAGAAACCAATATTTGTGCTTTACATTTGTCAGATTTCCGTCAAAATATAATAGTTTCAAAGTTATCATGGCTCAAAGTTTTCATACAATTCTTAAATTAATCCTAGTATTGTAACTATATGTTTTTCCGTCTGATAAATGTAAAGCACAGATATTGGTTTCTAGATCGAGTCTACAAATTTTCATTGACATTAATTGTTTAGTATTGAAAATATAACCAGACTTTGTTTTTATAGAGCGCGCAGCAACAACTATCCTCTTAACAAGTGATCTGGGAGCCGATAGCGCTACATACATATCCATTGAATCATTATTGATCCTCTAGCGAATCACATCTTTTTACACTTTCCGTATCGCGCATCCAAAGACTGACTGGACTCGTTGCTTAACATCGGTGATCGTTTTCAATACCGAAGCTCAACTACGCCAGCGAGCGCTTCTCATATATTTGAAAGTTCTTGGCAATTTTAGGCGCGGTTTATACAGAAGAGACGTGTGGCGGTGGCGGATAGTCAAAGTAATACCATTATAAAACTTATAGTACCTACGTAGCATAGCGTCGTTTGAAAAATGACGCCCGCGCCTCCAGGCAACGTCACCTGGAGCCACGGGCGAGTTCTCCTTTACGCTATGCTACGTACGATATGGTTTATATTGTGTTACTTAGATTATCCGCCACCACCACACGTCCCTTCTGTATAAACCGTGGCTAACTTCTTATTAATATTTAAGTCAATCATCTTCAGATAATCGATGTGATGATCGGAGGAACATAATATTAGATACTTTTCCAGTACATTCATAAATCCGTTATTGTGTCGATATAATAGGAAACTTACACAATTGTCCTACTATTTTCAGGTTTTATCTATGTTTTAACATGTTATATCTGCCTATGTTTCAGTTACAGAATTTGCATGTATTAATATTCATTTCATATTGTAAGGTAATTGACCTATTAACAGACTAAAATAATATTGTTACAGATGATTTGCTAATTTAGATTCAAAGCTCATTCAAGTGACAAAGCGTTTAGCATATGGCAACTTTCTGAAAATGTCTAAAAGTTTTTCATGCATGGTAGAAGCATACCTAGTGTAAAAAAACGAATAGTGGTGAAGCTCTCGAGTTGCGGCGGGTCTATGGCCGCGTGGTGTGCGGGTGGCCGCGGGAGACGGGCGCACCCTAACTGAATTCGCAATGAGGGTACGCGCGCAGGCAGAGCGGGCCGGGACGCGCTCCTCCCAGCCCCCGCACACCGCGCTCGATTGATTTGCCTTGACCGCTGAACTTCACCCATGCTAGAAATACATACACGTTCAAGCAAGTATAGTATCGCTAAGACGATTGTACGCACCTGCTCCGAAGAAAGTGAAAAGACCACTGACGCATGCCAGATTCGCCAACCTGTGTTGTTCATCTTTTATTTTCGGAGCTGCAAATTTTATATTTCAAGAATTATTTAATGATTGATATTGCACAAATAGGCGCTTCAAAAGGAACCTTTTCAATTATGAACTAACGAGCTTTTACCCCCGACATAGCATATGCTCACGACTATATTCCCCATGGGGGTAGTCAGAGATATTCTGAAACCTCAGAACATCCACGTTTCACCAGTAGTAACGAAACTCTGTCCAGTGTGACGGGGGGTGAACCTGTCGCCACATAATGGACAGTGGGTACAATACATGCCTCGAAATTGAAGCATGCAGGTTTCTTCACGATGTTTTCCTTCACCGAAAAGCCAGTGGTGTTACAAATCGTACATAAATTCCGAAAAATTCATTGGTACGAGTCGGTCTGGACGGGGATCGAACCATCGCCTCCTGCACGGCAGGCAAGGTTACTCTCCACTGGACCACCACGGCTTTTTACCCCCGACATCGTCCGCAAAAATTAATCAATTGAAAGGGTGTAAGGAAAAGTATCATTAACCTTTAAAGTACATAGGTACTCTACCCATCAACCTGAACAACTTTAACTGTGGGAGCAAACAAGTCAGAACAAAAAAATTGTCTCCTGTTTCATATGTTTAAGTCATGTCTAGGCATTGGAGTTTCGTATGGGACAGCTGTTTTTTTGCGCTGACAGGTTTGTTGTTTTTAAATCTGGCATAGGCCCACCCGACATTCCCACCGCAGTAACTCCTGTGAACCAGGAACCAGAACGGCGACCATTCAAAACACTAGACAATCAAGTCCAGCGAGCCCAGGGGATGACTCTAATCTGTCTTGGAACCCATAATGAATTAATCAAAGAAGATGGGAGGGGTAGGAAAGAGAAATATCCGACCTCCCTTGCAAACGGGAGACAGCAATAAGAAAAAAAGCAAAGCTATTAAAGAGCCAATTCCAGAGATCATTTATGGCAGAGTTGAGTGGAGTATGTGGTTTAAAGGTTAATGATATTTATACACCCTGTATACCAGATTTTAAGTCAAATCATAAACTTTTAAACAAAAAAAGTTTCATCAAAATCGGTTCAGTAGTGTTTTTATGTGATGCTCGAACAAACAAACAGACAGAAAATCCAAAAGTTGGTGACGTATAGTTTAGTAGTCGTTCAGTAGTTCAGATACGTCTTAAGAGGATATGTGAAAAAAATATGATTCTTCAAAGCATCATATCATGGAGTACTAACCGTAGGAGTATGATTTACGGACATGTGTAAATTGAACATACAGGGTTACAGGTTAAGTCGACCTAAATCCTTTAAGAGGTGATAGTTTCCATCATTCCTGACTGATTTGACTATGGAACCCCATACCCTAAACTTAACCGTTCTCAAGTTATGGGACTTTGAAGTTTTTTTTTAAAAAATCCAGATTTTTTTGTCTAATGTCCCCTTTTTTTGTGTTTTGTACATCTAATGTTTTTGTTTTTGTATTTTTTGTGTAGCAGATTAGCTGCTTCATTATTTTAAACACAAAAACTGCAAGTAACTGTACCAACTGAGTCGTATTAGACGATTGATAGTTAAAAAAAGAAATTAATTTGTGAAGAGTTTTTTTTTTCTTTCTTTTGTATTTAAAAAAAAATCTATGACAGTTGTGCTGCAGATGTGCTTAAAAATATCTACGGTTCTTCAGCTTTCCGATAAGGTATAATACAATAGGGTATTATTGGAATTTTATAACAAAAACATCGATGATATGCTACCAGGTAGTAGTAAAAAATAACGATATTTAAGCGTCAAATTTAACTTTACTCAGAAAACAAAATAAAACAATCCAAATAGGTAACGAATGAGGTTTATTAATCATTTTTACAATACATGTTCCACATGTCCGCCCCTATTTCGCACACATACACGCATTCTGTGCCTTAAGCCACTTTTCACTACCCCAGTTGTGAGTCCTCTTCTTATTTCGTTAGCAGCATCAATTATTTTCTGCCTCAAAACATCAACAGATGTTATTGGGTTAGGTTCATCGTAAACCAAACTTTTCATGTGCCCCCACACATAAAAATCCATTGGTGTCAAATCTGGACTTCTAGCTGGCCACGGTGTAGGCCCACCTCTCCCGATCCACTTATTTGGGTAATTAGTGTCTAGCCACTCTCTGACACTCCTTCTAAAGTGCGCGGGGCACCCGTCGTGCTGAAACCACATGTTTCGAATGAGGTTTAATGGTATGTCGTCGAGCAAATCGGGTAAATCTTGCCTTAAAAAATTTTCATAGGTCTCTCCATCCAAATTTGGAGGAAGAAAGTAAGGCCCAACCAGATGGTTTGAAATTATTCCCATCCATACGTTAAGGCTGAAACGTCTCTGTGACCCCTTTACCCTTTTCTTATTAGGATTTCTTCCTGCTTTCGGAGCCCAATGATGGGCGTTATGATAATTGGTTATCCCATCTTGATCAAATTTGGACTCGTCAGTCCACAAGATGCTTCGAAAAAACGAAGGATCTTCCAAATCTGCATTCAACATAAACCTGCAGAAATCCAGCCTCCTCACAGGATCTCCTTCTTCGATAACATGCACTGGCGTGTAGTGGTAGGGGTAGAGACCGGCAGTATGCACAGTAAACCACACTTTCCATTGTGAGATTCCAAGTTCTCGGGCAACAACGTTGGTTGACGTAGTCGGATCCAGTCGAAATCGTCGAACAATCTCATTATCTTCCTCTTCATCATCATCATTAATACGTGGTCTACCCAGGTCTGTTCGTCGCCTCGAAACAGAGCCAGTCTCTCTAATTCGTCGGTAAACTCCGTCGAAGACACTAATATCCGGAATTCGGCGGTCAGGAAAACGTGCTATGTATTCTTGACGAGCTTGTAAGGATACACAGTTGCAGTACCCATAACAAATCAAAATATCAGCATATTCTTCGTTCGTAAAGGTCGCCATCTTCAACAGTTCCAAATCAGAAGCACAAATCAAGGTCCAGTTAACAAGCACAGTCACGAATAGGAGGAAACAGTCCAGAAAAACAAGCTAAGTCGAGTAAAAAACGAAGAGCACCAAGTATCGCATCTACCACGGACGAATGGCGTAAGCAGACTAACCATAACCAAACACAATAACAACAAAATGGCGTTTGAAATAACTTGTCTCTCTTGCACCCGTTTACATTGTATGATATCCCGCTCGCACGTGACGCGCTACCCATTGTACCCATTGCAAGACAATGGGCGTTGCGAGCAACTTTACGAAATACCGTTATTTTTGTTATTACCTGGGAGTCTTTCATCGATGTTTTTTCCGAGAATCCTGATAACACCCTAGCAAATTATACCTTATCGGAAAGCTGAAGAACCGTAGATATTTTTAAACACATCTGCAGCACAACTGTCTTAGACTTTTTTTAAAATACAAAAGAAAGAAAAATAAACTTTTCACAAATTTATTTCTTTTTTAACAATCAATCGTCTATTACGACTCAGTTGGTACAGTTACTTGCAGTTTTTGTGTTTAAAATAATGAAGCAGCTAATCTGCTACACAAAAAATACAAAAACAAAAACATTAGATGTACAAAACACAAAAAAAGGGGACATTAGACAAAAAAATCTGGATTTTTTTAAAAAAAACTTCAAAGTCCCATAACTTGAGAACGGTTAAGTTTAGGGTATGGGGTTCCATAGTCAAATCAGTCAGGAATGATGGAAACTATCACCTCTTAAAGGATTTAGGTCGACTTAACCTGTAACCCTGTATAACTGAAGTTTTGATTAGAGCCAAAACACGATTAAGAGACATTTTCTCGATAGAAAAATAAGTCAAAGTAGCCTCCGTCTTTATCGATAAACGCTTGGAACTGCTAAACGGTGAATAATAGAAACACGAGACTTGATTTAAAAAAAAGAGATTGATATTTTATAAAGTTTGATTAGAGCAGAAATGAACTAACATAAATAGTACATACACAATTAAATAAAGTTTGTTTTACGCTTGCGTCGTTTCAGGCGCGCGCGCCGCCCCATCTCTTTCTCTCGCATCAGGCAGTAATATAAGCTATCACACGCCCATTTCGCGTCAATTATTTTTCGACATAGGCCCTTAATCGCACCAAACAAATACAAAACATCTCCTCTGCTCTACGTTCGAATCGTGTCCATTGAAGCCAAGCGGATAGGAGATGGGTAAATACCGAAATCCTTTTGGTTGTTCACGACACATCTCCGCTCCACTGCGCTTCGGTGGATTCCGGGCATAACTCAATGATATGACATCGATACGACAGGAGAAGATCAGTATTATAGTGTATTGTGTCTTACCCTCTTTGAACCTGACGCAGGCGCGTCCAATCTTGGTCATTGCTATGGAAATTAAGCCCATCCACACCATAGTAGCGACTAGGAGATATATCTGAAAATTATGTATATGTATCCGCGTGTAAACAAATAGATTTATAGACAAAAACAGGCCAAAAGCATGTTGGACTCGCCCACGACGGACGATATCGTACGGAACCCTAGGTTAAGGGGATGATCGTCAAACTGAACCACTTTCTCTATGGCACCAACAACGAAATTGCGAAAAAAAAAAATCTGCTCTTCCATTCAAAACTGCAAATCTTCTTGAGCCAAATGTATGGGACAGCTGTTTTTTTTTCGCGATTTCGATGTTGGTCCCATAGAGAAAGTGGTTCAGTTTGGCACCAACAACGAAATTGCGAAAAAAAAATCTGCTCTTCCATTCAAAACTGCAAATCTACTTGAGCCAAATGTATGGGACAGCTGTTTTTTTTCGCGTATTCGATGTTGGTCCCATAGAGAAAGTTGTTCAGTTCGATGGTCTGATCATGCTCTTAAAAAACTGTTGACATATTAAGAAGGACCCTGTATAAGTAGAAAAAGAAGAAACGTTTCTAACCTATTTATCTTAACTAAGATAAATTGTTGAAACACAATGATAAACGTACCAGCATTGCCCTGCAGTTCTCCGTGAGGGCCACGATGATGAGCAGCACTCCTGCGCCTGTCACACCGGTCAGCACCGCGCCTGTTGCTATGCTGATGACTGTAACAAGCCAACAACATCAGTGGCGTAGCGTTTTTGAGGTGTCATTAGATTCGTAAAAATTGAGAGAGTGACATAGGCTATATTATTTTAATATGGAAAATTATTATAGAGCTTGTTTTTCTCTTTTCAGTTGAAAAGAGAAAAACAAGCTCTATAATCACTAATCAGCTATAACAACTTTATTTAGGTAAGGTAGGTATCGCAAACGGGGACAAAGAAGATTTTTTGGTTGGTTATTGGTTTGTACCCGCCTGCAATACCTACCTAATAACTTTCAAATTATATTTGCTCAAACACAGTTGTTATAGCTGATTAGTGATTATAGAGCTTGTTTTTCTCTTTTCAGTTAATAGGTATTTTTAAGCAGTCGGGTTTCTCTATCTAGTAACCTTAATCTTATCGTGTTATTCAATTCAATTCATTTATTTTGTGTCAGATCATAGATCCATAGAGGTGTTAGTGACAATGACTTAAGATATATGTTAGTGACAAAAAATTCGACATCCTCCAGAATCCGCCAGATCCTTAAATAAGACATAATTTGTTTTCAGACTTTCTAACACTGTTTTTCATGTTTCGTTCGTGTTCAAAAACTAGTTTGCGCGGCCTCGACCGGATCATACCGCATTACTAGTCAGTGGCGTAGCGTGGGTTTCTGCCGCCCGGGGCACAGACAGATTTTGCCGCCCGGGGCACAGACAGATTTTCCCGCCCCCATATCTTACCTAAAAAAAAAAACGGAACGGAGAAATTTTTTGCACATCTATTCCGGTTGTGGTCAGACATCTTTTGGTTTATCCATGCAAAAATAGAAACTTAGAGTGAGCTCAACTATTCTACTCAATAGGAATCGAAGAGCTTTTACGTACAAAACATGGGAAAGTAACCGAAGTAAAAGCTATGGATGGAGCGAAGCAAGCTCGAAATTTTTAGCTCCACGTCTTTGTTGTGGTCAGAACTCTTTAGGATTATGCGTAGGCACAGTAACTAAAACAGAAGTTTAGAGAGAGTTTAGAGAAGTTTCGACTTTTTTCTGCTCTACGAATAGACAGAGCTCAAATCAATCTTTATTTTTCTTGATTAAATTAAAATTTTAATCAAAGATATTTTTCCTGAATTTGCCGCCCCTAGTAAAGTGCCGCCCGGGGCTACGCTACTGGTACTGGTATATACATCTGCAAATGCAAATTACAATAAACCACCTGGCATGTAACTACCCGTACCACAACGAGGATAAAAAGTTCGCTATCCCCCGATGGCTTTGATCAAACATTTCTTCCAATATCCTTTGTTAAAGTACAGCACTATATTAAGCATACATACATATCCACAGGTTTTGCCTATTCATGAGATAAGCCCTATGCATACTAAAACTCTACACGTATTCCTGCACGAAATGTGTGAGAACAGAAGGGACACTGCACCTAAAGTAAAAGAAATAAATTTTTGGTATTTGCCAAATACAACGTGATAATGAATTAACGCAAAACTAGAAAGTAGTTTGTTTAGAATCGAGAGCAGAATCGAATTATCATGGTTTCAACACAGGTAATTTTTTTCAAAATATTAAATAATTTGTTTGTATAATTTAAAATTTACTGAACTCGATCTCAACCCACCGCTCGGGCACTCTTACCCTACTTACTATCAAAACAAGATTCTTAAAATTTATCCATGTGCACGTTAGCGCTTTCATTCATTGCTGAAATGTTAACAAATCATTTTTGCCTCAAAACTTAAAATATGAATAACTTTAAATTTTAACCATCAAAATAATGAAATTATTGTTTCAATCTAATTGATTTGTTATAAATCAGTTAGGGTGTATGAGGTTTTGCGCTTATTCATTAACAAGTTGTATAAGAATATTTATAGATGTAATGTTAAATTGTTGCATCATGGAGATAAAGGAACGCATAGGTAATCTGAAACTCTGATTTGTGATTTATTATTTAAAATAAATCACAAATCACCCATTTACAGATTGACACTAACCCGGGTGCGGCAAAAAATTACATACATCATGCTTTCGTTAAAATTGCTGCTGTTCGGTAATAATCCGGTTCGATTCGGCCGGATTGAAAATCTTACTGGATTGCAATCATTACTCATGACAATCTTATGTCTGTACCTAGTAAAAATTAAATTACGTATTTTTTCATTCCGCCACCTTGTGCACTTTGTAAATAAAATAAATAACTAATTTTTCGTATTATCTCAAGAGGCATCTGTAAATCACATACTTAGGGAAATACAAACAGGGTCCTTCTGAAATAGTGCATAATAATTTTTAAAGGTATGATTAGTTAAGTAAAGTTGTTCAGTTTGATGGTCTGACGTCACCGTTTCAGTATTTGCTCGGCTGTCTCAGACACCCTGTGTATAAATTATCATACATTGCACCCGGTCAAGGTGACCGGGTGCAATGTATGATAATGTATGTCTGTCCTGAATGTATGTATGTCTTTTGGCTGTAATTGTGCACTTTAAACATTAATAGAATAAAGTGGACCTTCTGTATTCTCTCAACATTGTGCTACTTGTAAGTCCAGGCATCCTAGTGCATGCAGGGACAAAATCTATCAGCACACCAGAATGTATGCACCGGTAGGACATGATCTCCGAAACAAAGGATCGTGTTTGTTTTACTAATATTTAGGTATGTTGCTGTTGGTTTTACAACAGAAAATCCTTCTTCTGTCGCAGTCGGGTAAAGAAGCAACCACCGTTTCTTAAGGGTATATTACTGTTGGCGCGCTCCATACAAACGAAGTCTGGTGATATTTTAGAAAGTAATCTCTATGCTTGTATCTCGTCCGATTTTCGTTAAAATGTATAGGTTTAAAGTTACAGTGCATCAACGATTTTCATACAAATCTTAAATTAATCCTAGCATTGAAACTGTATATTTTAACGAAAATCGGACAAGATACAAGCATAGATATTTTAACCTAGATTGTTTCTGAAAAATTTCATAGATTTAAATTGGTTAGTATTGCAAAATATCACCAGACTTCGTTTGTATGCCGCGCGCATTTACGCATTCGGAATAAACTTCTCTTAATGCGCAATAGTAGGACGAAATACCTTGGAGGCATCTTTTATTTTTCATATTTCGACTAGATTTATACAATTTACCGAAACCAAAGTCATACCTCAGTATTCTTGGATAGTTTATCTAGTGAAATCATAAATTGAATACACGATTGGAATTACTTCACTCGATAGAAAATCGTCATATGTATTTGTAAAAATTTGTCATGTTTTAGAAGAACTTAAAATAGTTTCAGATTTTTGGTATATAAACTTACATATTCACCATTAGTTTATCTAGTGAAATAATTAAATAAATCTATAAAAAGTACTTTTGTTTAATCTTTTTTATCGAAAATACGGCACACGCACGCACTTTTCGGAGGGCTGGGCAATCGCGTTTCTTATAAAAAATATTCGTCTGAACCTAAGGCGCCTTCAGAAAAGTTGGATTATTATGTCTTTTAGATTATTTATCGACTTACATTGGGAGCTTGGCGTCTGATGCATCTCGTCGTACTGCTTTCCATGCGTCAGTATCAACGTCAGCAGGATAGAACCCACCAGAACCTGACAGAATGCTATGAGGAGCACACCTGACAACAATGATTAATTTTACAAACAAGGTAATATTTAATGAATGCTCATAAACGGTGAAGGAAAACATCGTGAGGAAAGACACCCGAGAACCAATGAGTCCACCAATTCGCATTGGGAATGCGTAGTGGGCTATTGAGCATGCTATGATATCTTAGAACAAACTAAGTGGAACGTAGATTTTCCATAGACAGCTTCCGCCATCTATCTGTGATGTATTGAAGCACTGTCTTGAACTTGGGTTCATATCCTAAACTGGTGCGATAGCGCGCTACACCTCAGCGCTGTAGTAGTGAGAGATTTCGCGCACATCAATTACTGTCTTGTTGGTCTTGTGGTCTAGACAACCGGCTCACGATTCAAGTGGTCATGGTTCGATCCTCGTGTCGTCCGACCGTCTTTTTCAATTTATTTCACAATGTGGATCCACCTGGTGCTAATTATTATCGGTACCGCTTATCAAGCGGTAACGATAATAATTAGAAATCCTAAAATCCCAGGCGACTTACCTATCTATATCCAATATACATATGAATCTATGCTATTGACCATACAAGGTAATAACCTTGAGGGTAGGTAGGCCCACAGAACATTATAAGAGGGGTTAGAAATGCAAAGTAGCTCTTTTGCTTCGGAGACGGCTGTCGCCACTTGTCTTCCCGCTCACGCTGCTACAAATACTCATGCCCTCTCGCTCGCACCACGCCGCGCGCCTTATGGTGTTATGCAACGATTTGCATTACCTGTAACGACACGTTCCACGCCTACTTTGCACTTCTAACCCCTTCTTTTAATGTTCTGTGGGTAGGCTTGTACACAATACACACAAATAGGGTCCATCTCTTATACTATAAGCTGACTGTGTGAAACTCCGATAGCTCTTTTCTCTTCGTACCTCTTACGTACCTTAGCACACGACCTGACCACGCATCCTTAGCACACATGCCTAGCTCGTATGCTTAAGACGCATCTCTCGCTCGAGTTGTATGTAAAAAGAACTCGCTTAGCTAAACCCTCGTCAACCAGAAGAGCGCTAAGCTAAGCTATGGAAATAGAGTGATCTGATTGGCAATTGTTGTTCCTCACACACAGTTTAGCTAAATCGTACATCTCTGGTGTACAGCCAGCCAAATGGTGATGAAATATCCTTGCCAGGGAACAAGTTGCAGACGTAGAAGCCTGGTCCGCACATCTGGCTGAGAAAAGTATCAGACGGCATAATGCTGCCACAATCCTGCCGTAGGACAGTACAACCATGAGGAAAAGTGCTTCTCCAATCCTTTGAAATCATCTGTAAGATGTTAAGGCCTATGATGATGATGTGAAATATCCAATGCCGTCCTAAACTAATCAAAGTGATGATGATAATGATTAAGAGAATGAGATATCCTTGCCAGGGAACAAGTTGCAGACGCCGCAACAGCTCTCCAGATGACACCCAGGCTTGTGGACCTCGAAGTGGAGAGGAACAGGGCTAGACTCTCTGCTTGTGCTCCTTGGACGCTTGTCTGAGCTCTTTGTGAAATCATCCGTGCTTTTGGTCATTGCTTTTTTCTATAAATCGTAAAAGTGATGCTTTTGCGGCGGTGACAAATTTGTCAAAATCAAAAAACACATAAAATCCTGTCAAAATGGTTGACAATTTTGAAAGGAATTTTTTTTTAGGGAGTTTATGCCAGTGTTGGTAACATAGAAACGGCAAAGAGGTTTTTATGTTTTCAGATGGATTGTGGGATTTGGAAGGATGGGGAGGATTGAGGAGTGGGCCTATCGTTATCATGATCATCAGCCCCTGTCTTAATCCTCTTTTTCTTTCAAAATATGCCTTTATTTTTTAATTTTACACATCCTAATTACTGTAATTTAGTAGGTAGTATGCAGCGTCCTTCTTAATATACTGACACTTTTTAAGAGGATGATCAGACCGTCAAACTGAACAACTTTCTCTATGGCACCAAAATCGAAATCGCGAAAAAAATAATCATCTGTTCCATACAAAACTGTGAATCTACTCGAGCCAAATGTATGGGACAGAAGTTTTTCTTCGCGATTTCGATTTTGGTCCCATAGAGAAAGTTGTTCATTTTGATGGTCTGGTCATCTCCTTAAATATGCTTTACGATATACTAATCGGGTTTTGTGATATACTAATCGAGATGTGTGAAATTAATAAAAAATTATCTTGACAGACGAGCAGACAGACGGACGGACAAAAAAGTGATCCTGGGGTTCTGTTTTTCCTTTTGAGGTAGGGAACCCTAAAGGTACTCCAGTGTACTGTAATTTTACCAAAACTAACCACACAGCTGCCCGTAGCAATATCTAAAACAATGACAGCTATGAAATGAATATTTTAAATCCCGCATTACATTTGGACTGGAGGCTTTCCCCGCTTTCATTGAAATTATATTCTAAATTCAAATTGAAACCTGCACTGGACATTTGATTGAGGATTAGATAACAATCGAAATTGAAAATCTGATGTCGGATATTTTGAGTTCGTCGAATTCAATTTGTTAGAGGGTGTACTGTACTTTGAATTAAAAAAAGGACAATGGACAAATATGTAGTTTAATTTAAAGGTATTTTTACATTGAGCTTTGTATACTACGTAACGTACTAGAGGAGAAACGACAAATAAGTAAATGTTATGTGCCGCCGTATAAGGGTTTTTTTATAATTTCTTTATCGGCTCTGGATACTAATCCTTTTGAACCATTCTTTATTTTGATGATCGGATGATAGATGACTATGAATCTGTGGTCGATTTCGTAAGCTCGCGCGTTGCCGCCAAAATGACCATGTACGAGTTAACTTGAACCAACACTTATGTTCTGTTATCGTATTTATTTGAGATTCCTATTACGTCGGTCGCTTTACGCAACTGTTTGGTACACAATCCGCACGAAATTATGTCACAAATATCACTAAAACCAATTTTTTAAGAATTTCAAATGGGACGAAACACAGCAAGAGCAATGGCGCCAAGCAAACTCCGTATACGGGTGAAAGAAAAGTGTTGCCAAGAATTAAATAAGCTTTCCACCAGATTCAACGTTTAAAACCACCAGAAAACTACTGACATATGGTGGCCCATAAGTTGGCCCTACTCTGATAATCACAAAATTTTCCACAAAACATGAAAACAATGGGCATATTGGTAATTTGTTACCTTTTCTGTTATTACATACCTATATTGTGTAACAAAATATTAAATTTCTACCTATATTAATCATTAAATCGGCTTAGTGGTTGATTGATCGTCTTTCTACTAATTAGAGTGCTGTTTTTGAATCTCAAACTTAAAAAAATCATGACCGAAACTGATTATCTTGATCAAGATGCTTTTGTGATGGTGGAAAATTGGTCATTTAAAATTTTTCCAGCCCAGTATTTTGCCACACGGATAGCATTGCTGGCAGCGTCCATAAGCTTCGTTCACGTGCAGGTGTTGGTTAGCAGCCCCAGGTCTAAGGGGGTCAAACCGGGCCCCACGCCCCGGGCGGCTCGTTAACGGGGCGACAAAATCAAGAGTTTGGCAAATAATTTATTGCAACGACTTGAAAATTATTGCTATAAATTCTTTGACTATTTATATGTGGAGTGGTTACGCGTGTAATTCTACTAACAAACATTTCTACCACTTTTTGCGGGGGGTGAGGTAACATGAAATCCGCAACTTAGGATTTTATTCCCCATAACTTTAGATTTTAATTTTGAATGTTAAAAACCATGAAAAGTTGTCTCGTGTGAACCCCAAACGTTCTAAGTTCGAAGTTATTATTTCGCAATTATAGGCTGTCTCGTTTAGTGATAAGGTGTAAAATTGAATGTAAATGCACAAGATCAATTGTGCTTATACCGTGGCAGAGGGGAAATGCTATCGCAAGGCTAGTCCTTATAATAATTAGTCAAAGTAAAAATTTCGAGCTCGCTTCGGTAAAATCTAGAGTTCGCTTCGCTCAATCCAAGTTTTAGGTAAGTTTTATTGCAACGGCCTAACGTGGACCTAGCCTCCCTGGGAAAAAAATATTGCTACTCCCTTGGAGAGGAGGGGCGCCAAAGTTAAGTTTTTACCCCGGCTCGGAAAATTCTTAGATCCGGAGCTGGTTGTCAGGGCAAGAAGGGAAGTATACCCGGTACCCGGTAAGTAATGGATAACCCTGTATCTGAATGAATGAAATATACTTTATTTACACCAAACAAAATACAATGCACAATAGGAAACTAAACTGATTATGGTACAAATAAGGCGGTATTATCGCTAATAAGCGATTTCTTCCAGACAACCTTAGGGTAGAGGAAATATAACAAAGAACGGGCCGGTGTTTATAAAAAAAAAAATTATAGATGTAAAGATAAAAGAAGTGAATATAACAGAATATATATATATAAATATATATAGATATATATATATATATATATATATATATATATATATATATATATATATATATTTATATACAACGTGACAACTGATACAACTGATTTATAACAAAATAATTCGATTGAAACAATTATTTCATTGTTTTGATAGTTAAAATTTAAAGTTATTCGCATTTTAAGTTTTCAGGAATAAATTATTTTTATCATTTCAGCAATAAATGAAAGCGCTAACGTGCTCATGGATACATTTTAAGAATCTTGTACCAAAACAAGATTCTTGTTCATGTAGGGTTAGTGTGCCCGTGCGGTGGGTTGAGATCGAGTTTAGTAAATTTTAAACTTTACAAACTAATTATTTAATATTTTGAAAAAAATTACCTACGCTGAAAACATGATAATTCGATTCTGCTCTCGATTCTAAACAAACTAATTTATAGTTTTGCGTTAATTCATTAACACGGTGTGTATATATATATATATATATATATATATATATATATATATATATATAAAAAAATCAGGAACAGAGGTCCAGGAAATGTGCTTTGACTTTCGATTTAAAAACATCCACGGTACCTGCTAGTAGAGGACCTTAAACCTGTTCAGAAAATGGACTTTCATGTCCACTAAAAGTGTCACGGTTTTCGAGATATAATTACTGTTTTTTTTTTCAGTAATTTAACATTATTTTCTTATACTAGAATATCTTGCAACCTTTTATAATTATAACGGTCGCAAGTTCTAGTTTGCGAAAATAATGTTAAAAATGCGTTATTTTCTTAACTTAAAAAAAAAATCTATTGTGTGAATTAGTTTCAATCGTATAATTGAATTTATGATTTCACTAGATAAAGTATACAAGAATACTGTGTATTTTTTTCATTTCGGTAACTTTGTATACAAGGTGTTACAAAAGTAAAATTAAAATTTTAAACTTTTAAGGGGGTTGTTTAGACCATCAAACTGAACAACTTTTACTATGGGACCAACATCGAAATTGCGAAAATAAAATTCTGCTATCCCATACATTTAGCTCGAGTAGATTTGTAGTTTAGTATGGAACATCAGATTTTGTTTTCGCGATTTCGATATTGGTCCCATAGTGAAAGTTGTTCAGTTTGATGTTCTAAACCACCCCTTAAATGTTTATTTTTACTTTTGTATCACCTTGTATAAATCTTGTAGATAAACGAAAAATAAGAGCCCTTCCTAGGTGATTCCGGGACGTATCGCTGGGTGAATACCACAACGGCACAAGTCAAAAAAGTTGATTTTGAGAAAAATGACATTAAAGTTGACGCGAGAACAAATTCGTCTGTAGTTACTACACAGCAAGGGTTAGCTTCAGTGAAATATCGTGTTAGGTCTATATTGCACAAGATAAAGTATGCGATGTAGAACCAGAATACGGTGTTAACTCAAATTTGCCAATTTTTGAGTTTTGCCATTGTTGTATTCACCCAGCGGATGGCCCCTTAAACAAATTATTTTCGGGAATCTGAAATTTAAAAAATTGAAATTCACATAATCTTTATATTACGATAATCTTGATTGTCAACGGCGGCGGCGTCTTCACTTCAGGCAGGGATGGTCATATTTTCACATTCCCAACACACGATGACTCCAGATCTTGTGTAAACCTCGATTATCCATTTCAGTCTCCCGTAATCCCTCTTCCTGGCCCATAGCATGTGCTCTACAACATCCCAGTCAACATTTTCAAAATGAAAACTCCCCTGAAATACCTCCAAACTATTATAAAACTATAACAGAACTGTACATTGAAGATATTTACAAGAAAAAGATTATGATATGGATTTTACTCTAAATTAACCTTTTTTAGAAATGTAGCATATGCTCACGACTATATTCCCCGAGGGGGTAGTCAGAGATATTCTGAAACCTCAGAATATCCACGTTTCACCAGTAGTACCGAAACTCTGTCCAGTGAGACGGGGGGTGAGCCCGTCGCCACTTATAATGGACAGTTGGTACAATACATGTCTCGAAATTGAAGCATGCAGGTTTCCTCACGGTTCCCTCCGGTTTCCTCTTTTCCTTTTTTAGAAATGTTGTCTGTCTGTTTACTGTTTGTTTGTTTGTGAGAGTCTTTTCATCCACAAAAACACACAAAATTAGTGCGCACTAAGTGTGCCTACTTGCTTAACCTGTTTTGAAACCAAAGTTGCAGGATTTGTTCGTTTTTGGTCTCGTGGCAAGCCAGGATGCTCTTGATTTGCACAACCGTCCACGAACCTACACGTGAGCGACCGTAGTTAAGCTACCTTAGGAACTGCACAAGTATCTTCATCGAACCTTAACCCCATTATGTTGTAGATGGATTTGACGATGACGCCGTTGCATGCAATGTTGTTGAAGAAATATCTTAACTGCCATTTATCTTTTTCGTAATAATATCCCTTGAGGCTCATCTGTAAACAAAACAATTTAGTCAAAACGATATAAATCGCCTTCGCATAGATAAGCCGTGGTAGTCCAGTCACCATCAGATATATCATAGCAAACATGGTGGTCAAATATTTCTAAGCAGTTCTAATTTTCAATAATGTCTTTACACTTAACCAATCAAAAATATCTGAATGCCTAGAACATCAAATTTATCTATGCAGCTAGGGTAATCATAAACTTCTGAGCAGTTTAGGAAAAAAGACCTTACTTCGTTGTTATACATTTGAATTTTAAATAACATTGTAAAGAAATTATTGACAAAATACATGTTTAGATATTATTAGTAAAATTCATTGTAGATAATTTATTGAAAATTAAAACTGCTTCGAAATATTTGAACACCTTGTATGCTACAATATATCTGATGGTGACTGTCCAATGACGAGTAACCTTGCCTGCCGTGCAGGAGGCGATGGTTCGGTCCCCGACCAGGCCGACTCATACCAATGAATTATTCGGAATATATGTACGATTTGTAACACCACCGGCTTTTCGGTGAAGGAAAACATGGTAAGGAAACCTGCATGCTTCAATTTCGAGGAATATATTGTACCCACTGTCCATTACAAGTGGCGACGGGCTCACTCCCCGTTACACTGGGCAGAGTTTCGGTACTAGTGAAACGTGGATGTTTCAGAATATCTCTGACTACACCCTCGGGGAATATAGTTGTGAGCATGTGCAGTGCAGGATATAATTCGCCGTGCATTTATCTCTGTGGCAGTGTTGTCAACTGGTTCCATAGCTGTCTGTAGCTTCGTTTCCTAAGAAAATATGTCATATTTCTCAATTTTCCTTCCCCTAAAAGTTACTTGCATCAGTCTTTGTTACTTTGCGTATGCGAAAGCGAACGGGTCGCAGTAAGTAACTGTGTGTAAAAACTTACATCCGGTATAAAGAACATTTACCTTAAAGGTCTTAGTTTCCTTCAATATGGTAATATTTCCTCTCAATAGGTTAATTTTCTTACTTGTATTATAAAGTTCTACTTTATATGCGGAAGGTAGATCTTGTATATATGGACGTGATGGCTTCTCGCATGGTCCAATCCTAACCACAATCGATCTATATGGACCCTGTAAATTAAAATGGAGGAGTATCATAATTATACAGGGTGTAAGTGACAGTCTAACAAATACTGAAACTGTGAACAACTTTCACTATGGAGCCTACCACAGGAAACGCGAAAAAAAATCAGCTATACTATACAAAACTGGTGTTACCTATCCGACATCACTTACACCCTGTATAAATATAATTCGGGCATGGGCCCACCACACATTCCCACTGATGTAACTCCTGTGAACCAGGATCAACAGCAGCGACCATTCACAACACTAGACAATGAAATCCAGCGAGCCCGGGGGATAACACTAATCTGTCTTGGAAACCGCAATGAATTTGATCAAAGAAGATAGGAGGAGTAAGAAAAACGAAATATTTCATCATTCAATCATAATTACATAAAGCGGAGAAGTATCATAATTCCATAAAACGAAGAATTATCCATAACGTTAATTAAATATGATTAAATATGTAACGCGATGTTGTCGCTCCCAATGGGTAATGGAGAGGGCTATGCTCGGATCGGAGTTTCCCTGCGAAATCCAATTAGAAATGAAAAGATACGCTGAAGAGCCTGGATAGCCCGAAGAACTGCTAAAGTCAAGTGGCATTGGCACATTGCTCGCAAAACAAATTGCCGATCGATAGGTTCTTTTCTTATGTCGCGACCGCATACCGGAAAAGCGCAGCTCGGGTAGGTCCCCCACAGGGTGGACCGAGACTTAATCAGGGTGTTGAAGGTGGCCTGAACACGTTGGATGAGGGCAGTGCAGGGCCGGTCGTTATGGCGATCCTTGGGGGAGGCAGTAGGCTTACGTAGCAGTACACGTTTATCGGTTGAGATGATGTTGATGATATTTACTAATCCTTCAGCATTATGTGATCGCTATGAAGGGGCAGTCAGTGATGATAGTAAAAATGGTAAACTTGGCGAGTTTGTTCATTAAAAATAATGTGAAAATAATGTGCACAACGAAAGAACGAAAGTACTCATAGTGAACAGAATGGGATTTCCACAATATTGCATTTTTGTCAATACTTACAGATTTAGCTGGTTTTGTGGTTTTAGTAACAGCAGTTTCATTTCTACATGTTACGCTTACAAATATGGTTAGTAAAATCCAGATTCGTAAACGATGTCGTCCTGTCATTTTGAATAAAAATGCTTATTGTACATCAATACACGTAATTTGAAGGAATTACGATTTAATCGTAACATAATTATAATCTCCATCAACTAGTTGAATTATAAACCCATCACTTGGTAATTAGAGGTCACATACTTGACTGAGGCCAGACACGCCTGGATAACTGCTGCCCCGGTACCAGTAACAATGTTCCCACAAGCCTGACGTCACAGAGGCTATGGGACGAGCCGCTCTGCATCGAGTCACAAAAGAGTCTTATAGACAACGCTACCAGTACTGCAGAGAAAGGCCGCTTCGTAGCCTCAAGCGAGCCAGAGTCAGGACGCTGTCGGCGCAGTGCAGGGCGTCTCCTTCGCCACGCCAGCTTGAATGACATCATCCATCGGGCCCTTGTCAGCGCCAACGTGCCGGCCATACTTGAGCCAAGTGACATTGCACGAGACGGCAGGAGACCCGACGGTATGACTGTCATTCCGTTGGAGATTAGACATAATATACAAGGTCTAACTAAGAACTGTTGGACCACGGCCGGCCCCCAGGCTTCACACCTAACCTGGCGGAAGATCTTCCCTTTTCAATGAAGGAATCCCCCAAGTTCCTCATTTATACAACGTGTTAATGAATTAACGCAAAACTAGAAAGTAGTTTGTTTAGAATCGAGAGCAGAATCGAATTATAATGTTTTCAACATAAGTAATTTTTTTCAAAATATTAAATAATTTGTTAATAAAATTTAAAATTTACTGAATTCGATCTCAATCCACCGCACGGGCACACTCTTACTACCAAAACAAGATTCTTAAAATGTATCAACGAGCACGCTAGCGCTTTCATTCATTGCTGAAATGATAACAAATCATTTTTGCCTGAAAACTTAAACTGCGAATAACTTTTAATATTAACTATCAAAATAATTAAATTATTGTTTCAAACTAATTATTTTGTTATAAATCAGTTGGGGTGTATGAGGTTTTGCGCTTATTCATTAACACGTTGTATAGCTTATTTCAACCATCGCTCGACTCTAGTAGCAACATTATAAACGCATTAAGATTTAATGGTCTAATATTGATTAGCCAACTAGATCTCGTTATTGCGGACATTTTTAAACGATGAAGCATCCAAAACAACCTTTTTTAGAATTTTTTGTCTGTCTGTTTGTTTGTTTGTATGTTTGTAACAGCATTACGCAAAAACTACTGAACCGATTTTGATGAATCTTTTTCTGTTTGATAGCTTATGATGTGACTTAAAATCTGGTATATTATTTGTGCGGACGAAGTTGCGGTTTATAATAATTACTAGAGCTATCTAGTAATTATAATAAAAAGATATATCTATTCAAAGATCCCGCTGCATGTTTTCTACACCCATTTATTTAGGCAATATATATTCCAGTCATAGTTTATTAGTCCTAAAAATAGGGTTGGCACTCTAAAGCCTGTCGTAACCTTCGATCAAAGTAAAATGAATGAATGTTCCAAATTTCAGGTTTGTCCCCATAGTAAAAGTTGTTCAGTGTAATGGTTTGAACCCCTATAAAATCTATTCAAATTCAATGTCACTGTATAAACATGGTTGACAACAATAATCTTACTATGTACTTACTAGAGTTTATCCGCGTCTTCGTCCACACAAATTACATACCAGATTTTAAGTCTGATCATAAGCTATCAAACAAAAAAAAGTTTCATCAAAATTGGTTTAGTAGTTTTTGCGTGATGCTGTTACAAACATACAAACAAACAGACATACAACAATTCCAAACAAGGTTCGTTTGGATTCCGGGATACCCAAAAACCATATCGTAATCTTTTTCATGTAAATATCTTAAATGTACAGACACACTTCTGTTACAGTTTTATAATAGCTTTGACTAATTATTATAAGGACTAGCCTTGCAGTAGCATTTCCCCTCTGCCACGGTATACGCACAATTGATCTTGTGCATTTACATTCAATTTTACACCTTATCACTAAACGAGACAGCCTATAATTGCGAAATAATAACTTCGAACTTAGAAAGTTTGGGGTTCACACGAGACTACTTTTCTTGATTTTTAACATTCAAAATTAGAATCTAAAGTTATGAGGAATAAAATCCAAAGTTGCGGATTTCATGTTACCTCGCCCCCCGCAAAAAGGGGCAGAAATGTTTGTTAGTAGAATTACACGCGTAACCAGTCCACATATAAACAGTGAAAGTATAATAGTTAAGATGTGCAATTTTGGATGTTCAGATGTTTGTTTGTACACATGGCGACTCATCAAGCCAAAATAAGCAAGCCACGCGTAGGTCAAGTAACATACAACGTCGCAAGGCCTTATGTTGGCTTTGTATAGCTTGATGTGTCGCCGAGTATATACCAACAAGGCCTAGCATAGCATAGCATAATTATGCTCACGACTATATTCTCCGAGGGGGTAGTCAGAGATATTCTGAAACCTCAGAACATCCACGTTTCACCAGTAGCACCGAAACTCTGTCCAGTGTGACGGGGGGTGAGCCCGTCGCCACCTATAATGGACAGTGGGTACAATACATGCCTCGGAATTGAAGCATGCAGGTTTCTTCACAATGTTTTCCTTCACCGAAAAGCCAATGGTGTTACATATCGTACATAAATTCCGAAAAACTCTTTGGTATGAGTCAGCCTGGACGGTGATCGAACCATCGCCTCCTGCATAGCAGGCAAGGTTACTCGCCACTGGACCAACAAGGCCTATTCCACGCCTATAGGCCTATTGACGGCCCGATAGCACAGTCTGTAGTGAATCTGCCTGATGTGCCGAGGGTCGCGGGTTCGAATCCCGTAAGGGACCAATATTTGTATGATGAATATGAATATTTGTACCCGAGTCATGGACGTTTGTATCTATGTATGTATTCTATATCATTGTCTAGTCATCATAACACAATTCCATTCTAGATTCTGGTACTTTAAAATGTGACTAGATAATTTGTGTGACAATGTCCAAGATATTTATATTATTTATATTATTCCCGAGTAGAATTTAATACGTCACATTGAATGTTAAAGCTGTCTTATTTAACGACGGTAAATGTTACGAGGCATGAGGAATCGAACCATTGCGTCTCAATACGCCCACGACAGGGGAAAATGTTCGTCTTCTATTGTATCTATCTAAAAGGGAATAAAATGCATGATATTTTGTTAGGATTTTACATCACGGAATAGGTCACACTGTCGTGATCTCGAGAATTTAGTAGAAAGTAAGTAGAATTTTGAGAATTCTGTAGAAAGTTGGTAGAATTTAGTAGAAAGTTGGTAGAATTTTGTACAAAGTTAGTAGAATTTATGTAGGTACATATACTTATGTTCTACTATTGTACCAACTGAAAGCACAAAAACAAATTGTGATGGGCTGGTCATGTTGTATCTTCTTGTAGGTGAGAAATATACTAATGATCTTCAACATATCGGATTTATTTTAGTACATTAATTTTATTTAAAAAATATGAAACCAGCGTTTAAAGGAAAGCCTAAATATTTGGAAAAGTCTGTATTACGCGCATTTACTTTTAAATTGAAGTCACTTTTACTTGCGACGGCATACACCATTGTGTAGACAATGTTATGATCTAAAAATTTTTTTTAAGTTCAATGTCTCATGAGTTAATTAAAAACGTAATGGTAAAATTTAGTGCGAACACTTATTATTTTAGAATAATGGATTAGAAGGCACCACAGTGGAATTTTCAGGGGTTGTTCAGACCAGCAAACTGAACTACTTTTACATTGGGAGTAAACCTGAAATCTGAAAAAATAAGCTTTTTCAGCATACTTTTTTTCGCGAGTTCGATTTTGGCTCCATAGTGAAATTTGGTCAGTTTGATGGTCTGAAGCACCTCCTTAAGTATGTAACATAATTATGTTAATACCTTGTACCATGGATCTATAACCAATGGATTCATAACCTCCTTACAAGCATGGAAACACGAAAATTTACTATGGCGGTCGGAAATGTTCGTCCTTCTTTCGTACGTGGCCGTCGTCGATGTTTCAAATTTTACGTTTGTATCAATTTTTGTCATTGGATTAGAAAGGGACAAAGTTGACGTCGGAAACGGGCATTTACGAAAGAAGGACAAACAAGGAGTATTTTCATTTTTCACCGCTTGTAAGGCAGTCTGCTCTCCAGGAGACCGAATGCGCTAATTTAAAACATCGAATTTCTATTCTTATCCAATTTCAGTTCTAATCACATTGCAATCCAATTACTATTCAACTGTGCTGAATTTTGCATCGCGCTAAACTCTATGCAACGTCTGAGCGATTTGTCAAAACGGCTCTAACGGCTGTCTTGAGCTGTACCGCAATTAGCTCAATACCAAAATGTGTCAAAAGTTCGTACGTAGTCCAGTCACGGTTCAATCACTGAATATTTACCGCGATTGCAGTCCTGGTATAGACAATACCTATTCCAACTTCCTGCCATGTTTTCTTATTCAAAAGATCAACAACGTTGAAAAGATATACAATGGTGTAATAGACAGCCGGTGGAGAGCGGACGTCCTTTTTGACGATGCATTGTTGTGAAATATGAATCTAAATGCGTCGTATCAAATGATACGAGGACAAACGATATGATACGTATTTCTTTTCGAGCTTTTTATTAGTCGCTCCGTACAATCAAAGCGTTTGTTAGCAATTCTGTTTGTATCACTATTTTTACGTGCCAATTTAACAAGGTTTGACTGAATGGTTTTGTTTACGTTTTCAACGGTTTTATTCCATCTTTTATTGGTATAAAACGGCAGGTACCTAAGTATTTCCTATTTCTAAGTATTTAAAACTTGCAATCTATTTGTTTAAAGCCCCTTCTAAACGGGCAATGTTTTTACTGCAATACGTGGCTGCAATATCGTCAATCATGGTCCGACCACTTAAACATTTTCAATGCAATATGTAGCCCGGCCATATACAACGTGTTAATGAATAAGCGCAAAACCTCATACACCCCAACTGATTTATTATAACAAAACAATTAGATTGAAACAATAATTTCATTTTTTTTATAGGTAAAATTTAAAGATATTCGCATTTTAAGTTTTGAGTCAAAAACGATTTGTTATCATTTCAGCAATGAATGAAAGCGCTAACGTGCATATGGATACATTTTAAGAATCTTGTTTTGGTAGTGAATAGGCTGAGTGTGCTTGTGCGGTGGGTTGACATCGAGTTCAGAATTTTTTTAATTTTACAAGCAAATTATTTAATATTTTGAAAAACGTAGCCTTTGTTGAAACCTTGATAATTCGATTCTGCTCTCGATTCTAAACAAACTACTTTCTAGTTTTGCGTTAATTCATTAACACGTTGTATATCTCGGCAATATTGCCGGCAACAGTATGGCCCACCAATATCTCTGTAAACGAGCTACACAATCGAGCAACAATGGCTGACGATATCACCCTTGTCGCAGCGGTTATTGACAAGAATGTGGATTCGACCTAACATAAATAGGTGTGAAACTTTAGATAATCTAAGTCAAGAAGTCTCCTTCTTCCTGCCCTTATCCCATTATTTGGGGTCGGCGCAATATGTCGTCTTCCTCCATTCTTCTCAATCTAAGTCAAGAAGTAAGCCGGGATAAAACATTATTTAAGAACTAGAGTATGAGAAGATTTTACGAGAATGTCAAAGGGTGACTTCGAGTTTTTGCCTCAAAACCGCATAGAAAAGGATGCACTATACCATAATTATAGAGAGCGGGTGAAACAACAATAGAACTGGCTGGGCAATATTGCAGAAAAATCTATCGATCAGCGATCTCTGGCAACCCATCAAAGCAACATCTGCCATACCAGAGTTTGCTTGGCGCCATTCCTCTTGCTGTGTTTCGTGTTATTTGAAATTCGTAAAAAATTGGTTTTAGTGATATTTGTGACATAATTTCGCGCGGATTGTGTACCAAACAGTTGCGTAAAGCGACCGACGTAACAGGAATTTCAAATAAATACGATAACAGAACATAAGTTTTGGTTCAAGTTAACTCGTACATGGTCATTTTGGCGGCAACGCGCGAGCTTACAAAATCGACCACAGTTTCATCGTCATTTATCATCCCATCATCAAAATAAAAAATATAAAGAAAAAAATAACGAATGGCTCAAAACGACTAGTATCCAGAGCCGTTAAAGACATTATAAGAGTCGGCCATACCAAAAATGTTTGGCAATATGGCCGGGACATTACTGCAATATTGCAAAGTCTGGTTGACATTGCTTGCAATGTTGCCGGCCACTGTATTGCAGCCACATATTGCAGAAAAATATTGCCCCTTAAGGAGCACCTTAAAAGTAGAAAGAAAAAGAAATACTCAATATTCTGGTCGCCGGGAATTTTACCGTAATCAACATAAACGACCTTATTTACTTACCTTATTTTACGCGATTTCGGTAAAATTACGTAATTTTGCAAAGTAGACAGCAGCCTTTCGCAAAACCAGCCAGCTAAACAAAGACGTATGTATTAAAATCAATCATATTTACAGATAAACATTGAGATACTTGTCACGTAACGGCCCTCAGTTCAGAGCCCCCGGGCGTTATGCCTGTTTTAATATTCACTTTTACCTACGAGTGGAAAAGGTCCATTTGCCTGTCCACATCGAATAAATGATCGGGGGTCTTATCTTATTGTGTAACTAACTTAAGAGAAGTTTATTCCGAATGCGTAAATGCGCGCTATACAACGTGTTAATGAATAAGCGCAAAACCTCATACACCCCAAATGATTTTTAACCAAATAAATAGATTGAAACAATAATTTCATTATTTTCAAAGTTAAATTTAAAGCTATTCGCATTTTAAGTTTTGAGGCAAAAATAATTTGTTATCATTTCAGCAATGAATGAAAGCGCTAACGTGCTCATGGCTTCATTTTAAGAATGTTGTTTTGGTAGTAAGTAGGGTGAGAGTGCCCGAGGGTGGTTCAGTAAATTTTAAAGTTTAAAATCAAATTATTTAATATTTTGAAAAAAAAAAAATACTTATGTTGAAATCATGATAATTCGATTCTGCTCTCGATTCTAAAAAAACTACTTTCTAGTTTTGCGTTAATTCATTAACACGTTGTATGCAAACGACGTCTGGTGATATTTTCAATAATAACCAAGAAATTTTGCAGAAACTATCTAGAAACAAATCTCTATGCTTGTATCTTGTCCGATTTTCGTTAAAATATACAGTTTCAATGCTAGGATTAATTTAAGATTTGTATGGAAATCTTTGAGGCACTGTAACTTTAAAACTATACATTCTAACGAAAATCTTGCAACAAACAAGCCTAGAGATTTGTTTCTAGATTGTTTCTAAAAAATGTCATTGACTGTAATTGGTTAGTATTGAAAATTTAACCAGACTTCATTTGTATGGAGTGCGCCAACAGTAATACCCAGGTAGCAAAAGTAGTTGATATAAAAGCCATTAGAACGTATTTATTACAACAGTGGTTATCACATAATGGTATATGTAAACGTCTATACAGCTTCTATACAGCCGGTTTGAGCGCCCTTTACACAGCCTTCCTCTACTGCATACAAGCTGTGAAGTATTGAAAATATAACCAGACTTCGTTTATACCTGCGCCAACGGTAATATACCCTGGTAAAAATCTGGTATATAATTTGTGCGGACGAAGTCAAAGTAAAAGTCAAAGTCAATATAATTTATTCAATATAGGAGCTTGCAGCACACTTATCAAACGTCAAATCTTTCGCTGTCGCTGGTTAACTCTAGTAATTACTATATCTAATTTGGCGAAACTAAACCTATAGACAATATTGTACATCGCAAACTAACGGAGCATCGGGCAAAGTGAGTAAACAATTCAACACGTTTACCTATCTAATATTTTATGCATAAACGAACGCAAACAGAGTCTAGAATCAAATGTGCGAAATTAATTCGGTATATCAATACCTATTGGCCCAATCAGTGTCTTGCTATGTTATAATTATTAGCTATAGTAATAATAATAATTGTAGTACACTTTGACTATTTATATGTGGTATGGTATTAATTTCTATGCTTTGAAGAATTAACTATGTTTGTATGAAGTCCGATTTTCGTTAAATATATTGTTTTAAAGTTACAGTGCCTCAAAGATTTCCTTAAAAATCTTAAAATAATCGAAGCACTAAAAATGTAAATTTTAACGTAAATGTAATATCATAAAAACTTATTATATTCGTTTCTAGATTGTTTCTGAAAACTGTCATTGACTTTAATTGGTTAGTATTGAAAATATGTTTATAATACACGCAATCTGTCTAAACTACAGAGTAGGTAATAGTAGGTGAGAGGTAGTGGTAGGTAGTGGTATATAGTTCTACATACAGATCGGCCACTCCCCGCCCATCTCTGACTTCAGATACCCTCTTTGACTATTTATATGTGGACTGGTTACGCGTGTAATTCTACTAACAAACATTTCTGCCACTTTTTGCGGGGGACGAGGTAACATGAAATCCGCAACTTTGGATTTTATTCCCCATAACTTTAGATTCTAATTTTGAATGTTAAAAATCATGAAAGTAGTCTCGTGTGAACCCCAAACGTTCTAAGTTCGAAGTTATTATTTCGCAATTATAGCCTGTCTCGTTTAGTGATAAGGTGTAAAATTGAATGTAAATGCACAAGATCAATTGTGCTTATACCGTGGCAGAGGAGAAATGCTACCGCAAGGCTAGTCCTTATAATAATTGGTCAAAGGTAGTACAGGAGTGCGATTTTTGAATCTTATAATTTAAACTCAGCAGTTGAAAAATTTCTACTGCTGATTTGACTTTCAAAAATCATACATCATCAGGAGTGCGATTTTTGAAAGTCAAATCAACAGATCTTTATAGTAATTTTAACATTTTCTGCTTCAGCTTGGGTCTGAGGTCACTAGCTTATAGTTTATTTACTTTACTGTATAGTATCAATTATTTTATTAAATAGACTATGTATTATTGTATATATAACTTTAACTTAAGAATTTATATTGTAATATTTATTAAGTCGTGTTATTTTGTAGAGTTTCTGGCCGCATCTTCGTGGTGGTAGTTTTAAAAAAGATTTAACGTTTGATAAGTGTGCTTCAAGCTCCTGTACTGAATAAATTATATTGACTTTGACTTTGTAGAGTTCAACGAATGAGTTTCAAAAATCGCACTCCTGACCTGTATTAATTTTTATTGCAAAAGAAACACCACACCAAAATAATAACCTGTGATGCTATCCATCCGTGCATGACAAAATGGCAAAATGCTGGGCTGGACAAGTTTAGAACCCGGCGGGCTCACTCTCCGTCACACTGGACAGTTTCGCTACTAGTACTGAGAAGATGAAACATAGATACCTGTGTCTTTATTTAATATGTATTTATTAGTGTTCAATACTGATTTATTAGTTAAATGTGCACACTATGCTTGCCTCACTTTGTATACTCTCTCTCTGTCACGGGTTTGCTGGAAGAAATCTCTTTAGAGATAAGCTCGCCCTTTGTAATTGTCTATTATGCTGTTTTCATTTATATTTCCGTGTGTACAATAAAGAGTTAAAATAAATAAATAGATGTTCCGAGTTTTCAGAAATTCCCGCAGAAGAAACACAACTGAAAATAGTGACTCTTAAATTCGTTTGCTTCTGAAATGAAAATGTTACCTATAAGTATGTAAAGTAACAAGTCATCAAAATAAAAAAATATCAGTCAAATTGCCCATAGGATAAATTGTCGATAAAGTCAGATGAATGCATCGAAATTCGGCAAAGCGTAAAATTCTGAACGCATCCATCTGTGTGTGGCGACTGGCGAGCTGTCAGCCGACGCGAGTTTTCAAAATGGCCGCCATGGCTGCCAATCCGTCGTGTCGTTGTGCCTATCATGGACGAAGGATTTTCAATGTGGTATTGTTTTATTTCGATAATTGGCGAGATAAATTTGCGCGGAACAATTAAAATAACGATGAATCATCATCATCATCGGTCTATCAAGGCGCGCCATAAAATATTCAGCGTTCCTCTTCCTGTACCTAGTACCTACCTATTACACACTTTTAAATTCACGACAGTTTTCCAATTCGGTATATCAAGTTTATTCTTTGTCTTCATTTTATATTTTTAACGGATATACGACATATTTTTAATAAACCAATTTAATTTTTATTGCGATTCATCGAGTTTATCAATATAAATTTAATTTTAAATTACTTTGATCTGTAATCTCTAAATGCAAAAATTGTGGAGAGAAAATAATTCGAACTCCATGGACAAAAACTACTGCTTTGTTTAAAAAATAAAAACTTTCCTGCCTTCTCTTTCTGACTCTATGCTGGAAATAGAAACAACAACAAATGTCAAATTCTGACATTGTGAATGTATTTTTTTCTTAATGGCCAGTTATTTTAAGTTGATTTTAAGTTTACCAAGGAGTTCACAGGTACCGAAAAACTATTTTATTTTATTAAAATATCTGTAATCCTTTCATTTTAAAACCTCTGACTTTGAAAATATTATTATGAGACAATTATCTCGAAATGATTTTCGATTCAGCCCTCCAAAAAAAAACTTTAGTCTTCTTCTTATCGTGTGGGCAGCAAGCCCTGGTGTCAGAGTTTTCAGACCGCCTCACGGCCTCTGACGTGGTTTTGTAACAAGTCGTTACGTATCATCAGAGATAGTAGCCGGGACCAACGGCTTAACGTGCCATCCGAAGCACGGAATCATCTTTCTTTTCGGACAATCAGGTGATTCAGCCTGAAATGTCCTAACCAACTGGGGAAAAACGCCCAAAGTGAAATATGACTATGTGTCCCCCGTGGGAATCGAACCCACGACCTCCGTGTCAAGAGCCCAATGCTCTTAACCATTAGACCACGGAGGCAGTCGGAGTGTCGGAGTGCGGAGTGGTGATTGCACAAACAAACAGATAAATTTGACTCTCATAGATCCGATTTTCTTTGTTTGAGAGTCAGAGTTGCCCTAATTAGTGTCACAGCATTTTTATGAAAATATCTAACATTCTGAGAATCATAAATGTATGTAAGGCTAAGTGCGTGAAATAATCAATTTTTTCTTTTGATTTGATTGCTCAGACTACGTCAACTGTATTATATGTATAAGGTCTAACAAAATTAGGTGAAACTATTTTAAGGGGATGATCAGACCATTAAACTGAACAACTTTCTCAATAGGACCAATATCGAAATCGCGAAAAAAAATCTGCGATCCCATACATTTCAGTCGAGTAGGTTTGTATGGAGCAGCAGATTTTTTTTTCGTGATTTCGAGATTGGTCCAATAGAGAAAGTTGTTCAGTTTTATGGTCTGATCATCCCCTTAAAATAGTTTCAGCAAATTTTTCTAGACCTTATATTAACGCTTTGATAATTTTTTTTGCAAATACCTAACACGCCAAGTTTGAAATTTTTGTGTAAGGTAGGTATTTACAGATAAAAGATTAGTAATAGGTAGGAAAAAAAAAAAAAAAAAGCCGTGTGGTGAGCTCCAGTGGCGAGTAACCTTGCCTGCCGTGCAGGAGGCGATGGTTCGATCCCCGCCGACTCGTACACCACTGGCTTTTCGGTGAAGGAAAACATCGTGAGGAAACCTGCATGCTTCAATTTCGAGGCATGTATTGTACCCACTGTCCATTATAAATGGCGACGGGCTACTCCCCGTCACAGTGGACAGAGTTTCGGTACTACTAGTGAAACGTGGATGTTCTGTGGTTTCAGAATATCTCTGACTACCCCCTCGGGTAATATAGTCGTGAGCATATGCTTAATAGGTAGGAAAATAGGTACCTCGATAAACCACCTCTAAACGTTCCTAGCTCCTTGTATAGCTTCACCGGTACCATTGATGAATGAACATGTCACGAAACTGAGCTCCATTGAGCTACTTTTAGGCCGTCTAGTAGTCAGTTTAATAAAATCTTAAATATTAGACCCAGTGGGGTTTGAAAAGTTCGATATAAAAAACTGCCCTCATTTTATTGATTTTCCTTAAATTACATGGAACTTTTAACAAATTGTGTTTAAGTTAAATTAAATTTTAAAAAAATCATAATAATATTGTTTTACAACTATGTTAGTTCACAATTAAAATTATTCATTTAAAATTAAATAATAGTACATTATGATACAAGTGAACAAAGTTGGTCATTACAGCCGAGGCGGGATTGTTTTTAAGGGGTACTGTTGGCGCGCTCCATACAAACGAAGTGGGGTGATATTTTCAATACTAACCAATTAAACTCCATGAAATTTTGCAGAAATAGTCTAGAAACAAATCTCTATGCTTGTATCGTGCCAGATTTTCCTTAAAATGTACAGTTTTAAACATACAGTGCCTCAAAGATTTCCATACAAATCTTAAATTAATCCTAGCATTGAAACTGTATATTTTAACAAAAATCGGACACGATACAAGCATAGAGATTTGTTTCTAGATTGTTTCTGCAAAATTTCATTGAGTTTAATTGGTTAGTATTGAAAATATCACCAGACTTCGTTTGTATGCAGCGTGCATTTACGCATTCGGAATAAACTTCTCTTAATAGGTACCTACATATTACACAATTCCGCTCGGCAATCTTCGTTTGCACAGAGCAGACTCGAGTCCCCGTCAAAACCCGAAGTCATTTAGTAATCAAAGGGTCAAATATGCAATTTGGCGCGCTATTAAAAATTTTTCCAACTGCGCAGGTACATCGGTAAGACTTATAAACCTGGTACTACTATAGCATCATTTGTATGCAGCGTGCTTTGGCACTCTGCTAGGACTCTCCTCTTAAACAATGACTTTTATTTTCTAAACTAGCTGACAGAAAATCCCTCATAACCAAAGCTACCTCCAAACATTCCTACCTCACTGTCCCAATGCTGACGAACTGCGGTCCACCAGACTCGAATTGATGAATGAACTGAACATGTCCCAAAATGGAGAATGGAGACCACTGTGCGGTTGGGAGCCGACTCGTTTTAAAAGAGCACGTGAAATGCGTGTCGGTTTAACGGTGGATTTTAAAGTGATTGGTTAAGGACAAAAAGGGGTGATAAATTGTTTTCAAACCACAATGCGGTTTTACTTAGATTTTAAGTGTATCAATCCAACGTGTAAAGTAGGTACTGACGATTCATTACGAATAATAGTACTGTACTACTATAGCCCCGGGACTTAAAAGGTTACCGAGATTGCCTCACTTATTCTTAGAACAGATTTTGTACCGTCCAAGATATGTCGGATAGTATATAGGGTCCTTCCTTTCCTTTAATTGGTTAGTACTGAAAATATCACCATAGTACGTTTGTATGAAGCGCGCTCCGAATTATATCCCCTTAATTACATTTGGTAACCAGAATTGGCATGAAAGCTAAATACTTCCATATTCCATAGTAATCGGAAAATCGTGTAGTGCTTATTTGGAATGAAGTAAAGGCATTATAAACAGGGTAGCTAAGACTATTTATAGCACTATTTCCAACTTCCATCTACGAAATGGAACAAAACAAAACGTGATATTTTTCAATATCATGCAAAATGTGCAACATTTTGCTCTGAATAAAGAGGGGCAATAACAGAGAAAATTGTGGCGAAATCGTAGGTGAATGCATGTGACGGTTGTGGTAAATTGATGCTTTTAGCAACAAAGTGGCGGAAGGGTTTAAAGTGGTGTGGATTCGATGGCGACATTGTGGGTAAATTATTTACGTTTTCCGCGACATCGTTCACGTGGAATCTCTTTTATCTTAGAAGCATAAGCATATGCTCACGACTATATTCCCCGAGTTAGTCGAAGTTATTATTTCGCAATTATAGGCTGTCTCGTTTAGTGATAAGGTGTAAAATTGAATGTAAATGCACAAGATCAATTGTGCTTATACCGTGGCAGAGGGGAAATGCTACCGCAAGGCTAGTCGGACGAGCGCGGGAACTAGTTTTTATAACGCACATGGACAAAAATGGTCAAGTACTTTGGCAGAGGGGTACGCACGTTGTTAACAGCTCCATTTGCTATAAATACTCTAAGACTCTATTAGGTACCTCATTCCGCAAGCATAAGCATATGCTCACGACTATATTACCCGAGGGTGTAGTCAGAGATATACTGAAACCTCAGAACATCCACGTTTCACTAGTAGTACCGAAACTCTGTCCAGTGTGACGGGGGGTGAGCCCGTCGCCACATAATGGACAGTGGGTACTATGCCTCGAAATTGAAGCCTGCAGGTCTTTATCTTTATAGATGTACTAATTACAGGGTCCAACTTCTGATCAGACTATCAAACTGAACAACTTTCCTTATGGAACCAATATCCAATAGATTTTAGTCGAGTAGGTTTGTTTTACAGTTTTGTATGGAAGACAGATGTTTTCGCGATTTCGATTTTGGTCCCATAGAAAAAGTTGTTCAGTTTGATGGTCTGAACCACCCCTGAAGATTTCGAAACGGTAAAAAATAATCCAGTATTTCCTCTAAAAACGCCATTTTTTCGATTTTCGACCCATGTTCCATAGGGAAAGTTCCTCAGTTTCACTGTCTGTATACACCCTTAAAATTTTGTTAGTTTAATCGGAAAGTGAAAGGGGTAGGTACACACGGCGACACATCAAGCTATACAAAACCAACATAAGCTGGCCGCGCGTAGGTCGAGTAACGTATAACGTCGCGCGGCCAGCTTATGTTGGTTTTGTATAGCTTGATATGTCGCCGTGTGTACAACACAGTTTATTAAGGGCCTGTTTCACCACTTCTTAGTAAGTTCTTGTTAGCTTATCCGACAGATTCAGGTTTGACATATTTTGTATGAAAGATATGTCAAAATATCTGTCGGATAAGCTAACAAGAACTTACTCAGAAGTGGTGAAACAGGACCTTAATCTACCAAGCTACAATGAGGTACAGATTAGCAGCAAAAATTTTTTACATTATTCGCCATATTGCCGAATGCCGTGGTGCCGTGGTAGTCCAGTGGCGAGTAACCTTGCCTGCCGTGCAGGAGGCGATGGTTCGATCCCCGTCCAGGCCAACTCGCACCAATGAGTTTTTCGGAAGTTATGTACGATTTGTAACACCATTGTCTTTTGGGTGAAGGAAGACATCGTGAGTAAACCTGCATGCTTCAATTTCGAGGCATGTAATGTACCCACTGTCCATTACAAGTGGCGACGGGCTCACTCCCCGTCACACTGGACAGAGTTTCGGTACTACTAATGAAACGTGGATGTTCTGAGTTTTCCGAATATCTCTGACTACCCCCTCGGGGAATATAGTCGTGAGCATATGCTTATGCTTATGCTTGCCGAATGAGGTACCTAATAGAGTCTTAGAGTATTTATAGCAAATGGAGCTGTTAACGACGTGCGAGCCCTCTGCCAAAGTACGTGGTCATTTTTGTCCATGTGCGTTATAAAAACTAGTGCACGCGCTCGTCCGACTAGCCTTGCGGTAGCATTTCCCATCTGCCACGGTATAAGCACAATTGATCTTGTGCATTTACATTCAATTTTACACCTTATCACTAAACGATACAGCCTATAATTGCGAAATAATAACTTCGAACTTAGAACGTTTGGGGTTCAGACGAGACTACTTTGCATGATTTTTAACATTCAAAATTAGAATCTAAAGGTATGGGGAATAAAAACCAAAGTTGAGGATTTCATGTTACTTCGCCCCCCGCAAAAAGTGGCAGAAATGTTTGTTAGTAGAATTACATGCGTAACAAGTCCACATATAAATAGTCAAAGTCCGGCATCGATTCGTGTCGCAAGATAGTGCTCCCAGAAAAACGGTTGTCGCTTTTAGATGTTTCTTGTTTGTATCAGTATGAAGCGTTGTGTGTGTACGTGTTTTTTTTGTCGTGGTGTGCTGTACGTGTCTACCTCACCCCCCGCTAAAAGTGGCAGAAAAATTTGTTCGGTGAATGATCGCCATGGCTGCTCCATTTGCTAGACAACGTGTTAATGAATTAACGCAAAAATAGAAAGTAGTTTGTTTGGAATCGAATTATCATGGTTTCAACATAGGTAATTCTTTTCAAAATATTAAATATTTTGTTTGAATAATTATTAAATTTTACTGAACTCGATCTCAACCCACCGCTCGGTAACTCTCACCCTACTTACCACCAAAACAAGATTCTTAAATGTACCTATACGTGAGCACTTAGCCCTTTCATTCATTGCTGAAATGATAACAAATCATTTTTGCCTCAAAACTTAAAATGCGAATAACTTTAAATTTGAACCATCAAAATAATGAAATTATTGTTTCAATCTAATTATTTTGTCTTAAATCAGTTGGGGTGCATGAGGTTTTGCGCTTATTTATTAACACGTTGTATACTCAAAGAATAGAGTTTACAGCCGATACATTTATTCTCCATATTGCCCCTATTGGCTGGCTGGATTTGTGGCTTCCTGGTAGGTAAGCTTTATTACACACTGAGCTAAAATGCACCAATGTTCAGCGTCCCATATTTTATTGCAGTATACGCCACCGTGCCAAGTAAAAATAGCTCGCACTCATTAACTATTTATTCTAATAGAGCATGCAGCCCCATGCAGAGTGCAGAGCTCTGTAATATTACACAAAATTCATGTGACGTAATTAGAACGTTATGAAGTTTTAAAATCTATCCGCTTTTTGGGCAGTGTAAGAAAATATCCCGTGAAGAAACCTACAGAATTCAATTTCAACACCTAACTATCGATAGTCTGACTAATTATCGATAAATTGATATTGAAAAATAGAAAACATTTTATTTTATTTAATAAACAATTACACAGTTTTATAGAGAGACGCCAATACACCATTCAAGTAAGTATCAAATCAAAGAAGAGCTACACTTTCCATATCGATAAACTACACATCAATATCGATATTGCTATCGATAGTATCGATATTTTTGATCTTCTTATCGTATTGGCAAGCCCTAGTGTCAGAGTTTATTCAAACCGCCTTAAGGCCTCTGACGTGGTTTTTATGTAACGACTACTACCACCAGAGATAGTAGCCGGGATCATCGGTGTCAAGAGCCCAATGCTCTTAACCATTAGACCACGGAGGCAGAGGCATTTTTGATAGTATCGATACTATTCATCTCAGTACTATCGAAAATACTGATACTCGATAGCACTATCGATATTGATACTATTTTTCAAGGTCACGATAGTATAGAATAAAACCCACCTATCACCTCCTCTCCCGGATACGAGCTTGGAGTGAAGCGAAATCGAAAGCGAATTTCCTGAAAGCGCCGGCGCCGCGCGCTGAAAACGCTCTTGCGAAAAGGATCTAGATTTCGAAACTAAAATGGAGACTCCACATTTCTATTAACCTACCTATAGTAGGTTAGTATTAGTTGCGAAGTTGGACAGACTGCACTAGAGTTTGCAGTTGTAATTAATTAGACGAGATATTCTGGATTCTACCGTACAATTCACTTTTACACGAAGCTAAACTATGAGGCCATTCAACCAAGGCACCAAGGTGCCTTTCGAAAACTCTTGAGGCTAAGTACTTGGATATCGAAAAAATGAATATTTATGAGTTTAACCACAGAACGAGGGGCTTTCCCGAAAATTTCACATTCTATAGCATTTGTACAAAATTCGTGAAGAGTGGCGGTTGAGTGGTGGTTGAGTGGGCGTTGAGTGGCGGTTGAGTGGCAGGTGAGTGGGGGTTGAGTGGGGATTAAGTGGCGGTTGAGTGGGGGTTGAGTGGGGGTTGAGTGGTGGTAGAGTGGCTGTTGAGTGGGCGTTGAGTGGGAGTTGAGTGGGGGTTGGGTGGTAGTTGAGTAGGGGTTGAGTGGGAGTTGAGTGGGGTTTCAGTGGGGTTTGAGTGGCGGTTGAGTGGCGATTGAGTGGCGGTTGAGTGACAGTTAAGTGGCAATTGAATGGCTGTTGAGTGGTGGTTGGTTGGCGATTGAGTGGCGATTGAGGGGCGGTTGAGTGACAGTTAAGTGGCTATTGAGTGGCGGTTGAGTGGCGATTGAGTGGCGATTTAGTGGCGGTTGAGTGGTGGTTGAGTAGCGATTGATTGGTGATTGAGTGGCGGTTGAGTGGCGACTGAGTGGCGGTTGAGTAAAAGTTGAGTGGCGGTTCAGTGGCCGTTGAGTGGCAGTTGAGTGGCGATTGAGTGGTGATTGAGTGGTGAGTGAGTAACGATTGAGTGGCGATTGAGTAGCAGTTGAGTGACAGTTAAGTAGCAACTGAGTGGCGGTTGAGTGGCGATTGAGTGGCGATTGAGTGGCGGTTGAGTGACCGTTAAGTGGCGATTGAGTCGTGGTTCAGTGGTGGTTGAGTGGTTATTGAGTAACGATTGAGTGGCGGTTGAGTGGTGGTTGAATGGCGGTTGAGTGGCGGTTGAGTGGCGATTGAGTGGTGATTGAGTGGCGATTGAGTGGCGGTTGAGTGGCGATTGAGTGGCGATTGAGGGGCAATTGAGTGGCGGTTGAGTGGCGGCTGAGTGACCGTTGAGTGGCAGTTGAGTGGGGAGTGAGTGGCGGTTGTGTGGCGTCTGAGTGGCGGGTGAGTGGCTCTTGAGTGGCGGTTGAGTGGGGGTTGAGTGGGGGGCTGAGTGGGGTTTGAGTGGGGGTTGAGTGGGGCTGAGTGGGACTTGCGTGGGGGTTTAATCGCGGTTGAGTAGCGGTGAGTGGGGGTTGAGTGTGAGATGCGTGGGGTTGATTGGAAGTTGGGGTTGAGTCGATTTTGGAAGCAATCGGTTGAAAAAAGGTCAAGATGGCGGCACTTTTGTGAATTCTGACGTCAGATTCATGTTAAGAGGTCGCAGAAACCACCAGATAATTATTTTGGAAGCAATCGGTCCCGAACTCAGATCAAAAAAGTTCAAGATTGCGGCCACTTTTCTCAAATTTGACGTCGGATCCGTCCGTCGACGATGACGATCAGAATGTTTGTTTTGCTATCAAACTTGAACGTATCTGCAAAATGGCTGATTTATTTTAAAAAATAAAAATCACCTCTCCCTGTCCCTGAATAGATAAAAACCTCCCACTTTTAACTATTTGCTGGAAACAGAACAGCAACATCAAATGTCAAATTCTGACATGAATATATATTTTTTTCTTAATGGCCCATTATTTTAAGTTTATTTTCAGCTTACCAAAGAATATATATATTTTCAGTTTAAAAATACATAACTTTAGCTTAAGAATTTATATTGTAATAGTTAGTTAGTTGTAGAGTTTCTGGCCGCATCTTCTCTACAGCGACAACACGTTCCGACGCTGTGGTAGCTTTAAAAAAAGATTTGACGTTCGATAAGTGTGCTGCAAGCTCCTATATTGAATAAATTATAGTGACTTTGACTTTGAAAGAATTCACAGGTTTTTCAGTAACGTAACTGGACGAACCGAAAAACGACGTTATTTTATTAAAAATATCTGTAATCCTTTCATATTAAAATCTCTGACATAGAAAATATTATTATTGAGACAATTATCTCGAAATGGTTTTCGATTCAGCCCTCCAAAAAAAACTTAATATATCGAATTGAACGAAAACACGCACATTACGCAAGCCATTTTCTGAATTGAAATTTTATTTTTTGAGTGAAATCTTTGAAGCACTGTAACTTTAAAACTATACATTTTAACGAAAATCTGATGATTGTTCTTAAAGCAGTGCATGCTTGTAAACTATGCCGAAAAATATAAAATGATATAAAAAGGAGAAGTTATGGGACAAATGGCGGGTAATAGTCGAGAACAGGTAAAATAAAGAGCTCTTTTATGCAGGCCGGCTGATAATTTAGTACAGAATTGCTAGGGAATATAATTGTTTGCTTTGTTTATGTTTTTATATAAACAAAGCAAACAATTTGTATACTATTCCAGTACGGGGCGGGTCGCATTTTTGCGCGGCGGATTTCCGTGCGATGCGGCCCGTCTTAGTGTTATATTATATCAAGCGGAACTGTTTACAACGTTTGACAATATTACGTAAACTAAAAATCCGTCAATGCGTTGCGACTCGGCCCGCTCTACTGTGCGAAGTACGCATTTTCCGCTGCGTTGCGATCCGCTCCGCCCCGATACGGTCCGCCCTAATATGCGCTTACCTTTACAATGCGTAATAGAAACTTGGGTACATCAAATTATAGTGAATCGACAATTGTACGTGCCTGTGTGTACGGCATCTAAGTTAAATCACTTTACTTCGTTTCTCGGTCAATTTCCCATTAAGTATGTCCATCTTCCTTTGTAAATTTTACCGACACGACATCTGCTTCTATAGGTGGACCGGAGTGGCTATCTGGTACATAAAGCCAGTATTTTTACAACTTACCATTCGTTAGGTCAATGCTTAAGAGCTCTAGATAGCTGGAAGTAAATCTACAATGTTCCGTCGCCCTAAAGTCAGGGCCAGACTGGGTCTGATTTAGCGCCCTGTCTATACACTGAAATATAGAAAGTGTCCATACAGAAAGCATATTCATACCTCTGCCTCTGGACAAATATCACATGAAATGCATTCGTGAAATATTAAACATGCGATGGTCAGATAGAGTACGCAATACTGAGGTTCTACGTCGCTGCGACATTGGGGGAATTTAAGCCTACCTGATGAGGCACCAACTACGATGGCTGGGTCATGTGTCTCGAATGCTGAACGAGAGAATGGCTAAGCGTGTCCTGTACTCGGAGACTGGAAGCGCAAGCAGGGTGGCCAACTCCTCCGCTTCAAGGATAAGCAAAAGAGGCACATGAAGAACTGCAGCATTTGGGATTCAAATTCGGAACAACGTGCTGGAAACGGAGACGATTGGAGGCATCTGGTGCAAGATAACGTGTTTGACTTCGAGGAGCGCAGACGTGTCGAGCTGGATAGGAAGCGTGAGGCTTAAGACCCGCCCACCTGCGTCCTATCATTATAATTATGAGGATGGAGTGCTGATGTGTGCCCTCTGCAGATCGGTTACCTGAGCCACATGAGAGCACATCTGCGGCGTGATAGAGTGCAGCAGTCGCCATAGCCGTAATCTATTGGACTACTATACAACGTGTTAATGAATAAGCGCAAAATTTTATACACACCAACTGATTTATAACAAAATAATTAGATTGAAACAATAATTTAATTATTTTGATGGTTGAAATTTAAAGTTATTCCCATTTTAAGTTTTCAGGCAAAAATGATTTGTTATCATTTCAGCAATGAATGAAAGCGCTAGCGTGCTCATGGATACGTTTTAAGAATCTTGTTTTGGTAGCAAGTAGGGTGAGTGTACCCGTGCGGTGGGTTGAGATCGAGTTCAGTAAATTTTAAATTTAACAAACTAATTATTTATAATTTTGAACAAAATGTCCTATGTTGAAAACATGATAATTCGATTCTGCTCTCGATTCTAAACAAACTACTTTCTAGTTTTGCGTTAATTCATTAACACGTTGTATATACACTAAAATAACGTTTTTAAATCCGAATATACAGGGTTCTTCATAATATGCTGACTGTTTTTTAAGGTGATGACCAAACAATCAAACAGAACAGACTTATTCAAACGTATAGGATCCTTCTTAATATACTAATACTTTTTTCAGGGGATGATCAGACCGTCAAACTGAACATCTTTCCCTATGGCACCAACATCGAAATCGCGAAGAAAAATCTGCAGTTCCATACAAAACTGCAAACCTACTCGAGCAAAACGTACGGTACAGCAGATTTTTTTTCGCGATTTCGTTGTTGATGCCATAGCGAAAGTTGCTCAGTTTGAAGGTCTGATCATCCCCTAAAAAGTGTCAGCATATTAAGAAGGACCCTGTTGAATAAGTCTGTTTTAAAATAGCTGCAGATTTTTTTTGCAAAGGTGTAGCCAGGTGGGGGCCATATGAAACCAGAAGAGCCTGGTGGAGCATCAACATTCGGAACTTGCTATTTGTTGGACCACCACCCTAAGTAGCACCTACAACTGTCTCGTAACTGCTGTCTCTTGTAACTGCCTCCGTGGTCTAATGGTTAAGAGCATTGTGTTCTTGACACGGAGGTCGCGGGTTCGATTCCCATTGGTGGACACCTTGTGATATGTCACTTTGTGTTTTTTTCCCCAGTTGGTTAGGACATTGCAGGCCGAACCACCTGATTGTCTGAAAGAAAGATGATTCCTTGCTTCGGATGGCACGTTAAGCCGTTGGTCTCGGCTACTATCTCTCGTGGTAGTAGTCGTTACATAAAAACCACGCCAGACTCTGACACCAGGGCTTGCCCACTCGATAAGAAGAAGAAGAAGTAGCACCTACATATTATTTTTCTAAAAGCTGACGCCCCTGTAACCGGCTCTGTAAACAGTAACTCACTGCCGGCCATTCAACAAGAACCCAGGATTACGGGACTGCAAAACGCGAGAGCAAAAGTCCAAGTACGAGAAGTAAGGGAATAAATGAAGTTAAATTAATGTGCCTAGATACCAGCGTATCATTTCCATGAATGTCTGCAATGGGGAACTTGCACCAAAATTTGCTATTTGGCAGTTTTCGGAAAGTTATTTTAAAATATGCGTAGATTTACTTCATGCCTCTTAGAATTATCTTTTTCTTAAAAATGCGTTATTTATTCGAAAAAAATATATTTTTCATTAAGTAATTTGAGATTGGCGCGAAAACAGCCGGTCACGTGACATATCTGGCTGTGACGTCACATCACAATAAATAAGTAAAGCTAACTACAACGCTTCAACACTTACGCATATTTTGAGTGGAAAGTTTTCAGTTTATTCAGTAAAAGCTTATAAATACTTTTATCAATTTTTCCAAATAAATTACATAATCTAATTACTTTGTTTATTTCTATACTTACACGGAAGTTTTTGCATTCCGAATATCGGCTGAGCTAAAGTCAGAATTACACGCAAAGAAATTTGCAACCATTTATAAATGAATCTACTTTTGGCAGATTTGCACTATCAGCTTTTGTATAGCCTGGCTCCATTTCGTGAAACCTCTCAGAAGCACAAATTAAAATATTTTAGAGTGAATTTTCTCAACAAACCACAAAACAAAACACACATGACGTTTTGTTTTTTGAGATGAGACGTCACACGATGCTCAATCATGGCCGCCCGCGTTTCAGTTTTTGTAATCCACAGATAAAAAAAACTGTAATTTATTTAAAAAATATATATTTACAATTTACTTTAATGCAAAAAACATATTGTATGATTATTGTGAACCTATAAGCTACTATATTTAACATATTTTCTTTGACTATTTATATATGGACTGGTTACGCGTGTAATTCTACTAACAAACATTTCTGCCACTTTTTGCGGGGGGCGAGGTAACATGAAATCCGCAACTTTGGATTTTATTCCCCATAACTTTAGATTCTAATTTTGAATGTTAAAAATCATGAAAAGTAGTCTCGTGTGAACCCCAAACATTCTAAGTTCGAAGTTATTATTTCGCAATGATAAGGTGTAAAATTGAATGTAAATGCACAAGATCAATTGTGCTTATACCGTGGCAGAGGGGAAATGCTACCGCAAGGCTAGTCCTTATAATAATTAGTCAAAGCATATTTTATATTTTATCGTTACAGTTGTCAAATATCCAATTATAATGAGAAATTATCTTAATAATTCAATAATAATAGTTGTTAATAGACATTGCTGAAAGATTTAATTTAAAGTTTTTATTTTTTACGAAACATCATAACTATAAGTTACGTGGATCGGAACGTAATTTCAAACACCAATCAGCGCAGTGACGAAGCGATTAGAAACTTGCGTGCGTTAGAAGAGGACGGCAACATATTATATCGGATGATTTTTGATGAGCTTCACCCGTCATGAAAAGGAGTGACGTCACGTCATGGCAGTGAGCGTTTTGGAGCGGAATTTGAAAAGTCAACTTTTGATAAAATGATTTGTGCATATTTTACCATTTTTGTTTTTGGTATATTTATGTACCTAAGCCTTAAATCTTTATGATATGATAAAATATAAAACTGTGCAACTTCCCCATTAGGAAAGGGTTGTGCGTGATCTAATCTAAACTATTATAAAACTGTAACAGACGCGTGTCTGATACATTGAAGTTATTTACAAGAAAAAGATTACGATATGATTTTTAGGTGTCTTTAACTCTTTTAGATTGTTTGTCTGTTTGTTTGGTTTAAAAGCTATTTGACTTAAAATCTGGTAATAATTTGTGCGGACGAAGTCGCGAGTAAACTCTAGTTTTTAAATAAGCTTTTAACTTTGTAAGTTTTCTTAGAACATCACTGCAGTTACAATACTTATATTTAACTTCGTTTTAGGATAAATTAGTTTCTCCTGAAATCGGGTTTGGCCCGTAACATATGCCCCGGGCGGCACTTTACTAGGGGCGGCAAATTCAGGAAAAATATAGATTGATTGAGTTCTGTGTATAACCAATTCGTAGAGCAGAGAAAAGTTGAGCTCGCTTCTCTCGCTCTAAGTTTCTGTTTTACTCACTGTACCTACACATAATCTCTATGGCACCTACATCGAAATCGCGAAAAAAAAATCAGCACTTCCATACAAAACTGCACGCCTACTCGCCCCAAATGTATGGGACAGCTGATTTTCTTTCGCGATTTCGATGTTGGTCCCTTGGAGAAAGTTATTCAGTTTCATAGTCTGATCATCCCCTTAAAAAAGCGTCAGCATATTAAGAGAAGTTTATTCCGAATGCGTAAATGCGCGATGCATACAAACGAAGTCTGGTGATATTTTCAATACTAATCAATTAAAATCAATGAAATTTTGCAGAAATAATCTAGAAACAAATCTCTATGCTTGCATCGAGTCCGATTTTCGTTAAAATATACAGTTTAAATGATAGGATTAATTTTAGATTTGTATGGAAATCTTTGAGGCACTGTAACTTTAAAACTATACATAATAAGGAAAATCTGACAAGATACGAGCATAGAGATTTGTTTCTAGATTGTTTCTGCAAAATTTCATTGAGTTTAATCGGTTAGTATTAAAAATATCACCAGACTTCGTTTGTATGGAGCGCGCCAACAGTAATATATCCTTAGAAAAGGACCCTGTATAGCAGACGCAGAGGACTACGACCGAATACTGCGTCTTCCTTTTTTTGTTTCATCTATGAGTTGTTCCCATATGAGAGAATTGGATGTAAAACATACTTCAAGTGTACTGTACTAAGTTATGTGCAAGTAAATTTGGACTTTATTGAGACGAGAACAGGACATGGATTGCAGAAAACGTGTCTGTATTTTTCCGGTTGATATAAAGTTTACTGAATGTGGCTAGAGTTAATTATTTGCAATATTGACTGTAATTATATGCGATTCACATTTAATTTGCTTTAATTTTAATGGGTTAGAGAAACATAGGTACAGCACAAACCAAAAAGAAATTAAAAAAACAGTACGTTTACACAAACACTTCAATTTTGAATAAAGTTAGTTATTGATTGTTTCTGAAAAATTTCATTAACTTTAATTGGTTAGTATTGAAAATATCACCAGACTTCGTTGGTATGGAGCGCGCTCCGAATTATTATTCCCTTAAGGGGATATTACCGTTGGTGCGCTATGGAATTTTGCAGAAACAATCTCGAAACTAATCTTTATGCTTGTATGTTGTCCGATTTCCGTTAAAATATACAGATTAATTTAAGATTTGTATGGAAATCTTTGAGGCACTGTAACTTTAAAACTATACTTACATTTTAACGAAAATCTGACAACATACAAGCATAGAGATTTGTTTCTAGATTGTTTCTGAAAAATTTCATTGACTTTAATTGGTTAGTATTGAAAATGTAACCAGACTTCGTTTGTATTATTAGATTGAAAACTCTCAGGGCACATACATTTTAATAGACTTTTCCTCATTAATTATATACAACTATCATAGCGGTTCAAGATTGCGTATGCGCGTCGCGCGGCAGGGAACGCGGGAGGAAGTGACAGCTGTCAGTATTGACAGTCTTCGAGTGCAGCCAAAGTGGCATCCATAGAGCACGCAGAGGGGTCCGCCAAGAACCACATTTCCGCTAACAGTATGGAGCGCGCCAACAACATTCCGAATCATCCAGCATCTCTACAACATTGACGCTGCCTTTCTATGTCCGTCCACTCTTTTCTATTTGACTTTTTACTTAGGTAGAGTTGTATTGCCCGAGGCAGTCGACTGTCGGACCGGCAAACAAAAATGTCCGAAATGTACGTGTATTCGGATATGTATTTTATCTTTTGTTTATTCCACTCTATTTCAGTAGGTTTTTAGTTGATTTTAATTTAATTTTTTTCTCAGAACTGAAGACAGTTTGTAACTTTGAAGTGTGACTTGTACTCCTGATACATTTGCAAATGCAATCATTTTTTTAAAATTTTCATTCATAAATGAAAGATTAGTTTCTAGATTGTTTCTACTTGGTCGACTTGGTTAGTATTCAAAATATAACCAGACTTCGTTTGTATGGAGCGCGCAAACGGTAATATTCCCTTAATTCCTAAAACATACAAAATGATACAATTTTTGAGAGTTACGCGGTTATTAATTAAGCTAAAGTTAATCATTTTAACGTTAGTGTTGCAACTGTCATGATCACGGGAAGACCATCACCACCCCGTCATCCCGTGATCATGGCAGTTGCAACACTGCTGAAATATCGGGAACTCCAAAAACAATAAAAACGCGGTAAGAACCCGTTAAAGTGATTAACTTTAGCATACAAAATGATGTTTACGGATTATGAAATTCCATCTCCCTTATTAATTAAGAGCTTTAAAACACGATGTTTACCAACCGGTTTGATACAAATTAATAATAATATATCATCACATACATCTTCCCATATTCCTTCATCCTTTAAAATAATAAAGATTACATTCTGAGACTGTTTCATTTTCAATTCGAATCTTCATTTTAATTATGTCGCTCGAACAGGCAGCAGAACGTATTGTTTTGAACTCTATTTCAATTGCTGTAGGGCTGAAAGTGTACACGCTAGAGTGCCTGTAAAACGGAAGATAAGAGTGCATGTCACACCGTTGTGTGTCTGGAGCGAGCGAGCTAAAGGTGGACTTCCGATTTTAGCGGCCGATGCGTCTAACACGCGCGGCTCGCGGCCGACGGCAGATGCGACAATACTAGTTACTATGAAAACGTATGGCGCCGCTTCCGATGCCCGCGACTGACGCGTGCGTCAGACGCGCGCGGCCGATGCGATAGACATATGGCATATGACAGAACCACACATCAGACGCGCGCGTCAGTCGCATCGGCCGCTGGCATCGGAAGTCCACCTTTAAGTGATCATCGTAATATAGTTAAGTCAATTTAAACATGAAAAGGGGGCCGGAAGGTCAACTCCTGACTGATGAGGTCAACGGTCCGCGGAAACCATCTCAGATAGGGTTATGGACCTCAAACAAATGTCAAAGTGGACCCTGGCCAGATTTGATTCGCGGTGAAAAAAATCCAAAATTGCGAAATCCAAGATGGCTGCCATGAAAATTTGAAACGCCAACGCAGCTTTTAAAGGTTCAGCGAGCCGACTGAAAATTTGTATCTGGGAGTTTTAGGGGTCGCTTATTAATATAATATATATAATATTTATACCTTCACTGGACTAAAGGTGAGCCTTGGTAGGTAACTAATATGGTAGTTGTATTTAAGTCTCAGATCATCCTGAAAAGGTCGTAAGCTTAAGTAGATAATTATTTCGAACCCCGCATCTAAGCATGATAATATTGAAGTTAAACTAAAACATGGTGTTGATGATGATAATCGCCCTAGACCATTTCGACTATGCAGCGTATTTTTTTAAAGATCTCATGTTGAGATGCGAACTTAAACCCTACCCGTTCGAGAATAAGATTAAAATTAAACTCAAAATAATTTATTCAGTATAGTGAAGCTACTACCGCGTCGGAACGTGTTGTCGCTGTATAGAAGATGCGGCCAGAAACTCTACAACATAACATGACTTAAAAACCATTACAATCCTACTAATATTATAAATGCGAAAGTTTGTATGGATGGATGTATGTTTGTTACTCTTTCACGCAAAATCTACAGAACGGATTTTGATGAAACTTGACACACAGATAGAAAATGATCTGGATTAACACATAGGATACTTTTTAAGGTCTACGCAGACGGAGTCGTGGGCAACAGTAAGGTAACTAGTACGGTATAAATTCTAAGGTTATGTACAGTACATAGTCCATTTAACTAAATAATTTATACTATACAGTAACCTATAAGTTTCATTTCAGTAAGTGACATTCAGACCCAAGTTTAAAATTAAAAGCCGTCATGATACAGCACGGTGTGAAAGAGGCGATGCTAATAACAGTCAGCTCTGCAGGGGACGCGCCACATGGCCCACGACGATATTATTATTATTATAATAAAAATGGAACTAGCTACCATCCTTTCACAATCGATTCTGTAACGAACGTGGTTGATGAATAGTTAGTGATGAAACGATTATCACTTAGCGATTACGATTAAATCCCCAATTAATCGTTGATTACGATTAGGTACGATTATTTAAAACCCATACCAATTCAATTCAATTCAATATAATTTTATTCAATATAGGAGCTTACAGCACACTTATCAAACGTAAAATTTTTTTTTAAAGCTACCACCACGTCGGAACGTGTTGTTGCTGTAGAGAAGATGCGGCCAGAAACTCTACAACATAACACGACTTAATAACTATTACAATATAAATTCTTAAGCTAAAGTTATGTATACAATAATACATAGTCTATTTAATAAAATAATTTATACTATACAGTAAAGTAAATAAACTATAAGCTAGTGACCTCAGACCCAAGCATTTTGATCATTTAAATAATCATCCAGTTTATAATATGTCCAGTTTATAGTTTATTATACCACAGATTATTATAATACAAGTCCCATACTCAATACACTAGGTTCTTTCAAATCATCTTATCGTGTGGGCAGCAAGCCCTGGTGTCAGAGTTTTTTCAGACCGCCTTACGGCCTCTCACGTGGTTTTTATGTAACGATAGTAGCCGGGACCAACGGCTTAACGTGCGAAGCACGGAATCATCTTTCTTTTCGGACAATCAGGTGATTCAGCCTGAAATGTCCTAACCAACTGGGGAAAAACGCACAAAGTGACATATCACTAGGTGTCACCCGTGGGGGACTCTACCGTGAGGTAGGCTCTATAGTGAAAGTTGTTCAGTTTGATGGTCTGAGTTCACCGTTTCAGTATTTGCTAGGCTGTCACTTACACCCTGCATAAAATCGAGGACATAAGTAACACATTAGTTATCTCTTATTTTATGCAGTCATTTATTATTAACAATTTTGCATATTTTATTCGACTATAGCCTATGGAAGAACCTTATCGTTTCAAGGCGCGAATCATTCACGCGAGAAAGCTGGTATAGACCTTATTACGAGAAACTAGCGTCTGTATTCTGTTGCGTTGAAATCGACGTGCTACGCTTTGGCAGGCCGGTCTCACTCCATAACTCCACCACACACTCCACTCCACAAATAGGTAAGGTCCGTGTAAACTTCTTGGTGAAATCTCAATAAGACTTGCCGCAATTTTGTGAGTAGGCAATGCGAGATTTGAAAACCCTAGCGATGTCCCGCTGCCAGCACGTGAAAGAATGAAAGACGGAGACTATGTAAAGGAAGCTTTCATGTCTAATGACTCGGTTCATTTTTGTTTGCACGCGCGCCGTTGTGACGGTTGGTAGGTTATTCGCGAATTGTACGATAAGACGGGTGCAAATAACTTTGTACCTTATTGCCATGCGGAGAGCGTCACTATTTATTTAAATCTGTTTTCGAAGTGATTCTTCTGTACGGGTAGTCCTAGTATCAAAGAGATTATACCTAAAGGCATAGAGTGAGCCATACCAATTGTAAAGTGTCCACTTTTTTTGACGTTTAGGTTTGAGTGTGTGGTGTCAAGTAGTATGGACAGAAGGCACCAAGTGACAGATGGCCTTATGTTTATGGTCACTTTTCACACACACTAGCTCAAAAAAAAGTGGACAGCCGCATAAATAAATATCTATAGTTCCATCTCCTTCTACTATTAAAGGAACGTCATAAGACAAAAGAGACTAACTACAATCGTAAATTTATGCGGACTCTATGGAGATCCTTCCTCTGAGACTAGTATTTATTCTGTGGCTTTGACACGGAATGTATAACTTATAGTACTCGTTGGTATAAGAGTACCTACAAGCTTTGGTTAGGAATAAATCGAGCGAAAAAATCGCTTCAAAATTAGGCGCGCGGGATTTCACTCCATTGTGGCGTGCTAAAATATATTGCAAACGCCATTCTGGTTGAACAAGTCATAAAACGTTGAACAAAGTACGCAATTTTTTTCTCTAAGTCTCTAGCAATATTTGAACGGTTTACAAATGAATAGGTACCATGTAACCTTCAAAGAAATTAATGTGGAAGAACAAATAGTACCTACCTATGATGTCCTCATACATAACTGTACCTACATCTGCCCTCATCTCCCAATCAAGACCTTAGGGCGCACAGCGCTGATTTTCAGCCCCTCAGAGGGAGGAGCTGAAAATCAGCGCTGCGCGGGTTCAACCCCGTGCCAACACAGACTGAGCCTCGACCTTATATCTCAGTTATGTAGGTTATCCTACATTTGTTCTTAGATTGTAAGAAAAACTGTTATGTGAATGAGACAATAAATGATTTTTTATTTAATTTAATTGAACACATTTACATATTATCGCAATATGTTGCAAGCTTTGACTAATTATTATAAGGACTAGCCTTGCGATAGCATTTCCCCTCTGCCACGGTATAAGCACAATTGATCTTGTGCATTTAAATTCAATTTTACACTTTATCACTAAACGAGACAGCCTATAATTGCGAAATAATAACTTCGAACTTAGAACGTTTGGGGTTCACACGAGACTACTTTTCATGATTTTTAACATTCAAAATTAGAATCTAAAGTTATGGGAATAAAATCCAAAGTTGCGGATTTCATGTTAAACCTCGCCCCCGCAAAAAGTGGCAGAAATGTTTGTTAGTAGAATTACACGCGTAACCAGTCCACATATAAATAGTCAAAGGTTGCAAGAGCGTCGGTGGCGCGTTGCGGAGAGCTGTGGAAACTCATTCTTGAGGTCCAGGTTTGAATCCGCACCGACGTCATGCCATGTAGCAATGAGTTTTTCTGAATACTCGTAGCGAGAATATGTAATTCGTAGCGAGCTCCATACAAACGAAGTTTGGTGATATTTTCAATACTAACCAATTAACGTCATTGAAATTTTTCAGAAACAATCTAGAAACTAATCTCTATGCTTCTATGAAGTTAGATTTTTGTTCAGTTTTAAGTGCTTCAAAGATTTCCATACAAATCTTAAATTAATCCTAACATTAAAACTGTATATTTTAACGAAAATCTGACTTCATACAAGCATAGAGATTAGTTTCTAGATTGTTTCTGAAAAATGTCACTGATTTTAATTGGTTAGTATTGACAATATCGCCAGAATTCGTTTATATGCAGGGTGCATCAGCGCAGTTGTTCAGTTTGATGGGTAGACTACACTCTTAGTTAAAAAGGATGGTAATGATATCACACCAAGGCCAAATAGTACCGGTTCCCATAAATACCGGTATTCCTGACCAGAATCCTGGGCAGAACCTGATAGCCAGAATATGATAGCTTATAAATTGGTTTTCCTACTGGATTTTCAGCTGTAATAAAAGTATAAATAAGAAATCCAAGGTGTTACAGAAGTAAAAATAAACATTTAAATCTTTTAACAGGGTTATTTATACCATCAAACTGAACAACTTTCACTATGGGACCAACATCGAAATCGCGAAAAAAAATCAGCTGTGCCATATATTTAGCTCGAGTAGATTTGTAGTTTAGTATGGAACATCAGATGTTTTCGCGATTTTGTTATTGGTCCCATAGAGAAAGTTGTTCAGTTTGATGGTCTAAACCACCCCCTTAAATGTTTATTTGTATTTTTGTAACAACTTGTATATTGCAGCGATCTTGGCCGCCTTGGCGTTAGCATAGAGAGGTTTCGGTGAATAACACTTCAAAGTGAAAGAGAGCAATTTTTATTCAAAAACATGCACTTAAACTTTGTGCGAAGCTTTTGGGGAACTGCTACAAACAGTGTTTTAAATTACAAAAGCGACGAATAAAAGTATAGAGAAGTAAAGCTGTTCTTCTGCTAATGAGTACATACCTACAGGTTGTTTCCATGCTTCGGAAGGCATGTTAAGCAGTTGGTCTCGGATAGTTCCGTCAGATGGCGTTGTAACTATTCGACAAGCCAGGTCAGAGGCCTATTAAGGCGGCTTGAAAATTCTCTGACAGCATGTTGACCAATAACTTGCCTCCACCAGCACGCACTGGGCCCGCGTGGTGGAGTATGGCCCACTCCCTCTCACCCTAATTCGTGAGAGGAGGCCTTTGCCCTGCAGTGGGATTCTACAGTCTATACTTACTTAATTTTTTTTACCAACCACTAATCTATGAATAAGTTGATTGATGCGAGAGTATACACGGCCAATTTTGACGGCGTAAAGCTTATACCGAGACTAATGAAATGTCTATTTCAATTGTATTGATTCGATTTTAAAACCACAAGTGACGTATAAACCTAACAAATTAAAAATGTATAACCTCACATTGCAATGAGTACGAATACAACGACCTCTTTCTATTGGTGGATTATACATTCGTTCATTACATTCATAATTCATTCGAGAATAACTTATAAAATAATTTGTTTGTAAAATTTAAAATTTACTGAATTCAGTCTCAACCCACCGCATGGGCACACTCACTCTACTTAATACTACCAAAACAAGGTTCTTAAAATGTATCCACGAGCACGCTAGCGCTTTCATTGCTGAAATGATAACAAATTATTTTTGCCTGAAAACTTAAAGTGCTAATAACTTTAAATGTTTACTATCAAAATAATGCAATTATTGTTTCAACTTAATACTTTTTCGTGACTACCGCATTTCTGTTTTTGGTTTACTGTTATCTGTCGTCACGCCTAATTTCGATTCAAAAATGAGCGAATCGAGGTGGGGAATACAGACAAAAAGAATGGACGAAAGTATAAGGGTTCCTTGTTTGACTACGGTACCCTAAAAACAGGCAGTCCGTCATTCTTCTTTCGACGAATACGATGTCGCGGATGACAGCTATAGAGGGTGTAACAAAACATCCTAGTAATACTTAGGGTGGTGCTTCAGACCATCAAACTGAACAACTTTCACAATGGAGTCAATTCAAAATCGCGAAAAAAATATCATCTGTCCCATACATTTGAGTCGAGTTGGTACTGCAGTTTTGTATGAAACTGGTATTTTTTTACGAGATTTCGATGTTGTATCAATAGTGAAAGTTGTTTAGTTTAATGGTCTGAAGCACCACCTTAAGTATTAGTAGTGTGTTTTGTTACACCCTGTATAGTCGAATTGCAAGATAAACACGCTTCACGCTTTGACTATTTATATGTGGACTGGTTACGCATGTAATTCTACTAACATTTCTGCCACTTTTTGCGGGGGGCGAGGTAACATGAAATCCGCAACTTTGGATTTTTTTCCCCATAACTTTAGATTCTAATTTTGAATGTTAAAAATCATGAAAAGTAGTCTCGTGTGAACCCCAAACGTTCTAAGTTCGAAGTTATTATTTCGCAATTATAGGCTGTCTCGTTTAGTGATAAGGTGTAATATTGAATGTAAATGCACAAGATCAATTGTGCTTATACCGTGGCAGAGGGGAAATGCTACCGCAAGGCTAGTCCTTATAATAATTAGTCAAAGGCTTCACGGCAAGAGTGTTTACACATCTAATTTTTGTTTACAAAAACCGGATATAGGAAAGTAGAAACAGTAATTACCAAAATCAATTTCCTTGTCAAACGCACTCCATTCATCGGATAGACAATATCTTATCGTTTGTCAAACCACACAGGTGGGCGCCCGACACATCACACGAAATAATAAACGAGATTCGAGCGAGGGACCCTATGTGTCCGGGGAAAACCGGACGGTTTGCCGGAAGCCGGATTTTGTGGACGATAAATTGATTTTATGATGTGGTTTGGATTTAAAAATTATGTTAGACACATTTTGATTTGTTTATTGCGTAATGAGATTTAGACCGGAGCCCCAATTGTCGTTTTACCTACAGTCAAATTTTACTAAAGTACAATGATTAACATTTAAATTCTATGAAATATTCATAGGCAATATTGAGAAAAAAAAACATTATTTGATTCTTTTTATAAACTCTTCATTCGCAAAAGTGATAAAGATGTTGTAGATTGAGCTCCTGACTACCCCGGATAGGAAGGGATAACAGTCTTTAAACTAAAGCTAGCAATGTGTATAACATAGAAAAAACACACAATAACTTTACAAAGAGAGTATGTTTAATCTATGCAACATTTTTAACACCAGAGGCCACACGGCAACTTTTTATAACAAAAATCAACTTTTTCCGGATTAAAAACCGTAAATCCGGAAGTTCGAGCATACATGGCCACCCTATTCTCTCCCAGTTTCTCATTTGATCTCGCCCACACCTCCCCGAAGAGTCTCGGAGGGCGCACGTTCCTACCGCGTCGGTTTGCGCTCGCTTTTAGAATAGCTCCCCGCGTAATTCGAAGTTCGAATTTTTTGTGTCTGTGGGATTGTGTTTGGCGCGATTTCTAATGTAAGTTTTTTTTTATTTAATGCACTCTAGTCTATGATTATTTTTAAGTGTGTATTTTTTAAGAAAATTGTTTGGTGTCTTTAATCTTGAAAAACGTTTTTGTGGTGATTAAAACTAACTGATATATAAAAGCAAAACACTGATGGAGTAGGAAAATATTAAAATTAAAAAAAAATTATTATATATGATTTTGTGGCACCTAAGTGCCTCTTAATATGCTGACACTTTTTTAAGGGGATGATCAGACCGTCAAACTGAAGAACTTACTCTATCGCACCTATATCGAAATCACGAAAAAAATTTGATGTTCCATGCAAAACAGCAAACCTACTTGAGCTAAATGTACGGGACACCAGTTTTTTTTTTCGCGGTTTTTAGAGAAAGTTGTTCAGTTTGACGGTCTGATCATCCCCTTAAAAAAGTGTCAGCGTATTAAGAAGGACCCGATATACTTACTTAACAGCAAAATAATCTTTATTTATGAGAGGTCAAAGCTCTAAACTGTGACAAGCACTTCCTTATCTCGACATGGTCTTCGAGAGAAACTGGATACATAAGCAATCTTGGAAAGCTAAAAATCTATTTCTATTTATTAAAGTACCCACCTATCACAATAAAAGCTACCGATTACATAGACAATATTATTTAAAAAGTTTTCATTTGAAACCTTAAAAAAAACACTGGCCAAATATCTACTGTAAAAAAATCGTATGACGCCATAAACCGAATATTAAGAAAAAGTTTCATGTTTCTATTTTTGTATAAGGCTATGACAGATATTTTTTTCAGTTACTGGCCAGTTCCTTAAAAAGTGCAAAGGAGATTTTCTCCTGTCGAGTTAATCCAAAGGAGACTGTATGCCGCACTTTTTAATTAAGAGCATAAAGTATCATTCTAGATTATTCTTAATACTTTATATTGAAGAATAATTTGATTGAGTTTGGTTGATTGATACTAGGTAAATGAAATTAAATATTTTAATTCCGAATTGTCTAGATTACGTTCTTACTTATTTTACCTATTATGATCTTCTTTTCGTGTCAATTGTTCTACGATAAAATATCTAAAGTATACTAATTTATTCCTAGGTAAATAGAATTCCTAGAATATAGATTGGTTGATGTGTTTGATTCGATTTTATTGAATCATTAATATAATAAAGGTTAGGGTAAATATTCATAACTTGAATATACAACGTGTTAATGAATACGCGCAAAACCTCATGCACCCCAACTGATTTATAACGAAATAATTCGATTGAAACAATAATTTAATTATTTTGATCGTTAAAATTTAAAGTTATTCGCATTTTAAGTTTTCAGGCAATAATGATTTGTTGTCGCTTCAGCAATGAAGGAAAGCGCTAACGTGCTCTTGGATATATTTTAAGAATCTTGTTTTGTTAGTTAGTAGGGCGAGTGTACCTGTGCCGTGGGTTGAGTTCAGTAAATTTTAAAATTTACAATCAAATTATTTAATATTTTGCAAAATATTTCCTATATTGAAACCATGGAAATTCGATTCTGCTCTCGATTCTAATAAAACTACTTTCTAGTTTTGCGTTTATTCATTAACACGTTGTATATTAAAGTTATGAATATTTTACTTAAGGACACTATCTGCATTCAAATAAGCGTTGTCTACACTCGATTTATAAACAAAAAAGGTTTAAAAAAAAGTAAAATAAAGGTATCAACACACAAAAGGTGTTCCCAGTTAACTTTTTGTACTTTCCAACAATGCCAGGTGTCTTACTTAAGTGTGTCCAGGCCATTAAGCTTTTGTTGTGCTGTGTCATTGTGTATGAAAATAATGTTTTGTTGAATGGCCAAGTAGACAGGTACAAATTGAATGGGTCTGAGGTCACTAGCTTATAGTTTATTTACTGTAGTGTATACAGGGTCCTTCTTAATATGCTGACACTTTTTTGAGGGGATGATCAGACCATCAAACTGAACAACTTTCTCTATGGCACCAACAACGAACTTACGAAAAAAAAAACAGCTCTTCCATACAAAACTGCAAACATACTTGAGCCAAATGTATGGGAAAGCTGATTTTTTTCGTGATTTCGATGTTGGTCCCATAGAGAAAATTGTTCAGTTTGACGGTTTGGTCATCCCCTTAAAAAACTGTCAGCATATTAAGTTGGACCCTATAGTATCAATTATTTTATTAAATAGACTATGTATTATTGTATACATAACTTTAGCTTAAGAACTTATATTGTAGTAGTTATTAAGTCGTGTTATGTTGTAGAGTTTCTGGCCGCATCTTCTCTACATCGACAACATAGACCGATAGCGCTAGGTTTTGAGGTTTCAAAAACTCTAAAGTTTTTTGTTTTTTGCATATAGGTTCCGGACCATTTGCAAAACCTAATACATAAGTTTGTGTCATTTTAGGTACTTGCATAGGTAGAAATTTAGGTATTTGTATTTTCGATCAGTATTGGACGAAAAGAAAATCATAGATGAAAATTTTACTTTCAGGATAATAACGAAGTAGTAACTGATGTACATAGGCATTTTGTGTCACCTCTGTCCACGGAAATCCAAATATTTAACCAGTACCTAACATGTCGCCCAACTAGCTCAAAAAAATATTACAATAGGTTAAATAGGTGTTACGCGTTTTAGAGTACTGATATATGTTGTTTAAAATATTTTGTGTCGAATTCATCCACGAAGTTTACAGATATTTTATTTTTTTATCTCAACACCCTGTAAAATCTACAAAAGAAAATGCAAGTTCTTCGAGTTTACGTGTTTTTATTATTATAGTGTAACAAAACACTATTCATAATTTGTGCTGTTTTTATCCACGAAATCTTATTATTTGAACAAAATACCAGACTTCTTCGCACGAAGGGCGAACGCGGGGAGGAGCGCGGGCGCGGGCGGCGGGCGCCGGCCGGCGAGACGAGCGGCGCGGGAGAGGGTATTTGTTTACATTATTCGTATTCAGTGCAAGTTGCGACAAACAAGTGCGTTCGTTTTTCGACCCACGTTCCTTAGGGTTGTTTAGTTTATTTTTTTTCTCGTACACATAATTTATTAACAATTAACATTGTAGGTATTCGAAATGAAATAATTGTACATACATTGTCTGAATACATCCTTAAAAGAAAAGTCCCTCGTTCAGTGCCACCCAGTATACAGGGTGTTTAATAAGTAACAATTTAGAACTTCGACCGTCAAACTGAACAACTTTCACTATGGGACCAACATCGAAATCGCGAAAAAAAAAATTGATATCCTATACATATTTTAGCTCTAAGTAGTCGATTTGTAAAGTATGGAACATCATTTTTTTTTTTCGCGATTTCGATATTGGTCTAATAGTGAAAGTTGTTCAGTTTGATGGTCTACACCACCCCCTTAAATGTTTATTTGTATTTTTGTAACACCTTGTTGACCTTGTATATGCGAAAATTTGTATGTTAGATTTTTGTTACTCAATCACGCTTTAACGGCTGAATGGAATAAATAAATATTTCATTAACTTAACATACTTATAGGATAATTTTTACTGCGGGAAAAAGTCTTATTCCCACGGGTAAAACCAAAAACTACGCAGGCATACCACTAGTGAATTTATAATCTGCAAACCGTTTTCTCTCGCTACACCACTTTGTACACTCACCTATGTAATCAACCAATATACATATTAATCTATGCTATAATCTGACTTCTAGATTGTTTCTGCAAATTTTTCATTTACTGATTGGTTAGTATTGAAAATATCACCAGACTTCGTTTGTATGCAGCGCGCATTTACGCATTCGGAATAAACTTCTCTTAAGTCTATTTCTCACTCAAATATGTATAGCAGTTTTTTTGGACTTCATAGACCAAGAGCTAGCTATTATTACCTTTAAGTCGTCGGTCACGTAATTCTTCAAATAATTATATTTATTTGCCATAATGGAATCTGGTTATAAACGTATTTATGAACCGTTGTCAGTATTTTTACCGAGTTGAAGGATTCTATTGCTTCGGAACATCTTGCCTGGTATGAGAGTTTGTAAACTCTGTGGCCCTTAATTGTATGGGTCGTCAGTATGGTGAGCCAGGCTGGAGGGCAGGGTAGGGAAGGCGAGTGGTCGCAGAGAGTTTCTTCTTCCAAGTTGTTTCTTTCTTGAGTGCTGGATCCGGAATGAATCTACGCCGATTTGGCGCCATTTTATATTATTTTCAAGCGACCACCCCTCCTTACCCCGCACTCTTGCCCTGAATACAAATCTCTTTATTTCTCATACAATCTTAATTTCTACGCTTACGAACCAATATAATTATATAGTTAAGATACTTATTTTCTTATTCTAAAAATAGCATGTGCATCATCCGCCGGTGCATAACAGAGTGCAGAACGAAAAGGAAAGGTACAATATTTATATTACCCCGGCCCCCGCTTCCTCATAACACAGGTTCCGGACGCCGGGGCCCCCCTCGCTCGCCTGTATGCGCTGACAGAGATGGAGCGTTCTGTCTCTTTCTAACACTTATTTCTAATAGCATTCTACCCCTTCTAATGAGGTAGTGAAGGTTATTGGCGTAATTTCTAATTGGAATTTATAAGTTCGAACTCGATTCTAATTGTTTTATTTACTTGTGCTATGCTTTAATTTTAATAGGGAAGTGTACCTAATCTAATCTGGGGTAGAAGTCACTAGAGAAATCAAATAAGAATCATATTAGAACTATTTACATAACTTATGTGCTAAGCCCTAATTCTAATAAGACAAATTTATTTATTGAAATGAACACTTAACCTAAACTTATCCTACTAGTATAAAAGGGTATATAAAACGAAATAAACGAAGTAATGTAAAAAACTATGTACAAAGGTAGTCAATTCAGGTTCTGTCGTGCACATTTCTCCTGCCGTCGCAGCTCTGCGATCCGACCTGTAGCACGACGATCCTCTTGGTCGGTCTCCGGATGACATGCCCGTTGCTGGTTACGACGTCCACGATCCTCACCTCGCCGTCTCGCCCTGGGTAGACCGCGACGATCCTTCCTGTCGGCCATGTGTTGCGGGGCAGGGTGGGGTCGCAGACGAGTACCAGGTCGCCGATAGCGTGCGCTGGTCGTGTGAGGCTCCCGCCGGTTTTGGAGTAGAGGCTGGTACTCTTTGACCTAGCGGCTCCAGAAGACGTTCGCCAGGCGTTGAGCGCGCTGCGCTTGCGCGCGGTGAGGTCGTTTGGGTCCCAACAGGATGTGGTTGGGTGTAAGCACCTCCGGTTCTTCTGGAGTCACCGCCACGTGTGTGAGTGGGTGGGAGTTGACGGTGTTCTCCGACTCGACGAGCAGGGTGAGCAGTGTCTCGTCGCTAGGGTACTGCTCGTGGAGTTTGACGCGCAGTGCCTCCTTCACAGTGCGTACCATGCGCTGTCCATGAAGGGGGAGGCCGGGGGTACGTAGCGGCAGGTGATGCGCCGCGCCGTCGCCTCCTCGCTGACCGCCGCCAGCGCGGCCTTGGCGAGCTCCTTCTCCGCAGCCTTGAAGCACGTCGCGTTGTCACTCCATAGCTCCTTAGGCACTCCTCTTCGTGCCACGAACCTCCTCAGGTCGCCGGTTGCCGGAGAAGTAGGCTTCGCTCTTCGTATCTTGCATAGTTGATAGTGTTTGATGACGTGCACGCACCGTGGGTCGTATCTTCAGTACCCATAGTCGCTGCTGTAGCTCATTTACGACGGTTTCGATACCGCCATTTAGTCGCTCGTGTACGTGTTGTATGTACAGCCGCGTGAAGTAGTGTTTCCCGTCGAGTACGGTCGGGCTCGCAGTGTCTTCAACGATGTCAGGTGCTACGTGGATTCTTCCTTTGAGCCATCTTCGCCGACGACCACTGATAGCGCCGACAGCTTGTCTCCTGGCTGAGGCGCCGCGCCGCTCCTTACTCGACGTAAATCTTCGGAAAGACAATCTTCTTGTACAGGTTTCCACCATAGTTTCTCAGCGCGAATGAGTTAGTGCGCTTCGATACCGATGGTGTTGCTATCTCATTTCTTCACGTACGGTGTCTCGCTCTTGCGTGTTTTCTTATCAATCTTTCAATCAGAGTCGTTTTTATTGTTTTCTTTCGTTCGTTTGCGCTTCGTAGCCAATACTGTTTCATTTTTCTTCTTTCGACATAAATTGACAAACTGTAGCATGCGCACCGTAGCTCGTAGCAAAAGTGGGAACGACGAAAATCGCTCGATTCGAGGTAGGTGAGCGTGGTCAGGTCGCTGGTGGGTGACGTGACAAGTCCCCTCTCTTCTCCTGTCTTCGGTGCTTCTGTCTTCGTCTCTTGTGGCCATTCTCGTTCGTGGTTTCGTAGGAAGCTCGGCCCGTTGTACCATCGGACCTCGCTCCCGCCGATAGAGACCGTGGCGCCGCCCGAGTTGGCGGAAAACTGCTGTACTACTGAATTTGTATGTTCTTACATTTTTGTTGACGGCGTAAAATAACTTCCAGGTTTCATCTAGATAGTCGGTATGTTTTGACCATAGAATGTTTTGACTTGTATTATATCAATTACAAGTACAAAATAAGAAGTTGAATTGATTTGATTACGGGACCTAATGACGTAAAGTTACCAACAGGTAGCTCTCGTACTATAAAGTAAAACAAAATCCTGTAATGATAGTTTTTTTCCTTCTAGATAGGTACAGTGATTTTCGGTATGATATTAATGAGTTTTAAGTTTTTTAAGTGAAATCAATTAAAGAGTATCGTTAGTTAGGTATTGTTTCTATCTATAAATTGGTTGTCCGTAATTGATCCTGTAATAAATTAATAATTGATCAAGGAGGATAAATAGAACGATACTTAATTATGATATATTGTGTTTTTTCATACGACAAAAGGTACTAATAATATCTTAACAGCGAAGCGTCTTCTATGCATTTTGAGTGATTTGATTTTCGCGGGCTAGTGCGCGACGATGTTCGGTAGCGGGGCGCGGGGCGCTTGCTGCGACTAAGCCACGCCCATTTCGCTTCAATTATTTTTCGACATAGGCCCTTAACGAAAAAGCGGTAGGTAGTTATGCCGTTATATTAGTTCAGAAGCACGTTACACGGTTTTATCACGCCTTATCTCGTTCGTTCATGTGAAAATAGAAAGAGAGCGAAGGTGTGTTAACGCTATAATATCACGGTGCCATGCTACCCAATAAATCCGAAGCGAATCGAAGAACGTACCGAACGAACGTGTGTGCCGTGCTTAGGGTTGCCAACTTTTTTTGACAAATAAAACGTATAAAAGTGGTTTGGATAGGAAAAAAATAAAGTATTAGGAAGAAAAAAAAGTATATTTCCAATTTTATTTTTTTTTTGCTTTAAAAACGTATTTTTGTGTGCTTTTAGCACATGATAACAATTTCTTGTTATCTTTAAATGTTACAAAGCTTGTTTGACAATCAATATTTAAATTTAAATAGATAAACAATTCGTTTTTAATTAAATTAATTGATGCTCTATTTCTCTCTTCTCGCCACTTCAGATTCATTACAGAAAAAAACTCTTTCAGTAAAAGCTGAAGTTGCAGGAACGGAGAGTAGGTAAGAAATAATTTTTTTATATTTGGTAAGCTATCAGATGCATTTTTAAGTATATATTGCCATTTTTCTACTGTACTTTTCACTAAAAATTCTTGATCATCATTAGTGACTTTTCTTTGGATTTCTCTAAGTCTTATAGATTCGGAATACATATCGTCCATCTTAATATTTAATCTGTCTTGTAATTTGGCCTTTGTAATAACCATTTCAAAATGTTCAAATTTTACCTCATTTTTCAAAGACATGTTAGGAAGTATTGAAAGCCAGTTATCTTCGCTAAACTCAAACCATTTTATCATATATTTTAAGCTCATATCAATAAAAGCGAAAAGTTACTGACAACTGTATTGAATGTTTCGGGTGATGACTTTTGAATTTTTTGTAATCTCATTTTTGATTCATAACCAAAGTACTTATCAGTTTTTCTTTGTTCTAATTCGTTTCTTAAATTATCCATAATATTATAGACATCTAGTATAGTTACATCATTTCCTTCCAAACGTTTTATCGTTTTATTAAAAATATTAAGTTTGTTTTACGCACCACAGTAAAGGTTAACAATAAAGTATTTTTGCATACTTTATTTGTATGTAAAAGTATAAAGTATAATTACCAAAAATAAAGTAGGATACGTTATTATAAAGTATGGTTGGCAACCCTAGCCGTGCTGTGCGTGCGTATGCCCCCCGCCCACCGCGCTGCGCCGCGCCGCGCCGCCGCGCTTCGACCGCAACCATTGTTTTTGTATTTTTATATTCATATAAGTAAATATCGTGGATGAAAATGACACAAATTTACAATGTCGATTTTTCATGCATTTATGATATTGAATATAAAACTCGAATAATTGTAATATTTTTTTGAAGCGATTACAGCTTGGAAACACAAAATAATTAAAAATCTTAAAATTGCGTGCCCTAATTTGGCACAAATTTGATAAATAGGCATATGTAAATGATCTGAGAAAGGAAATACCTATTTCACTAATTTGAAATTTTTTTTTGCTCTGTTTTTACATGATGACCCTATGTCAGTTTGCACTGGACGAAGATGACACAAACTGTGTTTTCACACTCCGCAGGTTACCCTAGATATGATACCATAATTATTTTAAACTTTAAATAAATTTTGCCAGTTTGGATTTGAATAAAAAGAATCAACCACAAATCATCAAATTACTGAAAATGCAAGTAACAGAAGTGACACAAAACTCGATAATAAGCTTCATATGTACAACTGTATCCACAGGCAAGAAATAAGCAACTTTAGAATTATTGAAACTTATGACATCAAAATAGGCCAGCGCTATCGGACTAACACGTTCCGACGCGGTGGTAGCTTTAAAAAGATTTGACGTTTGATAAGTGGGCTTCAAGCTCCTATACAGGGTCCAACTTAATATGCTGACAGTTTTTTAAGAGCATGATCAGACCATCGAACTGAACAACTTTATCTATGGGTCCAACATCGAAATCGCGAAAAAAAAAAACAGCCCTATATCCCATATATAGATTTCAATGTTGGTCCCATAGAGAAAGTTGTTCAGTTTGATGGTCTGGACATCCCCTTAAAAAAGTGTCAGCATATTAAGTCGGACCCTGTATGGCTCGAGTAGGTTTCCAGTTATGTATGCAACAGCTGATTTTTTTTCGCGATTTCGACGTTGTTGCCATAGAGAAAGTTGTTCAGTTTGACGGTCTGATCATCCCCTTAAAAAGTATCAGCATATTAAGAAGGACCCTATATTGAATTAATTATATTGACTTTGACTTTGAATGAGGTGTCGTATTTGCATGCGGTTTTGCCCACATATCCTTTGGGATCTAGTTGTGTTTAAGAGGATATGTGAAAAAAATAGGATTCTTCATAGCATCGTATATCATGAAGTACTAACAGTAGGAGTATCATTTGCGGATATGTGTAAATTGAACATATAATTGAAGTTTTGATTAGAGCCAAAACACGATTAAGAGACATTTTCTCGATAGAAAAATAAGCCAAAGTAGCCTCCATCTTTATCGATAAACGCTTGGAACTGCTAAACGGTGAATAATAGAAAGACGAGACTTGATTTTAATAACAGAGATTGATATTTTATAAAGTTTGATTAGAGCAGAAATGAACTTACATACAAGTACAATCACAATTAAATAAAGTTTGTCTTACGCTTGCGTCGTTTCAGGCGCGCGCTCCGCCCATCTCTTTCTCTCGCATTAGGCAGTAATATAAGCTATCACACGACCATTTCGCTTCAATAATTTTTCGACATAGGCCCTTAAGTAAATATGCCGTTAGTCGTGTGGTTTAGAATTATAATAAACCCACCTCATTTCTTGTTGTGGGTGTTCGACGAGACGACTTAGGGATAACGTTTCTGAAGCAGTGTTTTTAAAGAAGTTTCTTTTCAAATAAGGACGACAAGATTTTCCGATTCCTATACAGGTGTTAGGGTAAACAGTTGCATTACTTTATAGGGTGATTTTACCCATGATACTGCACCAATTCCCCTTAGAAACCAAGAGAAAATTCGCAAAAAATATTTTGGACTTTCCATACTAAATGCAATCAGCTGATCGAACGTTTGTATGAAAAGTCGATTTTTTTTTCTCGATTTTCCTATAGGTTTCTTAAGGAAAGTTGTTCAGTATCATGAGTAGAATCACCCATAGAGTAATGCTACTATTCACCCTAACACCCTGTATAGTTTTCTGACCAATTCTGATGTGCAAATATAATGTATTTATCAGAAATATATACCTACTATCCAACATATGTTGGACGTTACTAAAGATGTTCTAAGAATAAGTGAGAGGAAATGTTTCAAATCTCTGTTTCTGTAATTCAAAATAGCCTTCAAATTTCGCCAGCTATCACCACTTATGAACATTATTGTACCCTAACGTTATTGTAAACACCCTATCAATATTTAAAGGGGTGGTTTAGGTTAGATCAACAAAATGAACAACATTAACTTTGGAGCCAGCTAAAGTTGTTCCATATAAACTGCAATACCTACTCGACTCAAATGTGTGGGATAGCAGACATTATTTTTGTTTTGAAAATTTGTTAGTTTAACTAGAGAATACAGATGATATTTCTGTAACTAAAACTTTTTCAAACATAAGCAAAAATACAGGGTGTAAGGAAAAGTATCATTAACCTTTAAACCCCATACCTACTCTAACCATTAAACTGAACAACTTTTACTATGGGAGCAAACTTGTCAGAACAAAAAAAAATCATCTGTTCCATACGTTTGAGTCAAAGTCAAAGTCAATATAATTTATTCAATATAGGAGCTTGAAGCACACTTATCAAACGTCAAATCTTTTTTAAAGCTACCACCGCGTCGGAACGTGTTGTCGCTGTAGAGAAGATGCGGCCAGAAACTCTACAACATAACACGACTTAATAACTATTACAATATAAATTCTTAAGCTAAAGTTATGTATACAATAATACATAGTCTATTTAATAAAATAATTGATACTATACAGTAAAGTAAATAAACTACAAGCTAGTGACCTCAGACCCAAGCATTTTCGAGTAGGTAATGCAGTTTAGTATGGAATAGCCGTTTTTTATTTTGCGCTTACAGGTATGGGTATGTGGTGTAAAGGTTAATGTTAATTTTTCCAGACACCCTGTATAAATAAGTATATTATAAAAATATGCATTTTCTCAAAACTGTCAGGGCAGATTTTGATGCCCCTTCGCACAGGGTATATTTGAGGTATCATAATACAAACACCAAAAAACGTATCGCTGCTGGTTCAGGCCACTTCCCATACAAACTTGCCCAGTCTCCACGACACACAGAATATTGTAGGTCTCTACAGCGTTCTTATCGTGTGTTAAGCCCTGGTGTTAAAGTTTTCTCAGACCGCCTTACGGCCTCTGACGTGGTTTTTATGTAACGACTACTACCACCAGAGATAGTAGCCGGGACCATCGGCTTAACGTGCCATCCGAAGCACGGAATCATCTTTCTTTTCAATCAGGTGATTCACCCTGCAAAGTCTTAGCCAAACTGGGGAAAATGCACAAAGTGACATCACTAGTCCTCCGTGGAAATCGAAGCCACGACCTCCGTGGTCTGCAGTGATTCTTCTGTAAGGATTTCTATGATGTTATTGGTTCATAGATCACTTCCCATACAAACTTGCCCAGTCTCCACGGCACACAGAATATTGTAGGTCTCTGCAGTTATTCTTTTGTACTAAGTACTCTATTACGTAGTGTCTGACCGAAGGTTAGTATTCGGCAGAGGCCGAAGCCGATTGATTGTTAAAATTATTCTTGTCATAACCTTAGGCCGAAGCCGAAGCTAAAGCCGAATCCTGAAGCGGCGAAAGACGTGACTAGCGCTCCAAAGGTTTATGCAGCTTTCTTCAAACCCATGCAAAGTATTTAGCCATTAAAACCGCTTTACAAACATTTGGCTTCAGCGTAAAGGTTCGGCTGATTTAGGCCGAAGCCGAATGTGTGGCTTACAAACGAAGTGTGGTTATATTTTCAATACTAACCAATTAAAATCAGTGAAATTTTGCAGAAACAATCTAGAAAGTAATCTGTATGCTTGTATGTTGTCAGATTTTCGATAAAATATATAGTTTTAAAGTTACAGTGCGTCGAAAAATTTCCATACAAATCTTAAATTAATCCTAGCATTTAAACTGTATATTTTAACGAAAATCGGACAAGATGCAAGCATAGAGATTTGTTTTTAGATTGTTAGTACTTTTATTTTATAATGAAAATATCACCAGACTTCGTTTGTATGCAGAGCGCATTTACGTATTCGGAATTAACTTCTCTTAAGGGCCTATGTCGAAAAATAATTGAAGCGAAATGGGCGTGTGATAGCTTATATTACTGCCTGATGCGAGAGATAGAGATGGGGCGGCACGTGCTCCAGACACGACGCAAGCGTAAAACAAACTTTATTTAATTTTGATTGTACTATTTATGTAAGTTAATTTTTGCTCTAATCAAAATTTATAAAATTTCAATCCTTTTTTTTTTAAATCAAGTCTTGTTTCTATTATTCACCGTTTAGCAGTTCCAAGCGTTTATCGATAAAGACGGAGGCTACTTTGGCTTATTTTTCTATCGAGAAAATGTCCCTTAATCGTGTTTTGGCTCTAATCAAAACTTTAATTCTATGTTCAATTTACACATATCCGCAAAACATACTCCTACTGTTAGTACTTCATGATATATGGAGCTTTGAAGAATTATATTTTTTTCGCATATCCTCTTAAGGTTGTTTTTTTTACCGAAGGTGGCCGAACCCGAAGCCGAAGCTTCGTTTGTACACTACTATTATGCATTTTGTGCAAGTACTTCATACAGCGTTGGATTTAAAATGCAATCATGGCGCGCTGCTGTTGCCGGAAATGTTGAAACTTAATTCCTTTAAAGAGAAAGCTTTTCGTTAAAAAACCCGTGATTCCGATACAGCAGTGCGAAAAAAAAACCTGTACGATGTTTCGTTCCGGTTTTTAAACGGATTTTGTACTGCAATGCTTTTAAAGCTGTTGGTCAGAAAAGTTTGTGTGTGAACTTTTTTGTTCCTGTAATATAATTTAGAGAATGAATTTTCATATAAGTAGGATAAAATAACATTATGAATATAGGGTCCTTCTTAATATGCTGACACTTTTTGAGGGGGACGGTCAGACCGTCAAACTGAACAACTTTATTGTATAGTAACAATTATTTTATTAAATAGACTATGTATTATTGTATACATAACTTTAGCTTAAGAATTTATATTGTAATAGTTATTAAGTCGTGTATGTTGTAGAGTTTCTGGCCGCATCTTCTCTACAGCGACAACACGTTCCGACGAGGTGGTAGCTTTAAAAAAGATTTGACGTTTGATAAGTGTGCTGCAAGCTCCTATATTGAATAAATTATATTGATTTTGACTATGGCACCAATATCGATATCGAAAAAAAGAAATCAGCTGTCCCATTCAATTGGGTCGAGTAAGATTTCAGTTTAGTATGGAACAGATGATTTTTTTTCGCGATTTCTATATTAATCCCATAGAGAAAGTTATTCAGTTTGATAGTCTGATCACCCCCTTAAAAAAGTGTCAGCATATTAAGAAGGACCGTATACAACGTGTTAATGAATAAGCGCAAAACATGCATGCATGCATGCATGCATGCATGCATGCATGCATGCATGCACGTCCTTATTTAAAATGAAACTTCTTTAAAAACACTGCTTCAGAAACGTTATCCCTAAGTCGTCTCGTCGAACACCCACATGAAGAAATGAGGTGGTTTTATTATAATTGTAAACCACACGACTAACGACACCTCCTTCAAAGTCAAAGTCAATATAATTTATTCAATATCTGACCTTCTTAATATGCTGACACTTTTTTAAGGGGGTGATCAGACCATCAAACTGAACAACTTTCTCTATGGGACCAATGTAGAAATCGCGAAAAAAAATCGACTGCTTATGTTTTGAGCATATGCATGCATGCAAAATGCATGCTCACGACTATATTCCCCGAGAGGGTAGTTAGAGATATTCTGAAACCTCAGAACATCCACGTTTCACCAGTAGTACCGAAACTCTGTCCAGTGTGACGGGGGGTGAGACCGTCGCCACTTATAATGGACAGTGGGTACAATACATGCCTCGAAATTAAAGCAAATTGATTGATTGATTGAGCGATTGATTGATTGGTAATATAATAAATAAGCAAAGCATGATTAGGGCTTGCGCAAAGAGGGCTCCGCACCACCATACAATATTACAAAAAGAAAAGTGTTTTCTCTCACACTTGGTCGGTTTTTAATATTTGTAGTTTTACCTTAGAGTATGAGCAATAACCTCACCAAGTTTTACGCTTTTAAATATTGTCGTTTTTACGATCAAGCAAAAAAAAAACCTTGAAAAAAAAACACGATTCTTGTATGGAAACTCCCTGATTATATTTTTTTTGTATCCGTTAGCAAATCCAAAATAATATTACATATTCTGTGAAAATGTCAACTCTCTACCTTACCTATTCAATAGATACAGCCCTTTAAAGCTAGGATGGACGGACGGACGGACGGACAGCGTAGGCTTATAAATAGGGCCCTTTGGGTACGGAGCCCTAAAAAGTACGTTAGCAGTATCGAATTGAAGGAACGTAATTAATTCTATCCATTAAGAAAGCCAATTCTCGTTGTTTTTGCGTCAAAAAGTAAGTGGAGTTGTCTGAAATCTAATGTACCTACTCGTATTGTGCCAATTTCATTACACTTTCTTTTCTTTGGTGGCTGAAAAAGTGTAGTAATGTTATTTGTGAAGGTTAGTTTTAACGTTAGTTTTTTTGTTTTAACGTTTCTGAGCTAAGCCGCGGACAGACGGACATGGCGAAACTGACTACGGAACCCTAAAAATCTGCTGTTCCGTACTAAACTACAATGCCTACTCTACTCAAATGTATGCAACAGCAGATTTTTTTTCGCTCCGATCGGTTAGCTCCTATAGTCAAAGTTGTTCAGTTTGATGGGTAGACTCTTAGTTTAAAAGGATGCTAATGATATCAATTTCACCGTATACAACGTGTTAATGAATAAGCGCAAAACCTTATACACCCCAACTGATTTACAACAAAATAATTAAATTGAAACAATAATTTCATTATTTTGATAGATACAATTTAAAGTTATTCACATTTTAAGTTTTAAAGCAAAAATTATTTGTTATCATTTTAGCAATAAATGAAAACGCAAACGTGCTCATGGACACATTTTAAGAATATTGTTTTGGTAGTAAGTAGGGTGAGTGTGCCCTTGCGGTGGGTTGACATCGAATTCAGTAAATTTTTAAATTTTACAAACAAGATTTTTAATATTTTCAGAAAATTATCTATTTCGAAAACATGATAATTTGATTCTGCTCTCGATTCTAAACAACCTTCTTTCTAGTTTTGCGTTAATTCATTAACACGTCGTATACAAGGTTCGACTACAGTTGGACCGCAGGGCCAGTTCCCAGCCCAGGAATCACACCTAGCCAGGCGAACTTCCCTTTTCCGATGAACGAACATTCTAACTTCGTTCCTCTTAGACCAAGATCCGACCGCAAAATTATGCACCTATTTGTTTGGTGAACGAAATGTGATTTAAGTGAATGTTTATACAGAGGTTCATACAACGCCGCCGGGTTGCCTAGCAAAATCTTGCCGCAAGTGCCTTTACCATGACGATTTATGGTACCATTTTTTCCACCGATCTTTTTGGGACGTAAATGAGGTGCCATCTGAAGGAGACCGATGTAAAGAACTGGTAAAACTAGGATTGCTACCTCTCAGTCTGCCGCAACTCTAGGGTTGCCAGGTTCAAAGAAGTTATTTTTAACCCTTAGAGTTGCAAAGAACTTCTGTATAAACAGCATATAAGCATATGCTCACGACTATATTCCCCGAGGGGGTAGTCAGAGATATTCTGAAACCTCGGAACATCCACATTTTACCAGTAGTTCCGAAACTCGGTCCAGTGTGACGGGGGGTGAGCCCGTCGCCACTTATAATGGACAGTAGGTACAATACATGGCTCGAAATTGAAGCATGCAGGTTTCCTCACGATGTTTTCCTTCACCGAAAAGCCAGTGGTGTTACAAATCGTACATAAATTCCGAAAAACTCATTGGTACGAGTCGGCCTGGACGGGGATCGAGCCATCGCCTCTCCTTTCGCCTTTCTGTATAAACGTTCACTTAAATCACATTTCGTTCACCAAACAAGGTGCATAATTTTGCGGTCGGATCTCGTACCATCTATAATATCCACTCACATTCGCGAAACAACTTATATTCTATAACTTTTATTCTACTTTCTTTGTAAACTCATCCTATATTTTGTTATCAATCAACGTTCCTAACCTCTACCCTTCGATACAAGATAATGGGTACTTCAACCTCAATCTCTTTCAAGATATCTTGCTTTCGTAAAATAGTTACGATTCATTGTGTTTCATAAGAATAATATTTATCGAATTAGAAGCGCTCGTTGGCGTAGAGCTTCGGTATTGTTAACGATCACCGAAGTTAAGCAACGTAAGGTCCAGTCAGTCATTGGATGGGTGACAGTTTAGTGGTATTTCATCTCGAGCGTTTACGTGCTTCGAAAGGCACGTTAAGAAGTTGGTCTCGGATAGTTCCGTCAGATGTCGTTGTAACTATTCGTTTAGCCATAGGTCTATTAAGGCAGCTTGAAAATTCTCTGACAGCAAGTTGACCACTAACTTGCCTCCACCAACACGCACTGGGCCCGCGTGGTGGAGTATGGCCCACAACCTCTCACCCATATTCGTGATCGGAGGCCTTTGCCCTGCAGATGTGGGATTCTACAGTAGAGTCAAAAAAAACATCAGTACGTTATCCAATGTGATATTTATTCAGAATAAATAATGTCGAGTTTAAGCTGCGAAAAATGTTGTAGTCATTTTCCACTGGGTTTTGTAATTGCCCTAACACAAGGGTGTTTAAAAGTACAACCGTTTTCTACGCAAGAGCTTTTACATTTTATTATCCATTAAAAAATTCAATCTATGTTTCACCGTCCATTCTGATAGAAAAAAAAAACAATTACGTACTCAAATATTGTATCAAATCCGTTTTGGAATAACATTGCGAAACAAGTTAATACACGAGGGATTATTTCGCGAAACAAGCCAGAAAAAGATATTGCTTTTATTGGGACCTATACAAACTCTGATAAATAAAGTATGGATAGTAAATAAAACGTTATATTACTGCTTATACCTATACTGTTTGTTTTTGCTTGCGACTTTATCCGAGTGGATTTCGGATAACTTTACCACCATGCAAAAATAAATTAATACAAATTTTAGGATTCCGTAGTCAACAAGGAACCCTTATAGTCAAAGTCAAAGTCAATATAATTTTTTCAATATAGGAGCTTGCAGCACACTTATCAAACGTCAAATCTTTTTAAAGCTACCACCGCGTCGGAACGTGTTGTCGCTGTAGAGAAGATTGGGCCAGATAGTTTCGCCATGTCCGTCTGTCTGTCCGTCTGTCCGCGGCATAGCTCAGAGACGATTACTATTAGAAAGCTGTAATTTGACATGATACTTATTAATCACGCCGACAAAGTGGTAAAATAAAATCTTGAAAAATATTCACCATTAGTTTATCTAATGAAATTATTAAAAAAAATCTAAAATAAAGTACTTGTTAATTCTTTTTAATTGCAAATACGGAACACCCACGCTCTTTTCTGAGGGCTGGGCAATCGCGTTTCTCATAGAAAATATTCGTTGGAACCTATAGCCCCTTAAGGTTAGGTTCGGCATCTAGATCATAGTCAATGAAATGAATGAATGAAATATACTTTTATTTGCACCAAAACACAGAATACAGCATAGAAAAAAGAAACAATAAAAAACGGTAATGATACAAATAAGGCGGTCTCGCTAAAAAGCGATTTCATCCAGACAACCTTAGGGTAGAGGAAATTGAAACAAAGAAAAATGGGTCGGTGCTATATAAAATAAATAGTAAATATCAGAAATGGACAAGATTAGGAATGAAATGGACAAGATTAGGAATGAATGGACATGATTAGGAATGAGTATATTAGAGGAAGTTTGAAAGTGTCTCCTGTGAATGAAAAGCTGCGCGGTAATCGATTATCGTGGTATGGACATGTGATGAGAAGAGATGAGTGGCATATTACAAGACGAATGTTAAATATGAATGTGGATGGCTGCATGAAGAGAGGACGACCAAAGAAAAGATGGATGGATTGTGTGAAAGATGACATGTGTAAAAAAGGTGTGTGCGCTGAAATGACGGCTAAAAGAGATGAATGGAGGAAGACGACATATTGCGCCGACCCCAAATAATGGGATAAGGGCAGGAAGAAGAAGAAGAAGTAAATATCAGAAATAAAGCAGAAACCGAAGAAACAAATACATTTCATAAAAATAAACACATACATATACTTACATATAATATTTATACACACACATATACACGCATAAATATACATACTACAATATAAAACAAAAATCAAATGATCATATGGAATAATAAAAGGGTGGGTTTAAAGGCGTTTTTTATCGTCTTCTATCTTCATGCAAAACAGGTGTTTGTATGACGCGTCGTCATGATTTTTATGCAAATACGAGGTTATGACGTCACTTCTCTTACATATGCCTCTCGCTACAATCATAAAAAGGGAATATAATTCGGAGCGCGCTCCATATAAACGAAGTATGGTGATATTTTCAATACTAACCAGTTAAAGTCAATGAAATTTTTCTGTAACAATCTAGAAACTAATATCTATCCTTCTATAAAGTCAGATTTTCGTTAAAATGCGTAATGCGTAAATGCGCGCTGCATACAAACGAAGTCTGGTGATATTTTCAATACTAATCAATTAAAGTCAATGAAATTTTGCAGAAACAATCTAGGAATAAATCTCTATGCTTGTATCGTGTCCGATTTTTGATAAAATATACAGTTTCAATGCTAGGATTAATTTAAGATTTGTATGGAAATCTTTGAGGCACTGTAAGTTTAAAACTGTACATTTTAAGGAAAATCTGACACGATACAAGCATAGAGATTTGTTTCTAGAATGTTTCTGCAAAATTTCATTGAGTTTAATTGGTTAGTATTAAAAATATCACCAGACTTCGTTTGTATGGAGCGCGCCAACAGTAATATACCCTTAAGATGTCAAACAAGTTTTGAAACAGTAATAATAAAAATTTATCATCTTCCCAATTGTAAATCAGAGTTCGGGCTAAAGTCCAAAATGAATAAAATAGCAAAACCACTGGTCTAGAAAAACTTAATCTAGCAAAACAATCAGACAAGCCGGCCTTTCCGGATATTATCACGATATCCATCCGGAAAAAAGAAAAGAAAGACAGAATTTTTCTTCGCCACAATAGATTCCGGCGAATTTATTTTTGTGAGATTTTTTCCTATTTTCCCACCAAAGAGGAAATGAGTTCATTTCTAATTCTTCTCTGTCATTTGACGACTTCTTAATTTAATTTCATTATGCGTCGCGTTGGTTTGAAATAAAATTTCAACGGTTTCCTTGTCATTCTTTGACTAATTATTATAAGGACTAGCCTTGCAGTAGCATTTCCCCTCTGCCACGGTATAAGCACAATTGATCTTGTGCATTTACATTCAATTTTACAGCTTATCACTAAACGAGACAGCCTATAATTGCGAAATAATAACTTCGAACTTAGAACGTTTGGGGTTCACACGAGACTACTTTTAATGATTTTTGACATTCAAAATTAGAATCTAAAGTTATGGGGAATAAAATCCAAAGTTGCGGATTTCATGTTACCTCGCCCCCCGCAAAAAGTGGCAGAAATGTTTGTTAGTAGAATTACATGCGTAACCAGTACACATATAAATAGTCAAAGTTGTCATTATTGTTATGCATACCGAAAATGAAAAAATAAAACCGGTCAAGTGCGAGTCGGGCTACTCGCGCACCGAAGGTTCCGTACCACACCACCCACAACATAGTCATCATCATCGTCACATCACAACATAATAGTACATTATGACACAAGTGAGCAAAGTTGGTCATTACAACCGAGGAAGGCGAGTGCTGCATACTAGCCAAGGCTGTAATGACCAATGCTCACGCGTTTCATACGACGTTTTTCAACATACTTGCGAGAAAACAGTAATAAAATTTCGTAAAATACTACCATTTTAGACAAATATTTGTTAAAATGGCACTGGTTTTTTTTTGCCTGCCGTTCCTTTGGTTGACATAGCTATGCGCGCGCAGGTCGACGAAGAGGCAATGACTTTAACCAACGACATTTTGTTGCAAACAATCTAATATAATTTTTATGTATTTATAACACACATTAATGTTAATTTTGTTAACTAAAATAAATTTTTTGATGAAATGAAGCGTTTATTTATCATGTTTTAACTAAAACTGATTAATTTATTCAGAAAAATAAATTTTTTTTTTCGTTTAAACTCTTTGCTGAGATTTAAAAACAAACTAAAAAAAAAGTAACATTACCGCACTAGAGCGATAATATAATCATTTTCGCACGCGTGTTCTGTAAGCTGGATTATGTACTTAAAAGCGGTGCAATAAGAGCCACTTTCCGAGCTATTATGTTGAAAATTAACATACAAAAAAGTTATATTTTCTCCGGGACGTCTTTCAATAATGATAAGAAAGACGTTCGATCAGCTGATTGCATTTAGTATGGAAACTCCACAATATTTTTTGCGAATTTCCTTTTGGTTTCTTAGGGAAAGTTGTTCAGTATCATGGGTACAATCACCCCTTAACGTAATGCAACTGTTTACCCTAACACCCTGTATCCGGTATTTAATGAAAATTAGTTACTCTCGTTTAAAAGCTTCTTGCCTCCTTGCCTGCCGTGCAGGAGGCGATGGTTCGATCCCTGTCCAGGCCGACTCGTACCAATGAGTTTTTCGGAATTTATGTACGATTTGTAACACCATTGGCTTTTCGGTGAAGGAAAGCATCGTGAGGAAACCTGCATGCTTCAATTTCGAGGCATGTATTGTACCCACTGTCCATTATAAGTGGCGACGGGCTCACACCCCGTCACACTGGACAGAGTTTCGGTACTACTGGTGAATCGTGGATGTTCTGAGGTTTCAGAATATCTCTGACTACCCCCTCAGGGAATATAGTCGTGAGCATATGCTATGCTATGCTAAAAACTTCTTTGATTAAAAAACAAAGACCAAAAATTATCTCAGCTTAAGTTTTGATACGGATTACTTAATTGTGGTAGTTCAACTCGCACTTGACCGGTTTTTGAAACTAATTCAGTTGTAACTGGATTTTTTAATGCCACGTCCAGTTAAACGAAGGGATGGAATGAGAGTTGAGTTACCTAATAGCTTTTCAAATGAGCTTGGAATTGAAATACAAATTTTGTTTTTTGTCGAGCCAATTTTTAGGGTTCCGTACTCAACAAGAACCCTTATAGTTTCGCCATGTCCGTTCGTCTGTCCGTCTGTCCGTCTGTCCGTCTGTCCGTCTGTCCGTCTGTCCGTCTGTCCGTCTGTCCGTCTGTCCGTCTGTCCGTCTGTCCGTCTGTCCGTCTGTCCGTCTGTCCGTCTGTCCGTCTGTCCGTCTGTCCGTCTGTCCGTCTGTCCGTCTGTCCGTCTGTCCGTCTGTCCGTCTGTCCGTCTGTCCGTCTGTCCGTCTGTCCGTCTGTCCGTCTGTCCGTCTGTCCGTCTGTCCGTCTGTCCGTCTGTCCGTCTGTCCGTCTGTCCGTCTGTCCGTGTGTCAATCTGTCAATCTGTCCGTCTGTCTGTCCGTCCGTCCGTCCGTCTGTCCGCGGCTTAGCTCAGAGATGCTTAGTACTACAAAGCTTTAATTTGACATGGGTGTACATATTCATCACGCCGACAAAGTGGTAGATAAAATCTTAAAAATATTTTTTTTAGGATACTTCCCCTACACGAAAAGTCTGGATGCAATTTTTTTTTTCTCGTCCATCCCATGGTGTGGGGTATTGTTGTCTTTCAAAAATATTGTGGGTGTGGGAAAACCGTTTTTAGATTTAAGGATCCGTTTGCGAAATATTAAGCTTTAAGAAGATATAATTCGGAGCGCGCTCCATACAAATGTACTATAGTGATATTTTCAATTCTTACTCAATGAAATTTTTCAGAATCAATCTAAAAACAAATTTCTATGCTTGTATAGAGTCAGATTTTCGTTAAAATGTATAGTTTTAAAGTTACAGTGCCTCAAAGATTTCCATACAAATCTTAAATTAATCCTAGCATTGAAACTGTATATTTTAACGAAAATCTGACTCCATACAATCATAGATATTTGTTTCAAGATTGTTTCAACAAAATTTCATTGACTTTAATTCGTTAGTATTGAAAATATCACCATAGTACGTTTGTATGGAGCGTGCACCGAATTATATCCCCTTAAAGTGTCAATTTTTGTTAGAGTCAGGTGCGTGGTCCGACACGCACTTGGCCGGTTTTTTTAACTTTAAGCCGAATTTATATTAGGTACGCAACTAGTTTCATGAATGGTGAAATGAATGTTGCGGATTTCATGTTCTTTTCATTTCCCTCCGCATAAAGTGGCAGAAATGTTTGTTAGTAGAATTACACGCGTAACTAGTCCATATACAGGTGTAAGGAAAAGTATCATTAACCTTTAAATCACATACTCTACTCATCAAACTGAACAACTTTTACTAAGCGAGCAAACCTGTCAGCAAAAAATATATCAGCTGTCCCATACTAAACTACAATACCTACTCGATTCAAACGTATGGGACAGCAAATTTTTTTTTTGGTCTGGCAGGTTTGCTCCCATACTAAAAGTTGTTCAGTTTGATGGGTAGAGTATGTGGTTTAAAGGTTAATGATACTTTTCCTTACACCCTGTATTATAAATAGTCAAAGATTCTATACTATGGGCCGTTACAAATGCACGCTTCAGAATAATAGTTGTTCAAGCAAAGTTTCTGCCCACCCCAAAAGGCATTCGAATCGGAATGCGATACAATTCGAATCATATTTTCCGATTGAACAAAAGTTGAATGGCCGAAAAGTTTTACCGATCCGTATCCCGGTACGCAACAAATCTTATAAAACTTCCACAATTCTCCAGAGATGACCGTAAACCTCAGATGAAACCAAAAGAAGGAAGAAGTGACATGTGTATTGCGTAAACGATTTTATTTTCGGTCTGATGCAATGCAATGCAACAGCACAGGTTTGTAAAATTAAATCCTTTACATACTGAACGGGGTGCTTCAGGCCATCAAACTGAACAACTTTCACTATGGACCTAATAGCGAAATGGCGAAAAAAATCTGCTGTTCCATACATTAGGGTCGAGTAGGACAGCAGTGCAGTTTAGTATGGAACAGCTGATTTTTTTTGGTCGATCGGTTAGCTCCCATAGTCATAGTTGTTCAGTTTGATGGGTAGACTCTTAGTTTAAAAGGACGCTAATGATATCAATTTCACCCTGTACAACGTGTTAATGAATAAGCGCAAAACTTCATACAACCCAACTGATTTGTAACAAAATAATTAGATTGAAACAATAATTTCATTATTTTGATAGTTAAAATTAAAAGTTATTCGCATTTTAAGTTTTGAGGATAAAATGATTTGTTATGATCTCAGCAATGAATGAAAGTTTTAGTGCCAATGGATACATTTTTGGAATGTGGTTTTGGTAGTAAGTAGGGTGAGTGTGCCCGAGCGGTGGGTTGAGATCGAGTTCAGTCAATTTTAAATTTTACAAACAGATTATTATAATATTTAGAGAAAAAAATCCTATGTTGAAAACATGATAATTCGATTCTTCTCTCGATTCTAAACAAACTACTTTCTAGTTTTTCGTTTATTAATAAACACGTTGTATAAAACTTATGAAACTTAAAAGCAATAAAAAGCTCTTTCTTGCTATTGCAGAACCATCCGAAGTTTAGTCAGGCCTCCGTCACTCGGGCACCTACACTTTAGCGCATCGTAAGCGATGAGCTTGCTTGATTTCTGCCACTCGCTCTAGAAGGCAACGTCGTCGCATACGTCGCGCGCTATACGAAGTAATAACAACGCGGTTTCAAGCTTCACTAGTTACATTTTTGCACATATCGTCTGACAATTAGGTAATTAAAGCGTGAAATTTTATCGTTTTCTAAGGAAGTGATGTATCTGTTACGAAGTTAGTAATCTGTGGTTTAGTCAAAAAAAGTCGATACAAATAAATAAATAAAAAATGTATTAACTACGCTGTGGCAAGCTTCACTAGGTATATTTTTGCACGTACCATCTGACATTAGGTAATTGACAACATTAAATTTGTTTAACCACCTGTTGTTAATAAAAAATAGAAAAATACCTTGGCCGTAATAACATTAAAATAAAAACTGTCAAAGACAATAGAAAAGCCTTTTTTTTTTTAGAAAAGCCAAGCAGGCAAAGGAATAAAATCTCATGCAAACTCTATTATATTTTTCAGTATTTTTCAAATACCTCGAGAAATAATGGATAGAAAAATCGGATAATTTTGATATAAGCTTTGAATCACATAATCTCCAAATGGATTTCTTATTTTGGTACCTTTCTTAAAATGAAATGTTGTCAATTAAAGCGTGAAATTTTATCGGTTTCTAAGGAAGAGATGTAACTGTTACGAAGTTATTAATCTGTGGCTTAGTCAAAAAAAAGTCGATAGGAATATCGAATGTGACAACCCTATTTTCATGAGAATACTGAAAAAACATTCCACGGAAAGAAAGTTGGTATCATTGACGTTTCATATCGCAAGGCGTGTGGTTGGAATGAAATGGCGGGGGATTATATGAAGGGGGGGAGTGGAGGGGGTTAGTAAGCCGCTTAAAATGAGGTCTGTATTTGTTAGGATTAAGGGGAATATATAGGAATGGACTTTGTGAAACGTTTTCTCGGAATAGCTTTTTTATGAAATATTTAGATACTTTTTTATTACCTACTCTTTTTTTTATTAGAAAAGTGGTATAAATAAATAAATATAATAAATATCTTGGACATTGTCACACAAATTATCTAGTCACATTTAAAGTACCAGAATCTAGCCTGGACTTGTGTTATGATGACTAGACAACGATATAGAATACACATATAGATACAAACATCCATGACTCGGGTACAAATATTCATATTCATCATACAAATATTTGTCCCTTACGGGATTCGAACCCGCGACCCTCGACACAGCAGGCAGGTTCACTACAGACTGTGCTATCCATAAACAGCTGCACCACCGTACTGAAAGGATCTGAAAGATTTTGCAATTTAATTTATGGAACCCTAGTTTATTCTGAAAGCTCCCGCGCGCGCGCATACATAGTTCAGTCTTATTTTCAATATTAAAGGTACTGACACAGACACTGGTTTCTAGATTGTGTTGACAACATTTTATTCAAACTAAGGTGGAACTTCGTTTTGTATGGAGCGCCGTTATACAGCGTGTTAATGAATTAAAGCAAAACTAGAATGTAGTTTGTTTAGAATCGAGAGAAGAATCGAATTATCATGTTTTTTACATAGGTAATTTTTTTCAAAATATTAAACGATTTGTTTGTAAAATTTCAAATTTACTTAACTCGATGTCAACCCACCGCACAGGCACACTCACCCTACTTACTACCAAAACAAGATTCTTAAAATGTGTCCAAGAGCACGCTTGCGCTTTCATTCATTGTTGAAATGATAACAAATCATTTTTGCCTGAAAACTTAAAAATGCGAATAACTTTTAATTTTAACTATCATCACGGGTTATGATCTGTAATACTTAGGTTTTATATTAGTAATTTCGTACCTTACAACAATATCTAAACGACAATCGGTAATCTTTTTGGTAATTAAAAACTCCCGGGGCTATAGAACTATTATTCTTCTTATCGTGTGGGCAGCTAGCCCTGGTGTCAGCGTTTTATCAGACCGCCTCACGGCCTCTGACGTGGTTTTTATGTAACGACTACTACCACCAGAGATAATAGCCGGGACCAACGGCTTAACGTGCCATCCGAAGCACGGAATCATCTTTCTTTTCAGACAATCAGGTGATTCAGCCTGCAATGTCCTAGCCCACTGGGGAAAAACTCACAAAGTGACTTATCACTAGATGTCTCCCGTGAGAATCGAACCCACGACCTCCGTGTCAAGAGCCCAATACTAACCATTAAACCACGGAGGCAGTTAGATCGGAGAACTATTATTATAGGTATGAGTTACTTACATAACTTCAATTTGAAAGCGCGTAAATTGTATAGATACTTCGTCCATTATGATAAAATATATATAATAAAATAAATAAGTGACTTTGAACTCAATACCTGTTACACAAAGTTTCGGTCATAATATGGCATCCTCAGCGCACGGTAGTATATCTGTCAGTTGCACGTGCGTTTATTAAAGTTAATCCTCCATTAAATCTCTTGCTAGCTTTTACTACGTCAACCAGACAGAAAGTGACAGCTAGAGACTTAATGACTTTAAAAATGTCGCGAATGGATACTGAAAGAACAGTTAACTGCGGCTGGCATCCCTCCTTAGGTTGTTGTACAGAACAATTTACATATTTTGGTTTTTCTTTTTTTTTTATTGTTTTTCAATCATTTTCAATTTTATCTAGATAAATACGTGTATTATATTCCTTTCTCAATTTTCTATTTTTTTTGTAACTTTTATGTAATGTAGAAAGTGATTTAGCTATAAGTTGGCTAGGACAGAATAACAGCGGTAGCCGGCATGCTGAGTCCTTGGCCTTTTTGTCATCATTGTGCAATATTACTTTTACTGTGATACATTTTAATGTTTTTTACCGAATGATTGTGAGACAAATAAACAATTTTTAATTTAATTAATTTAATTTAATGGAGGATTAACTTTAATGAACGTACGTGCAACTGGCAGAACGATTGCTATGGCATTTTTTATAGCACCCATTTCACAGAAAGGTAGTCAATTTCGGATGCTATTTCGTGTTGGCGAAAGAGCTCGAGTGTTTTCCCGCCTAGTCTGAATTGACCTTTAGGCCTACATTTACACTAGTCATTATCCTATATTAATTTCAGTCTGGTAGCAAGTGTGCAAAATAAATGGGCATGGTCTGACATCAGGGTTGCCACACGTAGAAAATATATCCTCGTACAAAAGCGAGAAAAATCTCGTATTTTGACTACTAAACCTCGTACATTTTCCCAAAGTATAAAAAAACTAAGAATTAGGCTAAAATTTGGCACATGCACAATTTAATTTTAGACTTTTCACAGGACAACAAAATAATTTAAAAAATATTATTTACTTTATTTTTAATCAATCAAATCAGCCCACATCAACCCACTGCTGGGCATAGGCCTCCTTTTTATTGCGCCACTCCTCACGGTCCTGTGCCAATCTGATCCATGTATTACCCACAACCCTTACAATGTCGTCTGACCATCGCATCAGTGGTCTACCCACGGACCTCCTTCCTTCTCTTGGCCACCATTCCGATATTGCCTTGGTCCACCGGCCGTCTTCCCTTCTAGCCAAATGTCCCGCCCATCTCTACTTCAACTTTGTAATCCGGTCATTTCATTCGGTTATTTTTAATACAAGGAACAAATCTAAGCGGTGATCGGCTTCTTGAGGATTTCCCGTCAAACTACAATCTACCCATAAACATTGGATGGTTACAATATTCATTTATTCCACAAAACGTCGCCTGCAATGGAAAATCATGCCATAATTTCCCTAAAAGTCAAAACCTCGTACATATGTACGAGGCTGACAGCATACGAGAGATCCCAAATCTCGTATTTGTACGAGGAACCTCGTCTGGCAACCCTGTCTGACATACTATGATAAATTACATTGTGTTCATAATCCTAACATATGACGTTAATCTCTATACCTAGACCTAGGTCTATCTAAGCACTAATTGAACCTAGACGTTGGGAGCAAACACGAATTTGATTACCTAATAGCAAGCCGTTCCAGGTATTGGTTTAAGCACTAACTTACTAACACTGCTTAACTAGTGCTTCTGATATTATCGAGATTCTAGATTATGTCTATTAACAACTGTTTCGGATTATTACAATAGTTACAGTACAATGTTTTTATTATTTTCCACGTATCCAGAAATAACCGTTTAGCAGGCGAGGGGGGACACTTGACTCTAACAAAAATTGTCACTTTAAAGCTTAAAATTTCGCTAACGGATCCATAAATCGAATAATGGTTTTCCCACACCCACAATATTTTTAAAAGACCTATCCAACGACACACCATGGGATAGACGAGAAAAAAAATGCATCCACCCTTTTCGTGTAGGATAGGATCCCTAAAAAAAAAATTATTCCTTTGCCTGCTTGGCTTTTCTATTGTATTTGGCAGTTTTTATTTTCAATGTTATTGCGGCCAAGGTATCTTAGCCATAAATCCAATGTTTTTCAGAAAATTCAAAAGTAAATGTTAAAAAAAGTTTAAAAACTATTTTTAAACTATTTTTATATTTCTTATTAAAAAAAAAGGTGGTTCAAAAATTATTGCAATGTTGTCAATTATCCGAATAACAGTCCGTAGATAAAATGAATGTAGGTACGGAAACAAGAAGAATGAAGAAACTAAATCGGAGCACATTTTGTGTCATCATTATCACATAATTATCAGTGAATGAATGTGAGAGGTTGTACATTGACACTTTGTACCACTTTCCAACCAATACATGAGCTAAAGCGATAATTTTATACAAACTTAAACCTACAGCCGCCTGAACCTACATTCAAGATATTTTAAACTTTACTAGGTATCTGGGGGCACGGTATGCAGTGCCCCCGCCATGACAAAACGAGCCAAAAAAGCGGCGATCTACCGTACCTTGTTTCGGAGGGATTCGGCGTAATGTTGAGCGCTCAGAGACAGCATTTGGTCGTCACTCTTATAAAATGTACCCAATTTCATATTTATTATAGCCCTGCTAGTTTATATTTTATTAATACGCACACTTCGTTGATTTCGTCATTCACGCACTCACTCACTCCGGGCCTACTCTAATTTCTATAATACTAGAGTGAAAAATCTGAAAATGTTAAAAAATATAGTTTAACGTGAGTACTTTCAGCGAAAATTGTAACGGATGGTTTGGATGGTTTGGACATATTGAAAGGATGAATGAAAGTCGACTTACGAAACAGATATATACGGCGTGTGTGGAAGGAAACATTGGTAGAGGCAGACCTAGGAGAAGATACCTAGACCAGGTCAGGGACGTCATTAAAAAATGCCAGGTTAAAAGTAGCCGAAATCGAAGGGAATGTATGAAAATATGTATAGACTTAGAGGAAGCAAGAGAGGTGTGTCGGAACCGCCCAAAGTGGAGATCTATAGTTTCTGCCTACCCCTCTGGGAAAAAGTGAGTGACGGGGCGTGAGTTTATATATAACGGATGCTGTGGCTCAACTAGTTTCGGAAAAAACCAGTAAAATAGATTTGTTCTCTAATGTCCTTTGACTATTTATATGTGGACTGGTTACGCGTGTAGTTCTACTAACAAACATTTCTGCCACTTTTTGCGGGGGGCGAGGTAACATGAAATCCGCAACTTTGGATTTTATTCCCCATAACTTTAGTTTCTAATTCTGAATGTAAAAAATCATGAAAAGTACTCTCGTGTGAACCCCAAACGTTCTAAGTTCGAAGTTATTATTTCGCAATTATAGGCTGTCTCGTTTAGTGATGAGGTGTAAAATTGAATCTAAATGCACAAGATCAATTGTGCTTATACCGTGGCAGAGGGGAAATGCTACCGCAAGGCTAGTCCTTATAATAATTAGTCAAAGCTAATGTCAAACTACAAACATATTTTCTTTTAGTTAAGAAAATCGAAATCACTTCTTTTTTCTTTTTTGACTTATGCAATAGCTACGGTACCCTATCATGGGCGAGTCCGACACGCTCTTGTTTTTAACATAAATATTTTTTTCTTTCTTCAGAGTTAGGGTGGTTACGGTGTGAAGTTATTTTAGGTTTACAGCCGACGTATAACGAACTTTCATACAACATTTCTTCATCGTAGGTATAGCGTTCAAACCGTTAAACTTCCACCGAACTTATCAAAGTTACCCAAATCAAATTCCTCTCAGTTTATGGCCATGTAATATGCCACAAGTTTTATTAGGGTCCACCAGCCTGTTGCTTGAGGTTTAATGTCAGTTTACGATGTGCCTATGTCGCAGGGATGTTGCGAAAACTGGGGAGATTTGGAAAATTTTATAGACACTTTCTAATTTTCCTCTTTATCATACAGATTATAACCTGTGTCTAACAGTGCACTTACGTGGCTGACGATTTTCAGTCGATTTATGTTCGCAGTTTTGTATGGGACAGCTGATTTTTTTTCGCAATTTCGATATTGGTCCCATAGAGAAAGTTGTTCAGTTTGATGGTCTGATCATCCCATTAAAATAGTTTCAGCTAATTTTGTTAGACCTTATACAGGGTGTTAGGATAAACAGTTGCATTACTTTAAGGGGTGATTGCACCCATGCTACTGAACAACTTTCCATAAGTAAAGTACAGGAAATTCGTTAAAATAAAATCTACTTTTCATACAAACATTCGATCATCAGTCTGATAAAGTCTGATTGCATTTATGTATGGGAAGTCTAACATTTTTTTTGCGTATTTCCTATAGGTTTCTTAGAGAAGTTGTTCAGTATCATGGGTACAATCACCCCTTAAATGAATGCAACTGTTTACTTTAAGAGGATAGGCGGGCTGAAATGATTATTTGGAGAATAGGTCACTTTTCTGACTGTATACATATTTGTCCGATCCGCCCCAACGACTAGAGTGCGAAAGAGACAACTGCAGCTCGAACCTATTTTATCTACATAAAATCGACGAAAACAGAATTTCGTATTCTCCTGTTTCCTCTTCCAAAACTAAACCGATTTTAATAATTCTTTCAAGAATAATATGAGAAAGACTTTGGCTATGTCTGTGTGTTTTGTTTTTTTTGTTTATATTCGTCAAATTTGTTTGGTTGATGTCTGAAAACGGGCGGTAAAATTGGTCATTTTCGAAGGTCCCTAATTCATACAGTAATTAATTAATGCAAAAAAGCAAAACAAAGGTACATAGCAGAGGTAACATAGATTGTATGGTAAAAACATTTTTGCTCTAGTATTATTATCCAGGGGGGAAACAGGGGAATACGTTTGTATGGAAAAAACGGTACTCGCCTATCCTCTTAAGATAAGTTTATTCCGAATGCGTAAATGCGCGCTGCATAAAAACGAAGTCTGGTGATATTATTAATACTAACCAATTAAAGTCAAAGATATTTTGCAGAAACAATCTAGAAACAAATTTCTATGCTTGTATCGTATCCGATTTTCGTTAAAATATACAGTTTCATTGCTAGGATTAATTTAAGATTTGTATGGAAATCTTTGAGGCACTTTAACTTTAAAACTGGCACGATACAAGCATAGAGATTTGTTACAAGATTGTTTCTGCAAAATTTTATTGAGTTTAATTGGTTAAAGTCCGGCCGCTGAAAGATTGCGTTTGACAGTTACCATAAAATTTTAAAAAACTGAATGAAAATATTGTTTACCTGTGCTCACTCTAGTACACAGGGCACTAGCTGCCCTTTTAAGTTCAAAAAGCTACTAAATAATGATCGGCATTTATAGTTTTCATTCAGTTTTTTACAATTTTATGGTAACTGTCAAACGCAATCTTTCAGCGGCCGAACTTTAGTATTGAAAACAACCAGACTTCGTTTGTATGGAGCGCGCCAACAGTAATATACCCTTAACACCCTGCATTTCGGATTTTATCACCTTCCTGCGACATCATCTAAACTGTATCTACCTACATCTACTTCATGTTATAGGGTTATCTATTTATAGCGTTACAGTGTTACCCTGTTAAAAGCTTAGTAAGGGGATATGGCGTTAAGCTGGGTTCTCATTAGAGATGTAACTAATGTACCTATAAATTACTTGCGGGCTACAAACGCGTAGTTTTCAGAATAAAATGCAATTTTTCCTGTGCCCCTCTGATTTTTACAGCGATTATTTATTTACTGGAGCAGATTTTTATGTAAATGATTAAATAAGTAAATAATTCAGCTTTAAGATAATAATTACGCCATTTAGCGCGCTCCATCAATGAAATTTTCAATGAAATGTCTAGGATGGTGCTATTCGAAGTGAGCTTCAGAATGTTAAACGGACTTGTCGCCTCTGACTTATGAGACCCGCTTGGGTTGGTGTTATTGGTGGTCAGAATCTTTGCTACGGAGTCACGTTGTAGGTTCTAACCCGAGCACTTGTCTCGTGTGTTGTTCGCGCGTCGCGTTTTTGCCTGCCACGAGGCTCCGCAATCCTCAATCTTTCAACTGTCTCCGTGGTCTAATGGTTAAGAGCATTGGGCTTCTGACACGGAGTTCGTGGGTTCGATTCCCACGGGGGACACCTAGTGATATGTCACTTTGTACGTTTTTCCCCAGTTGGTTAGGACATTGCAGGCCGAATCACCTGATTGTCTGAAAAAGAAAGATGATTTTGTACTTCAGATGGAACGTTAAGCCGTTGGTCCCGGTATCTCTGGTGGCCGTAGTCGTTACATAAAAACCAAGTCAGAGGCCGTAAAGCGGTCTGAAAAAACTCTGACACCAGGACATGCCCACACGATAAGAAGAATCTCTTCTTGTTCTTGATCAAAAACAATCCCTGAGATTGGGATAGATACTTCCACAAACTACTTGACATTGGCGGAAATGCAGTGCTAACGCACAAGCAAGAATCCATTAATTATGAACAAAAATTTAAAAAAAACGTTGCTACAACTATCTATAACCTACCAACTTTCTTTTGTTCAGCGTGCTGTTGTTGAAGATGAATGATTATTATTTTACTCCTAAACCATTATTAAGTAAACTTGTTTAGTTCTGTCGTAGAATATTCCTATTAAATCTGTGCTAATGGCAATTACGTTAATTAATAACGTTACACGTTAGAGGCCACGTTAGAGGCTGCGTAGTGCGCACACAGCTTTAGACAATAATGAGGCATGTTATACAAAAATATTTATTTATAAACATACAAACAACATAAAATTTAGTATATTTGGTGCTTTGTGTAAGGTATGATGGTCTGAATTCACAGTTTCAGTCTGCGGAGGGCTGTCTCTTACACCATGTATACCTATAAAAAAAACATTTTGGGATAAAATTATTTTAAGAAAATTTATGGTCATAGACAGAGGTTTTTTTTTTAAATTTATCATTAATGGACTCTTGCTTGTGCGTTAGCACTGCATTTCCGCCAATGTTAAGTAGTTCGTGGGAGAATCTATCCCAATCTCAGGGATTGTTTTTGATCAAGAAAAAGACGAGATTGAGGATTTGCCTGCCTCGTGGCAGGCAAAAACGCAACGTGCGAACACCACGCGAGATAAACGTGCTTGTGTCAGAAGCTGCAACGTGACTTCATCATAATTTTTATAATTATGATTGTCATGTGTGTTCATCTTTTACTCTTGTACAATGAATATTCAAAATGTGCTGTTCTTTTAAAGTAAAAAGTACTAACATATAAGCTCCTTAAAAATTTCCAAAATCTTTTATTAAGGGTGGAGGAGTTTTTTGTACAATAAATAATCTTACACCGCCGCCGCTTATAAGCCGTGGTGGTCCAGTGGCGAGTAACCTTGCCTGCCGTGCAGGAGGCGATGGTTCGATCCCCGTCCAGGCCGACTCGTACCAATGAGTTTTTTCGGAATTTATGTACGATTTGTAACACCACTGTCTTTTCTGTGAATGAAAACATCGTGAGGAAACCAGCATGCTTCAATTTCGAGGCATGTATTGTACCCACTTTCCATTATGTGGCGACGGGCTCACCCCCCATCACACTGGACAGAGTTTCGGTACTACTGGTGAATCGTGGATGTTCTGAGGTTTCAGAATATCTCTGACTACCCCCTCGGGGAATTTAGTCGTGAGAATATGCTGAAATAATCTTACAATCCCTAAAAGTTCATTCGTAAGCCAAAATAAAATATTCCTTGATCACACCATACCATACGTAATTGGGGTACCGTAAAACCTAACTTTCATGTAACTCAGTTAGAACGAGAGGGTTCCGCGTGTAATTTACATGTTAATGTGTTAGCATACGCTGACTTCGCCCTTCTTTAAGAAGTTATGGAGTTTCTTAATTAAAATTTAAATGCTTAGATTTAAATTGCGGAGGAAAGTCTTCTGGTGTAATGTAAATATCTTATATTACATTGTGGTTTGAAATTAAATAACGCGAGCTTATTGGCTATGTGCGAAGTGGTGATGGGAACTGATAAATCGATCGCAGCAATGTGTACTTTTGTTGGACAACCTGTGTAAAATATGCTTGAATCTATGCAAATCCACACACTAACTCAACACGAAATCTCCAAAACTGTAAAACTAAAATCTTAATATGGTATGGAAGTTTCTATTGGCATCTAGGTGCGCACTAAAAAAGGGTTTATGAAATTTTATCTCCAAAGGTGTGAAAACCGGGATAAAAGTTTGTACGGAAATTGCTACTGCAAATATCGTGGATTCTAGCAAATAGGTATTTTAAAATTTTTTACATCGATAATGCTGCTAATTTCTTTAGTTTTTGCATTATTTTATTATGAAAATAACAAACTTTTAACTAACATTTTACTTGGAATAATTCACGGCGGTCCGACACCGCTAAGGGCGCTAGTGTCGTGCACATAGCCAATTACAACTCCTAGTATAAGCCGGGGAATATCAAACATAATTGGAAAAGGCAAGAGAGCGGAATAAGTGTCAACTACCGTGAGGTAAGTGAGCGATCTGAGTGTCAACGATAGTGAGTATGAGGAAAGTGAGTGCATCGAATGCCACCTATTTAAATGACTATGTATTATTGTATACATAACTTTAGCTTAAGAATTTATATTGTAATAGTTATTAAGTCGTGTTATTTTGTAAAGTTTCTGGCTGCATCTTCTCTTCAGCGACAACACGTTCCGACGCGGTGGTAGCTTTAAAAAAGATTTGACGTTTGATAAGTGTGCTTCAAGCTCCTATATTGAATTAATTATATTGACTTTGACTTTGACAACTGTAAAAGAGAAAGGGGCATGCCCGGGAAGCAAGTGTCAGCAATAGTAAAATAATGAGAAAGTAAAAGTAGACTCATGATTGGGGCTGAGGCACAGGTCCGGCACTTCATACAACGTTTTGGATTTAACACGATGACTTTCACACTTGGTGCAAATTGTCTTTGACATATGTGTAGGGTTGACTTACCACGCATCGTATGAACATCATCTACATTTCGTTACTTTTTATTGTTCGTTCTGTTATAAAAATAGTATTTGAGCTGACGAATTACTGAAAATGTGAATTTAGTGTTACTTTTCAACGTTTTTTATGAACTGAAAAGACTCAATTTTATGTAGTCAAATCCAACGGGTGCGCGCGTCTGGTCTGACTGCATTCCCTTGCTCGGCTTCCCCCAGGTTTCCCAGAAAGTGTGAGGTGAGGTGGGGTATCTGAAGTCAGAGGGGGGCGGGAGTGGCCGTTCTGTATGTAGAACTATATACTATTACATATTCTGTGGCAGAGGAATAAGGCATAAGTGAGTGAACTGAGTGTCAACTACTGATAGCGAGAAAGACGCAAGTGAGCGGACCGAGTGTCGACCAGAGTAGAAGAGGGGGCAAGAGAGCAAACGAGTGTCAGCTGCAGAGATCGGAGAGGCAAGTGAGCGAACTGAGGATCGACTAAAGTGGGAAAGAGGCAAATGAGCGGACCGAGTGTCGACCAGAGTAGAAGAAGGGGCAAGAGAGCAAAACGAGTGTCAACTGCAGAGATCGGAGAGGCAAGTGAGCGAACTGAGGATCGACTAAAGCAGGAAAGAGGCAAGTGAGCGGACCGAGTGTCGACCAGAGTAGAAGAAGGGGCAAGAGAGCAAACGTGTGTCAGCTGCAGAGATCGGAGAGGCTAGTGAGCGAACTGAGGATCGACTAAAGCGGGAAAGAGGCAAGTGAGCGGACCGAGTGTCGATCCGAGTAGAAGAGGGGGCAAGAGAGCAAACGAGTGTCAGCTGCAGAGATCGGAGAGGCTAGTGAGCGAACTGAGGATCGACGAAAGAGGCAAGTGAGCGGACCGAGTGTCGATCCGAGTAGAAGAGGGGGCAAGAGAGCAAATAAGTCTTCTTTTATGGGTCACTGTACGTGTCGAGACCATTTTGAATCTTTCAGAAAACGTGTTTAAAATTCAGATCAAAATGTCGTATGTAAAAAAGCCTATTATAGGCTGGATGATTATTTAAATGATCAAAATGCTTAGGTCCTGAGTGTCACTAACTTCAAGTTTACTGTATATTTAGTTTCAATTATTTAATTAAATAGACTCTGTATTACTAACCTTAGCTTAGAATTTATATTGTAATGGATATTAAGTCCAGTTATGTTGTAGAGTTTCTGGCCTTCTCTACAGCGACAACACGTTCCGACGCGGTGAAGGTCACTTCAAAAAAAGATATGTTGCTTAATAAGTGAGCTTCAAGCTCCTAGAGTAAATGATTTTGAGTTTGAGAGTTATAATTTAAAGTCCAGTTCCAGATCCAGTATCCAGTTTTACTGTGTTTCTGAAAATTTTCATTGACTTTAATTGGTTCTTCGTTTTTATGCAGCGCGCATTTACGCATTTTAAATAAAGTGCACTGACGGACGGACGGGCGGACAGCGTAGGTTTCTGAATCCCTATTCATAAGCCCCGATCGACCCTTCCAGTTTGCACCCTAAAAACAGAACCCTAAAACAAAAAGAAAGTACTCTTCACATGGGATCCTAAATTATACTTATTTTATAGTGCTATCGTGTTTCGAGTGCGCTTGCAACTTTGATAGAACTACTTATTTTCGTTAGCGCTGAACTTTATTTGATAGAGCAAAGTTCTTCTTTCATGTAATTTGCTCCTAGTTCATTAATTTGCTCCCAGCTCAACTTTTCTACTGAACGTGTTCGGTTTAAAACTAGATGTTAACTTCGACAGCTCAAGTACGTGATTACTTAATACCCCGTGTAAACTTAAATGCGTTTCATACTTAAGGGAATATAATTCGGAGAGTGCAAACGAAGTATGGTGATGTTTTTAATACTAACCAATTAAAGTCTATGAAATTTTTCAGATACAGTCTAGGAACTAATCTCTATGCTTGTGTGGAGTCGGATTTTTTTTTTTTTTTAATTGGGGCTTTTAACCCTGAGGTTATGCCAGCCCCATCGTGCCTTACCCTTGAGACTCTACAGAACAATAAAATGAAAATTTTCTTTCAAATGTATAGTTTTAAAGTTACAGTGCCTCAAAGATTTCCATACAAATCTTAAATTAATCCTAGCATTAGAACTGTATATTTTAACGAAAATCTGACTTCATGCAAGCATAGAGATTAGTTTTTGAAAAATTGCATTGAATTCAATTGGTTAGTATTATAAAATATATCACCAGACTTCGTTTGTATGGAGCGCGCTCCGAATTATACAGGGTCCTTCTTAATATGCTGACACTTTTTAAAGGGATGATCAGACCATCAATCTGAACAACTTTCTCTACGGGGCCAACATCAAAACCGCGAAAACAAATCAGCTCTCCCATTTTATTTATATGTGGACTGGTTACGCGTGTAATTCTACTAACAAACATTTCTGCCACTTTTTGCGGGGGGCGAGGTAACATGAAATCCGCAACTTTGGATTTTATTCCCCATAACTTTAGATTCTAATTTTGAATGTTAAAAATCATGAAAGTAGTCTCGTGTGAACCCCAAACGTTCTAAGTTCGAAGTTATTATTTCGCAATTATAGGCTGTCTCGTTTAGTGATAAGGTGTAAAATTGAATGTAAATGCACAAGATCAATTGTGCTTATACCGTGGCAGAGGGGAAATGCTACCGCAAGGCTAGTCCTTATAATAGTTAGTCAAAGAATACTGCAAACCTACTTTAGCCAAAAGTATGGGAGAGCAGATTTTTTTTTCGCTATTTCGATGTTGGTCCCATAGAGAAAGTTGTTCAGTTTGATGGTCTGATCAGCCCCTTAAAAAAGTGTCAGCATATTAAGAAGGACTCTGTATATTCCCTAAAGGGGGTGCTTCAGACCATAACGCTGAACAACTTTTACAAATATGGGACCAAATTTTGACTATAATATTTCCACTACAGCATACTTGGCGTGGTGGTCATGCGATAGAACAAGAATAACGTTAATTATGCATTGTAGGCATTGAATAAAATAAACTAACTGCCAATGACAGTCTTGAAAAAACAACCATAGCATAGCATATGCTCACGACTATATTCCCTGAGGGGGTAGTCAGAGATATTCTGAAACCTCAGAACATCCACGTTTCACCTGCACGTCTAGTATGATTTCTCTACTCGCGCGCGATGCGCCTTCTCTGCGTAGAAAATAACCTGTTCCCGCGCTTTTCGCAGAGCGAAAGCTGCGCTTGCCGCGACTTGTAGTATGGAGAAAAGCCGATTCGCGAGCACGTAGAGAAATCATGCTAGACCTGCAGTAGTACCGAAACTCTGTCCAGCGTGACGGGGGGTGAGCCCGTCGCCACTTATAATGGACAGTGGGTACAATACATGCCTCGAAAGTAAAGCATGCAGGTTTCCTCACGATGTTTTCCTTCACCGAAAAGCCAGTGATGTTACAAATCGAAAAAAACATCCAGCTATCGATAAATCTGCTACACTCTACTAGTCCACCAGTAAGTTATTGTAAATCGAATCAGCGTATATTCATCACCATTACGCCTGAAAGCCAAGCATTTTCAAAATAAACTGCCAAATGCATTCGACAAACAAAATTAATTCTCATTCACGTAAACGGTTAATTAACCCAGAAGTCACGGTAATGAGTACTTTGCTAAGGGCTTTAGAATAGTTATCGATTAATATTAATCGAGTTTGTGGAGGTACGCTTGGCAATCAATTCACTTCTCGATTCAAGTTTAGTTGAGCTGGATCGAGATTAATGATTGTTAAATTGTGGTATTATTCGACTTCTATAGGTTTTATAGTTTGACAGGTCATTCATTCGATGTAACGCTAGAAAAAGCTGCTTTTTATTTTACTGGAGAATATTATTAGAGTAGTAAACATCTTTATAGTAGTAAAAGCCGTGGTGGTCCAGTGGCGAGTAACCTTGCCTGCCGTGCAGGAGCTGATGGTTCGATCCCCGTCCAGGCCGACTCGCAACAATGAGCTTTTGGAATTTATGAACAATTTGTAACACCACTGGCTATTCGGTGAAGGAAAACATCGTGAGGAAACCTGCATGCTTTAATTTCGAGGCATGTATACCCTGTCCATTATAAGTGGCGACGGGCTCACTCCCCGTCACACTGGATAGAGTTTCGGTACTACTAGTGAAACGTGGATGTTCAACGTTTTCAGAATATCTCTGACTATCCCCTAGGGGAATATAGTCGTGAGCATATGCTACGCTATGCATGCTAAATATCTTTTTAAATTTGTTTATTGATTGAATGGAGAGTTTAAAAAGAACATACTCCAACTGAGATAGAAGAAAACAGATAACATTGCATGGATATATAACCAATGGATCCATAACAAGCATGGAAACATCTCACCGATCCCAGCTATCCAATCCGCCGCGTAGCCCCAGCAACGTCCTATGCCGAGGTCCGTAACCCTCTGGGTGCCCCTAGGTCGGTTGCTTAAGTTCATTCACTTGGCTCGGTAGACCCTTCGTGGTCAAAAAAAAAACATGGAAACACGAAAATTTACCATGGCGATCGGTAATGTTCGTCCTTCTTTAGTACGTGAACGTCGTAAATGTTTCAGATTTTTACGTTTGTCCCTTATTTTATCAATTTTTATCGTTGGATTCGAAAGGTACAAAGTTGACGTCAGAAATTGCGCTGATTGTCCCTACCTATAACTACCTATCTATAATTTTAATCGAATTTGAATCGCTCAAAGTATTGTTTTGTAATTGTTGTGTACAGTTGCAGTGCATTTATACATTCTACAACGGTTTACAATTTTTACGTTAGTTTAAAACATGAAACAAAGTGTACCTGAGCGGCCATTTTTCATCATAAAATAACAGCGACAGCTTTTCTAAACGTTCCATTTTCCAGGGCATTTGTGGAAATGTCCGGGAAAGCCTGGCATTACGGGAATGCTCGCTTGTCCAATGTTAGAGCATTTCTTCAAGTGCCGCATTACTTTTATGACCATTTATGGTACAAATAAAGCTTATAATATTCAGTTTGGAATTTTTATTTTAAAGACGCAGAGCATATCTAACATACATACACATACACATAAGCTCACGCCATTGTCCCATGGGGGTAGGCAGAGACCACGGACCGCCACACGCTACGACTCTGACACACCTCTTTAGCCTCATTCACATTAATACATCTTTTCATGCACTTCCGTCGATTGAGGGTGCTACGCACTTGTCCTAAACATATCTAAACTACAACTATAATAGAACTGTGTATGTACATTGAAGATATATACAAGAAAAAGATTACGATATGGTTTCGTAGGTATCCCTGACTCCAAATCAACCTTTTTTTACCCGACTGCGCCAGAAAGAGGGTTATGTTTTTCGAGCGTATGTGTGTATATTGATATAATTAGCATCATTTGAAACTAAGAGTCTACCCATCAAACTGAACAACGTTAACTATGGGGGCAAAAAAATCTGCTGTTGCATACAATTGAGTCGAGCAGTCATTACAGTTATACAGTTTAGTATGGAACAACAGATTTTTTAATCCGATCGGTTTGCTCCCATAGTAGACTAGACAGGGTAGACTCTTAGCTTAAAAGGATGCTAAATATATCAATTTCACCCTGTATACTGGGTCCTTCTTAATATGCTGACACTTTTTTAAGGGGATGATCAGACCGTCAAACTGAACAACTTTCTCTATTTAACCAACATCGAACTCGAGAAAAAAAAATCTGCTGTCCCATACATTTGGCTCGAGTAGGTTTGCAGTTTTGTATGGAAGAGTAGATTTTTTTGTTGCGATTTCGATGTTGGTTCCATAGAGAAAGTCAGCATATTAAGAAGGATCCTGTAGGTACACAAATAATGTATGAATTATTTTAAAGCCTTATATAATATACATATAAATAATACAGAAGTCGTGAAGTTTTCAACACAACTTCACAACATTAGCACATAAGCCACCAAATGGATTCTTAACCCATGTTCAAGGAAACTTGTACTTTATTAGGGATGGAAAATTTCGAATAATCCATTCGAATGGTTGACCTCGATTGTAGGAAAAAATTGATTCGAATCATTCGCATGAAAAAAACACTCGAAATAAAAGAATGCGGGTTTTGTATGGAAGGTTGGCGCCTTATTAATAGACAATGTTTTTGGCGCAGCCATGAACCAAACTAGAATATTCTATAATTCATTCCAAATAAGGAAGACGAGATTTTCCGATTCCTATTTAGCTTTCTGGACAATCCTAATTACCAAATGTAATTAATTTATTGGATACACACACTATCCGACATATCTTGGACGTTACTAAAGCTGTTCTAAGAATAAGTGAGAGGAAGTGTTTCAAATGTCTGTTTTCTGTAATGCAAAATAGCCTTAAAATTTCGTTGCTATTTTAAATGGAGTATAGTGATTATGTCACTTTGTGCATTTTTCCCCAGTTGGCTAGGACATTGCAGGCTGAACCACCTGAAAAATGATTCCGTGCTTCAGATGACAAGTTAAGCCATTGGTCCCGGCTACTATCTCTGGTGGTAGTAGTCGTTACATAAAAACCACGTCAGAGGCCGTAAGGCGGTCTGAAAAAACTGTCGACACCAGGGCTTGCCCACACGATACGAAGAAGAAGCAAGATGAAAATCGGTACTATCCTTTTATTTTATTTCCATTCGAATGTATTAATACCGTTCGAAGAATTGACAACATTTCATTTTTTTAACCACTTGTTTTAAATAAAAAATAAAAAATAGGTTAAAAAATAAGAGATACGAATTTTTCCGATTTTATTTTTGACCGTCATTTCTATTTTTAATTTACTTTTGAATTTTCTGAAAAACGTCGGATTTATGGCTAAGATACCTTGGCCCCAATAACATTAAATATAAAAACTGTCAAATACAATAGAAAAACCAAGCAGGCAAAGGAATAAAATCTCATTCAACCTCTAATATATTTTTCAAAATACTCGAGAAATAATGGATAGAAAAATCTGATAATTTTGATATGAGCTTTGAATCACATAATCTCCAAATGGTTTTCTTATTTTGGTACCTTTCTTAAAATGAAATGTTGTCAATTTCACTGTTGTTTTTCAACAGTATCCCATCCCTAAAGTTTATTGCTTAATGAAGTGTAATAAAGTTTAAAATCTCGTACCTACTCGTATTTCCAGTTAACTCGACTCCCAGTTATTATGTTTTAACTTTATGGATTTGAGCACGGTTTACTGAACGGTGGGGTTTGGGATAATATATAAACGGTTGCGGTTAGCGGACGAGATAGGTATAACCCGCGCGGATAAAGAAATAATCTGTAAATGGCGGACGGACTCGTGTGAGCGAGAGACAGCGATGATGTGAGCGAGATAGCACGGGGCCGTCCTCCATTTTCAGATTGTTTTATTATCCGCGCGGGTTATAGAGTCTTTCTAACTAGCCTTAAAAGATCTTTGGACTCTCCAATATCTACTCGAATAAAATGAGTCCTTAAAATTGAAACAAAACAACTGTTTAGAAGATAGTTTACAAAAAAACGGGTAGGCGATATCTGATTCTTCAATAATAGAAGTACACAAGGTCAAATTTAAAAGCGTGCAGTTGGACGTATATCCAGGGTCTTTTTCAGTATTTTAAGGTTTTAAGAGACTGGTCTTTTGCCTAGAAGTGCTACAAACGTATCCCACGTAAGACGCAGACCTCAATGGGCGCACTCTCAAAAACTCAATCGCTACATACCTTAATGGAAAGACATTGGGTTTCCTCTTCTCTCCACACACACGCCCTTTTTTTAAATTTATAATTAACAGATTTTTTGCTTGTGCATTAGCACTGCATTTCCGCCAAGTAGTTTGTGCGAGTATCTATCCCAATCTCAGGTATTGTTTTCGATCAAGAACAAGAAGAGATTGAGTATTGCGGAGCCTCGTGCCAGTCAAAGACGATACAAGTGATAGTGTCAGAACCTGCGACGTGACTCATATAGCCCATTATTGCCATTTAGAAAGATGTCAGAGGGAATATTCAAATCGCTACCTCTCATGACTTATTAACAAACCAAAACAACGAAGAAACTTGGTAATGTTTGCTTTAATAATTCAAGAGGCCCGACTGAAGTACTGAATATTACTAACTCGTTTATGTTGTACAATGTTATTACTACATATCGATACATATTATTAAGGCTTATCCGCCCGGGAACACGACTCGCCATACTAATCGATGTGAACAAGCGCTTGGCGCGCTCCATATAAACGAAGTCTGGTGATATTTTCAATACTAATTAATTAAAGTCAATGAGATTTTTCTGAAACAATCTAGAAACTAATGTCTATGCTTGTATGAAGTCATATTTTCGTTCAAATGTTTAGTTTTAAAGTTACAGTGCCCCAAAGATTTCCATACAAATCTTAAATTAATCCTGGCATTTAAACTGTATATTTTAACGAAAATCGGACTTCATACAAGCATAGAGATTAGTTTCTAGATTGTTTTTGAAAAATTTCATTAACTTTAATTGGTTGGTATTGAAAATATCGACTTAGTTTGTATGCAGCGCGCATTTACGCATTCGGAATAAACTTCTTTTAAGGCTTATCCGCCCGGGAACACGACTCGCCATACTAATCGATGTGAACGAGCGCGTGGCTCCCGTCAGAATTTAGCCGTTTTCTTTATAATTATTATTATTTTTCTCTAAAATAAGAAAACCAAATTATTCTTTGTTGTCATCAACAACGTAAAAGTAAAATGGTTAGAACTGGAAAAAGGGGTGACTTTAGATTCCTTTTTCTTCGGTTTTATTTATTAAATTAGATTTCGAGTAAATCCATGTCCATAGATTGTTCAGTTTTGTTTTTTGCTTAAAAAGTGCCATATTAATCAATGAATTAATAGGTTATAAAGTTATCAAATTTTATGTTAAAATCGGGCGGAAGAGCCTTAAGCCAATTTCGACTAAAGCGACTGGGTACTTAAGAGGATATAATTCGGAGCGCGCTCCATACAAACGTACTATGGTGATATTTCCAATACTAACCAATTAAACTCAATGACATTTTTCAGAATCAATCTAAAAACAAATTTCTATGCTTCTATAGAGTCAGATTTTCGTTAAAATGTATAATTTTAAAGTTACAGTGCCTCAAAGATTTCCATACAAATCTTAAATTAGTATGGAAATCGTAGCATTGAAAATGTATATTTTAACGAAAATCTGACTCCATACAAGCATAGATATTTGTATCAAGATTGTTTCAGAAAAATTTCATTGTCTTTAATTGGTTAGTATTGGAAATATCACCATAGTACGTTTGTATGGAGCGCGCTCCGAATTATATCCCCTTAAATTAACTACAACTGTAAATACTAGGTAATTTTTAAATATTCCAAAATTATTATAGGAGCAAACAAGAAATCGCAAAAAAATCTGCTGTTTCATACATTTAAGTCGAGTAGGCATTGCAGGATTTTTTTGTACGTAATTTTTGTCAGATTTGATCCCATAGTAAAAGTTGTTCAGGAGTCACGTTGTTGGGTTTGCCCCGAACACTTGTCTTTCGCGTGGTGTTCGCGCGGTTCGCGTCTCAGCCTGCCACGAGGCTCTGCAATCCTTCTCAGTTGTGTTCTTACTCAAAAACAATCCTCGAGATTGGATAGATTCTCCCTCAAACCACTTGACACTGGCGGAAATGCGGTGCTAACGCACAAGCAAGAAGTCCATTAATTACAAATAAAGCATAAGCATAGCATATGCTCACGACTATATTCCCCGAGGGGGTAGTCAGAGATATTCTGAAACCGTAGAACATCCACGTTTCACCAGTAGTACCAAAACTCTGTCCAGTGTGACGGTGGGTGACCCCGTCGCCACATAATGGACACTTACAAACAAAAAAATAAAAAAGTTTGATGGTCTCAACCACCCCAGAAATTTTGGAATGTGTTTCCAAAATCACCCAGATAATAAATAATTCATAACGTTACCTTGTTGACTACTTTGATCAACCCAGTGCAATGCCCTCAAAGTCTTTCAATAATCCAGGAGTAGGTACAACCGACAGCCGGTAGCATATTTGACTAACAAATTCTATTATTGTTTGTCCGTGAACACAGGGTGTTTGACCCATTCGTTAGGGAACAGTTGTTTTTCAAATTCCTTACCGCCTATCCTACTGTTTGGTTTACCTATTATGCTGCGTTGAAGAATCTCTGATTTAGACTTTTTAGGGTTCCGTACACAAAGCGACCGCGAACTGGTAGGCGTAGTGTGGGACGCCCTGCTGCCCGCTAGACGACCTAAAAAAAGTAGCGGGGAGCGATTGGATGAGGAAGGCCAAGGATAGAGTTTTGTGGCGCGCCTTGGGAGAGGCCTATGTTCAGCAGTGGACGATGATGGGCTGATGATGATGATGATGTACACAAAGGGTGCCAATGGGGCTGTCACTAAATCTACGTTTTCCGTCCGTCCGTCCTAATTCTTAGCCCCGTTAGCAATTAACTTTGGGTTAAATAGCAAACTCGAATTTTCTGCTATACTAAAAATCATAGATTACAAACTTAACCTGGAGTTATTTTTTAACCCAGGTTGCCGCAAGTGTTGCTAAAGTGCTGTATCTTTTGAACAAAAACTTTTGAAATAATTAGAGGGATGACATTTTCATAGAATTATGCTTTATTCTTATTATGGCGGATACGCTAACAAATAAAAAAAAATCAAAATTAAGGGCGTCCCCATCTTAGAGGTCCCCATACAATAAACATGTTTTATCAAAGTTTGTTTGTTTTTGCTCTACTATCAGTAACAAGCGTCAAGCTTGGTGTGATTATAGTGCTTAGGTAGTGATAAAAAACCGGTCAAGTGTGTGTCGGGCTTCCATGCTAAGGATGCCGTAGAAAACAATGTTTAGTAATATTGTATGGTGGTACGGAATCCTCCGTGCGCGAGTCCGACTCAGACTTGGCCATTTTTTTAAAATAATACGCCATTGACTTACCAACTAGGTAATGAACGCCGGGTCTAATAACGTACAGTCTAAGGGTCTAATACAAAGTTTTCGAATAAAATAAAATAAAATAAACGTGCCTAACGTATGAGCAGCGAACAAGACGTACCTAAAGAGTAAATTATAAATACATAATTTTGCTGCATTATAGATGTGCGCGTAGTAGGTCGATCAAACGAAGACTGGCGCGTAATTGTTACTATTTATGAGTTTTGTTACTCTTTCGGTTCGGACACTTTTGAGCAAGTCAAAGTCAAAGTCAATATAATTTATTCAATATAGGAGCTTGCAGCACACTTATCAAACGTCAAATCTTTTTTAAAGCTACCACCGCGTCGGAACGTGTTGTCGCTGTAGAGAAGATGCGGCCAGAAACTCTACAACATAACAAGACTTAATAACTATTACTCGACGTGGGCTCGACGTCCAGTATTCGGCAAGTCAAATGAGAGAAAGATCCTCTAAAAACCTATCTAAGTTTTATTACTAGCCATAATAAAACTTACATAGGTTTTTAGAGGACCTTTCAAAATATATTAAAAACATGATATTCATTGCTAGACCGCATCAGAGCTGTGCTTTTAAGGTACAAATAACTTCTAAGATTGAATAGAAAAAATTTTTAGCGCTAAGACTTTCTTGTTTTGTATCTTCTGTATTTACGGTATATTTTGCTGAGTAGGTAATATGTCTCGATTGATTGATTGAAAATGAGTTTGGTAACTTTTTCATGAACCTTTAGAGTCAAATATCTCAGCTCAGATGCGAGCTAGTAGGCAATACGTGGTAATAAAAATTTGTTTGATTTTTATAGTACTATAATTATACAAAACAAACTGTTTTTTTTTACCCTCAGGGCTAAGAGGAAGGATCTCCATAGAGTCCGCATAAATTTACGATTGTAGTTGGTCTCTTTTGTCTTATGACGTACCTTTAATAGTAGAAGGAGATGGAACTATAGATATTTGTTTATGCGGCTGTCCACTTTTTTTGAGCTAGTGTGTGTGAAAAGTGACCGTAAACATAAGGCCATATGTCACTTGGTGCCTTTTGTCCATACTACTTGACACCACACACTCAAACCTAAACGTCAAAAAAAGTGGACACTTTACAATTGGTATGGCTCACTCTAGTCTTAAAGAGAATCCTTCCTCTTAGCCTCAGGGTATACAGTCGTGAGCATATGCTTATGGTATAATTATACAATACAAAAAGTCCCGGGGCTACAGTAGGTACTATAATGTCTTATAAAAATGTAAAAAATTCTCGACAGCTCGAGAAAACTCATGAAGTCCTGGTCGAGGATTCTCGTGATTCGGGAAATAAAAAAGGACGAGAAATCCGAAACCCTATATACACGGTGTGACGCTACGTCTGCCGCGCAGAACATTATAAGAGGGGTTAGAAATGCAAATAGCGCTTTTGCTTCGGAGCAGTGTTGCCAAAAGTTAAAACCACCAGAAAACCACTAACAGAAAGTGGCCCTATTCTCAAAATCACTAAATATTCCACTAAACTTGAAAACAATGGGTTTATTGGTAATTTTTAACCTTTATTAGGTATACCTATTGTGTAACGTTGATTCCTAAGTCCTAAAATATAACTTAATTAAACAAAGTAAGTATTAATATAACATAAAGAAAATAAATATTCGCTTCTGGCCGTACCTAGACCAAAAGTAACAATTATGCTGGCGGCATTTCCCCGCGCAGCTAAAGACACTTGTTGAACCAAATATGAACCTCTGTCAGAACCCTTATCTCTTAAACTACATCCCAGATCCCAAAAGAAAGGTTTGACTTCGAATCCCTAAGGCACTACTGTCTCGACAGTGAACAGTTGTATAGCAAAATATTTTTCTAGTTAGGTAAATAATCAGTAAATCGACATAGTGGTTGACTGATCGTATTTCTACTAATTAGGGTTCTATTTTTGAACCGGACACTTTCAAAATCATGATCGACTTAAACTCAATTTTTAGTCTATTTAACCACTAGAAAAAACCACCAGCCACTAACGGCAAAATTTCTCCGTTAAAAGGGGGGTCGAAACCACCAGTTTTAGTGGAAAATCCACTTAGTTGGCAACACTGCTTCGGAGACGGCTGTCTCCACTTGTCTTCCCGCTCACGCTGCTACTCATGCCCTCTCGCTCTTACCACGCCGCGCGCCTTATGGTGTTATGCAAATTATTGCATAACCTGTGGCGACACGTTCCACGCCTACTTTGCACTTCTAACTCCTCTTATAATGTTCTGTGGTCTGCCAGTATAGGTCATATCTTATCTCAACACGATGACGGGAGCCGGTGCGTACGAAGTCGCAGGAATACACTAGTTATTTATTACTAAAACTAAATTAAATGTTTCGTGTACCTCACAGCTGTTTATGAAGCGAATGTAAATGACACTTTGTAACGTGTTAATTGTATATTCGTGTAATTTAATTTGAACTTACTGAAGTATAGCATTAAGACTAATAAGTAACTGAAAGCTATGAGATAAATTGTGAAATCTAGAGTTGTTGTTTCTATTTTGACCGGTTTCAACTACTGGGTGAAATTGATATCATTAGCATCCTTTTAAACTAAGAGTTTAGCCATCAAACGGAACTTAAATAGACTATGTATTATTGTATACATAACTTTAGCTTAAGAATTTATATTGTAATAGTTATTAAGTCGTGTTATGTTGTAGAGTTTCTGGCCGCATCTTCTCTACAGCGACAACACGTTTCGACGCGGTGGTAGCTTTAAAAAAGATTTGACGTTTGACAAGTGTGCTGCAAGCTCCTATATTGAATAAATTATATTGATTTTGACTTTGACTTTGAGTTTGAACAACTTTTACTATGGCAGCAAACCTATCGTAGCAATAAATAATCTGCTGTTGCATATATTTGAGTAGAGTAGGCACTGCAGTTTAGTATGGAACAGCAGATTTATTTTATCGCGATTTCGATGTTGGTCCCATAGTGAAATTTATTCAGTTTGATGGTCTAAACAACCCTAAAGAGTTTGTTTTTGTCTTTTTAATTAATAGGTTTTTTATGCAGTCGGGTTTTTTGTTTATCTCAATAATTTAGTTAATTTCATACTTTTTAGTCTTGTGTCGAAACGGTATCATAAAAGTACTATAATATATATATTTGAAATCGTTTGATTACCAGCTTTCATTTGATACCCATATTGTAATTGTTAACTAAAAAAATTGTTTATTCCCCCTCTCTTTTTTATTTCGCAGACCCCATAATAAAATAATGTAGCCTATGTCACTCTCACAATTTTTACAAATCTAATGACACCTCATACGTTAAAATCCATCAAGCCGTTTAGGTTGTAGGCTGTGCCAAAGAAATAGACATACAAACATACATACATACCTACATACGCTCAAAAAACATAACCCTCCTTCTGGCGCAGTCGGGTAAAAAAGGCGACCATGACTACTATTTTCACTGAATATACCACGGATTTAGAATGATAAACGATATACCAATCCTCCTCACAAGCATGGAAACACGAAAATTGGCCATGGCGGTCGGTAATGTTCAACCTTCTTTCGTACGCGATGTTTCAACCTTTAGGTTCGTCCCTTTCTCTCTTTTTTTATTTAAAAATTTTCGTCGTTAGATTAGAAAGGGACAAACCAACAACGACGATGAAAACGTACGAAAGAAGGACGTAGGAGTTTTTTCATGTTTTACTGGCAGTCTGTACTCCAGGTAAAGACGGTACCTATTTGCGACACACACCATTGTGTAGACAATATTAAGATCTAAAAATGCTTTAAAGTAATTTTTTTAACACCAATATTTAATGAGTTAATTAGATAATTGTAAAATTTGGTACAAATTCTTATGATTTCGAATTTGATTTCCTTAGATTAGAAGGCACCATAGTGACATAATTAAGTACAAGCCAGTCAAAAAAAGGTATACCTACTAAAATTACGTAGATTAGTAGAGGTGAGGCGTCTCTGAAAGGGTCAAGGTCGTTCAGTCAGGGAAACCTCTTAATCCGCGTGTTTTCAACTAGTCAAATTAACAACTCTTTATCAAACGTCAGAACTCGTGCTTTGTATGAAATATTGTACTACAAATTTAATAGTGACGTCATTGTTTTTCGTCGTCGTTTTGATATTTTTTATAGTTTATCCAGTTATTAAAAATAGTATTCAAGCAACAGCATTTCTGAAAATGTGAGTTTATCGTTATTTTCAAACGGTTTATTTACTTCGCAGTTAAAACTAAAATATATTTTATGTAGTCAACTCCCCTATTAAAGTACCGTACCGGTACTTACATAACCTAAAATGAGACTAAATGAACCTCAGTTCATTGCCCTTAGGGTCAAGGACCCTGCGTACGCGCATGATTTTGTTTATGTTTTTTTTTGGGTCAATGCCCCGTTTTGTCCGATAAGGGATAACTTCGTTGTAGTGTTACTAATACTATTGTCGTAATTAGGTGTGTTTTTTGTTGGTAATTATTAATGTTAGACTGCCTTTTTTGTGATTTTAGATTAAGTCACGAAAGGACTTAGCCTTAAGGTGGTTGCAGAGTTGTCAATTTCATACAAAAGTTTGACGCATAATACGCGTAGACGGTACAATTAAAAGTAATATTTTATGTACAGAAAAATAGTTTAGTAAATCTAGATGCCGCGTATCAAACAACATTTGCAATTTATAATATAATTATGAAGATATAAAGCTTTTAACTTATCCATAGAAAATGTCAAAGCTTTATATCTTGGTAATTATATTATAAATTGCAAATGTTATTTAATACGCGGCATCTAGATTTTCTAAACAATTTTTCCATATATAAAATATTACTTTTAATTGTACCGGCTTCGCGTATTACGCGTCGAACTTTTGTATAAAATTGATAACTCTGCAACCACCTTAAGGGAATATAATTCGGAGCACGTTCCATACAAATGAAGTATGGTGATATTTTCAATACTAATCAATTAAAGTCAATGAAATATTTCACAAACAATCTAGATACTAATCTCTATGCTTGTTCATACAAGCATTGACTTCATAGTCAGATTTCGTTAAAATATAGAGTTTTAAAGTTACAGTGCTTCAAAGATTTCCATACAAATCTTACATTAATCCTAGTATTAAAACTGTATATTTAAACGAAAATCTGACTTCATAAAAGCATAGAGATTAGGTTCTAGATTGTTGAATCATTGACTTTAATGGATTAGAATTGAAAATATCACTAGACTTCGTTTGTATGCAGCGCGCATTAGCGCTCTGGTTAAAAAATAACCAATTATTAGGTAGGTATCGCAAACAGGGAGAAAGAAAAATTACAAAACCTACCTATTTGTTTGTTATTGGTTTGTCCCTTTGACTAATTATTATAAGGACTTGCCTTGCGGTAGCATTTCCTCTCTGTCACGGTATAAGCACAATTCATCTTGTGCATTTACATTAAATTTTTCACCTTATCACTAAACGAGACAGCCTATAATTGCGAAATAATAACTTCGAACTTAGAACGTTTGGGGTTCACACGAGACTACTTTTCATGATTTTTAACATTCAAAATTAGAATCTAAAGTTATGGGGAATAAAATCCAAAGTTGCGGATTTCATGTTACATCGCCCCCCGCAAAAAGTGGCAGAAATGTTTGTTAGTAGAATTACACGCGTAACCAGTCCACATTTAAATAGTCAAAGGTTTGTCCCCGCCTGCAATCCTACCTACCGAATAACATTCAAATTATGTTTGCACAAACTAAGTTGGTAGGTGTAGCTAATTAATAATTATAGAGTTTTTCTTCTTTTATACAACGTGATAATAAATAAGCGCAAAACCTCATACACCCCAACTAATTTCTAAAAAAATAATTAGATTGAAACAATAATTTCATTATTTTGATACTTCAAATTTAAAGTTATTCGCATTTTAAGTTTTGACGCAAAAATGATTTGTTATTATTTCAGCAATGAATGAAAGCGGTAACGAACTCATGGATACATTTTAAGAATCTTGTTTTGTTAGTAAGTAGGGTAAGTGTACCTACCTATGCGGTGACATGCGGATAGATGATTTTTTTTTCGCGATTTTGATGTTGGTCCCATAGTGAAAGTTGTTTAGTTTGATGGTCTGGTCATCCCCTTAAAAAAGTGTCAGGATATTAAGAAGAACCCTGTATATATTTCATAAGTTTGCTTTGTTCCTAATTTTGCTACAATTACATTTTGACAAAATGTGACATTTGAAAGCTTTGAGGTGGATTTATGTCTATTATCCAGCGTAATTATAGTACTCTGTGATTCAGCTTTCATCGATCAAAGGGCCTATTACGAAAAGTTTGTAGACTTTTTTTAATACTCGGGAGTAATCACATACTAACTGTACGGTTATTTCGCGCGACCTTCACGCTAGCCTCTTTAGCTCAGTGGTAGAGCACTGGTCTCGTAAACCAGGGGTCGTGAGTTCAAACCTCACAGGAGGCATCAGACTTTTTGTATTTTACACCCTATTTTCCCGTTTTGATAAAATCGAGTTTTTGACAAGTTAAAAAAAAACAGATGCGTTCCGAAAATAACAAAATTTTTCTGACTTGTTTCAGACTGCTGCAGCTGTCGGCATGCCATTCAGCCGAAACGTTCCAAATTTGAAAATTTAAAAAAGTTTTTCATTTTGTTTTTACCAGCCAGTGCGTGTTAGGGTAACCATGCTTCGCTACTGGTTATGTTTTGCGAGTGCTGTCTGTTTGGCGGGACATTGTGGTGCCAATTACTGTAGAGACGCAAACTTATGTTGCCCCGGACGAGATAGTTCTTGTGTTGTGCAAAAAGCGCACCAGAATGCTATAATAGAAGACTTGACCGACAAGCCCTGCTACTGTGACCACGCTTGTTTGAAACTTGGAGACTGCTGTCCTGATTTCCGGGAAACTTGTGGAGGTAAGTTTAGAAAGTTGTTTCTTGTAAAACTTTGCCAAGATTTCGCCTGGAACTGGGTTATAGACTAATTAAACAAGTCAAGCTCGTACTTGATTTATACATAATTTAGGATTTTGGTAATTTATAGCTTATTAATCAAGTACTTAAGGCAATTTTCGAATAAAAAACATTGTTTATTAAATAAACAAAGCATTACTTTTTTGCTAAGTATTTAATGCTTCCAAACAATCGATTTTAGCTAAAGGTTAAAATCCACATAAATATAGAATAAGTATACCTACCTATATTATAAAAAACAACTGTTTCGTACCAATCAACAAATTTTTATACATTTTTAAATATTTTGATTAAAATATTCAAATGATATGACTTCAAACAATAACTTTTTAAAGGACGTTAAATTTTAAATCATCTCCAAGATTTAAAATTATATGTCTTTGACTAAAAGTCCTCACGAGACTATCATTTATGTACACTGGCCTTAAAGTCGACGTTTTTATCCACTTTCACAAACGCCACTAGGAAATTCATCATCTGCCACAACCACTAAAGAACTTAGCAACTTTTTACAAGCACAATTTCAAAGGGGAGATCATGTTTCTCGTCCTAACAAGTTTTTATAACGAGCTAAAAGGAGAACAGTTGACTTCAACAATTCATCTCGTAAAGGAGCTCTCTCACCGACAAATGAGCATTTTCCTTTTTTTTTTCTACTTTAAAAAAAAACTATATGCAGGGTGAAATTGATATCATTAGCATCCTTTTAAACTAAGAGTCTACCCATCAAACTGAACAAATTTTACGATGGGAGCAAACCGATCGGAGCAAAAATAAAATCTGTTGTTGCATACTTTTGAGTCGAGTAGGCGTTGCAGTTTAGTATGGAACAGCAGATTTTTTTTTGCTCTGATCGGTTTGCTCCCATAGTAAAAGTTGTCCAGTTTGATGGGTAGACTCTCAGTTTAAAAGGATGCTAATGATATCAATTTCACCCTGTATAAATTATACAGGGTCCAACTTAATATGCTGATACTTTTTTAAGGGGATGTCCAGACCATCAAACTGAACAACTTTGTCTATTGGACCAACATCGAAATGGCGAAAAAAAAATCTGCTGTCCCATACATTTGGCTCGAGTAGGTTTGCAGTGTGGTATAGAACAGCTGATTTCTTTTTCGCGTTTTCGATGTTCGTGCCATAGAGAAAGTTGTTCAGTTTAACGGTCTGATCATCCCCTTAAAAAGTGTCAGCATATTAAGAAGGACCCTATATTGCAACAAAAAAACCTCCTGAATCTACATTTCGCTTGAATATTATAATTTTCACCCGAAAGAAACTTTTCTGCTGAAACCGAAACTTCTTTACGCCGAAACCGAAAGGTTGGTCGGACATCCCTCGAGCGGAAAGCGTAGGGACTCTTTGGGGAGTTTCATCAGTTGCAAGCGCAATGCGGAGACACTACTGTGGTAATAATGTGTCGCACATCACATGTGCGGTACATACGTAATGAGTCGCAGTCGTTTGTTATGTAATGTTGGTTTATGCGGCGCGGTGGGGCGCGCTCCACACAAACGAAGTCTGGTTATATTTACAATACTAGACAATTAAAGTCAGTGAAATTTTGCAGAAACAATCTAGAAACTAATCTCTATGCTTGTATCGTGTCAGATTTTCATTAAAATATACAGTTTCAATGTTAGGATTAATTTAAGATTTGAATGGAAATCTTTGAGGCACTGTAACTTTAAAACTAAACATTTTAACGAAAATCTTATTTCATACAAGTATATAGGTAGAGATTAGTTTCTAGATTGTTTCAGAAAAATTTCATTGACTTTAATTAGGTAGTATTGAAAATATCACCAGACTTCGTTGGTATGGAGCACGCTCCGAATTATATTCCCTTAATATGCTGACACTTTTTTCATTGGATGATCAGACAGTCAAACTGAACAACTTCTCTATAACACCAACATCGAAATAGCGAAAAAAAAATCTGCTGTTCTATACAAAACTGCAAACCTACTCAAGCCAAATGTATGGGACAGTAGATTTTTTTTCGCGATTTCGATGTTGGTCCGATAGAGAAAGTTGTTCAGTTTGATGGTCTGGTCATCCCCTTAAAAAGGTGTCAGCATATTAAGAAGGACCCTGTATTTACAATACTAAGAATTAAAAAGTCTGTGAAATTTTGCAGAAACAATCTAGAAACTAATCTCTATGCTTGTATAGTGTCAGATTTTTACCTCCACCTCTATTGATACTTCTACCTCTATTACTTTTTATTTTTATATCTCTGACTACCCCCTTGGGAATACAGTCGTGAGCATATACTTATGCCTATGCTAAAAATTATGATGGTATTTTTGCAAATTCATTATGGTTCTGGAATTTTCTACTAAAATTTTGATAATCCTAAAATCTTAAAGAGCCGAGAGATTTGAGTCAAGTTAAATCGTCTGAAATATTTAACGTAAAATATAAAACATATTTCCTATGTTACAAATTATCCCAACGAAGGGAATTTTACCAAAAATTACTTTCAATATTTTTCCCTCGAAAAGGCACGGAGGGCGCGATGCAAACATTTTTAATTTCCGCACGAAGGGTTTATGAGAACGGCAAGTCTACCGAGAAGAACGCTTTGCGATAATATCGTTATCGGTCTTGCAACAAACAATATGAGCATGATGTGTGTGACAGTCTTTTTGCTTTTTCCAAGCCACTTCGCTAGAAAACGAAATTTATCAACCTATTTTGAAATAGCACAACATAGCTGTAATATGTTTATAATCAATAATATCTGAAATTCGATAGACCCGTTGAAAACGCAATGGGAAAAAGCAACGAGTTTTTTTATTAATTGTGCACCTCTTTAGACATCGACCATAATACTGCTGTAGTACCTACTGTAAAAGACGGCTAGTGAGATTAGGAATGAAAGTCCACTACAATAGCAATTGTTTTAACTAGAGTGTCTTTTGCCAACAAACTGTACTGCAGTTTGGCGAAATGTAACGTAATTTGTACCCTCTGTAATTGTCTAAAATTAAAAATAAATTAAAATAAAAACTAGCACCCAGTTGCAGAAACGCTCGTGAGAGTTAATCCTCCATTAAATCTCTTGCTAGCTTTTACTACGTCAACAAGACTAAAAGTGACAGCAAGAGATTTAATGGAGGTTTAACTTTAACGAGCGTTTCTGCAACTGAGTGTTAGACACCTATTTTTACCGCATCACGACAGTATACCTTGTAAGGGTTTTTAGAATGATTGCTATAACAACCAACCACGAGTGCAAATTCAGTTACTCAATTTTATGGATAAAATCTCTTAGTCCACCACAACTTATTTTTTGTAGGAAATTGCTCATTGACATTTTAAACACGATTTCGACATAATCGTACAACGTTCTTTTCGGTAGACGGCCTATTGATGAGACCAGACGCTTACACAAGCATAATTGTGCACGTTCACCATTTACACAAATCTACAAAAAAGGTTCAACATTTGTAACTGTTGAAAGAAAGTGTCACGCCCCTAACGCACTTGTTTTTATTAACGCGTCAAAATTAATTCCGAAGCGCGTTAGAGTTAGGGTTGCCACCCGTACTATATTATACAGGGTGTAAGGAAAAGTATCATTAACCTTTAAACCATATACTCTACCCATCAAACTGAGCAACTTTTACTATGGCAGCAAACCTTTCAGAACCAAAAAAAATATCAGCTGTCCCATACGTTTGAATCGAGGAGGTATTGCAGTTTAGTATGGGACAGCTGATATTTTTTTTGTTCTGATCGGTTTGCTCCCATAGTATAAGTTGTTCAGTTAGATGGGTAGATTATGTGGTTTAAAGGTTAATGATAGTTTTCCTTACACCCTGTATACACCGAGTTTAATTTGTACTAAAATTGTGAATTTCTGAAAGTAGTTCGCAATTTATTCTTAGTTAAAATCAAACGTCCCGTGGAGTTTTTGGATTTACTAAGTCAGATCACAAGCTATCAAACAAAAAAAGTTTCATCTAAATCGGTTCAGTAGTTTTTGCGTGATGCCGTTACAAACATACAAACAAACAGACAGACAAAAATTCTAAAATAGGTTGATTTGGAGTCCGGGATATCTAAAAACCATATCGTAATCTTTTTCATGTAAATAACTTCAATTTACAGACACACTTCTGTTACAGTTTTATAATAGTTAAGATTTACAAATAAAAAGCATATTATCCATGCCTCTCATACAAATATTTTACACAATCAAAGTTTTAAGGTGTAGAACAAAAATAGTGTCTACCCTATTAATGACGGTGTGCGCGGGATTTTTCGTCTACCAAGTACTCTAACGACCGCTTGCTAGCTGCTTGCTTTATGTTTAACAAGTTTTAATGAGGCAGAAAGAGACAAAAGTAGTTTATCTATGTGTTTTTGATTGAAATTGTGAGCGAGTAAGCAGGACCCCCGAGCGGGATTCACTACAGATGTTAGCAATTTGACAGCATCCCCGAAAGGGATTCGGCACAGTTGAGGACATTTCGCCATTTTGACTCCCACAGCTGAGTTATTTGGAGTATGCAAAATACCTACTGATAAATTAAAGCATTTCATGGGATTTACGAGATTTCATCATTGCGTCAAAAAAACGCCGCGATATAATACCTCAGTACGAAACCTTTTTAAAGCACAAACCTGACAAATTAATAATACTTTTGCGGGTATAATAAAACGGACTAATCCTCATGTAATTCTACTTTATCCGTCCCCTTTCGGACCCAGAGTTAACATACTCGCTACAGGGGTTCATTCACAATTTTATGTTTCCCTTTTTGCAGTCTGGCTGGGGAAATAATTGTTTTTAATAATTCAACGTTTTGATGAGGAGCACTGGTTGTTCGTAATTATGAAACATGTCATAGCCCTCAAAATAATTGCTTTTATTCCTACAGGGTAAAACAGATTTCTTAGCTTGCGTCCACATTTAGCGAATGCGCCGCGAATGTACAGCTTGCGACCCGCGCGCGTGCGGCGTTCATGAGCCGCGCGCGCGTTGTTCGCGCGCTCGCTGTGCGCTGTGCGCGCGCGGCTCGCGAGCAGTGCTGATTTAACAACTAAGGCTCAACGAAGGCTCACAGTATGAAAGTAAACAGAACTGTAAGCGCTCGAGCCATTCTCGAGCTGCTCGCGCGCCGCGCGCGCTCACTATACAAGCCTTTCATGAGTTGCGCTAAAGAGGCGCGCCAAACATTTGCAGTAACGGTACGCGTGCAGCTGCGCATTCGCGGCGCATTTGCCAGATGTGGACGCACCCTTAGATTGAGGCACAGTGCTTTACCTAAGTATAAGAGGGGGTGCGCACTGATCATTTTATTTTCGTCATTGTCACCACGTCTATGGATCCTTATGGAGGTGCCCGCACTTGAATACGTGACAACTGGGTAAGATTCATAGATTTGTTGAAAGTGACGAAACAGTCACGGTAGCTAAAATCACCAGTACGCGCCATGCTTTATGTATGCATATTTTATATTTTTATGCTCGTTCTACTAGTATGTAGTAAATAAACTCTGTCCAGTGTGACGGGGAGTGAGCCCCGTCACTAACTTAAAATGGACTGTGGGTACAATCCATGCCTCGAAATTGAAGCATGCAGGTTTTCTCACGATGTTTTCCTTCACCGAAAAGCCAGTGGTGTTACAAATCGTAAATAACTCTTTGGTACTAGTCAGCCTGGACGGGGATCGAACCATCACCCCCATGGCAGGCATGGTTACTCACCACTAGACCATCACGACAAGCAATACGTGTAAACGTCTTCGATCCACGTGAAAACTTTAAGCCGAGCCAGTCTCAACTATGGGGAACTTGCACAGTTGTATCATAAAGATTTAAGGCTTAGGTAGATAAAAATACCAAAAACAAAAATGGTAACATGCACAAATCATTTATTTATTGCTAATCAAAAATTTGGCTTTTCAAATTCCGCGCCAATACGCTCACTGCCATGCCGTGATGTCACTCCTTTTGATGACGCGTGAAGCTCATCACAAATCATCCGCTACTAATATGTTGCCGTACTCAGCAATTTGCGTGCGTTAGAACGCACGCAAATTGCTAATCGCTTCGTCACTTTGCGCTGATTAGTGTTAGAAATTACGTTCCGATCCACGTAACTTATAATTGAAATATTTAAACATAAAAACTTTAGAATAAAATCTTTCAGTACTTAATGTTCTATTCAAAACTATTATTATTGAATTATTAAGATAATTTCTCACTATAATTTTGGTGCAAGTACCCCATTATTTGTTCGTGAAATTGACTCAGACTGTTTCCAAAATAGAAAATTAAATAAATTAAATTGGGTCAAAGGTTTTCGATCTGACCATAAAAATAAGAGGATAACAACAAAATCTAATAGATATTTCAATCAGGACAGAGGACCACCTCGGGCGCTGTCAGCAGACAATCTACCTAGATCAACAATGCGACCTTCCAAAGATATCGGTGTTTTTTATCATATCGCCTGACTATTATATAAGAGCAATTTTGTTTAAGATAAAAGTGCGTTTAGTTTTTCCAGGCGTTTTAAATAAAACTTGAGATCCGAAAGGTCCATATGAAACTTGTCTAATTATAGGTAGTTAGTTACTTTCGCCGCTTGATAACCTTCTAATTGACCTTTATATCTTCTTTTATAAAATCAATCAATCAATAGAAAGTACCACAAACATTTTCTTAACTAAATAAAAAAAATCATGTAAAATTGGCAAAAAAAAGTAGGTAAGTATGTACATTTTTTAAATGCCATTTGTTAAATACATAGTTGCAACAAAGTCAAACCAAATTACTTTTACACTACGTAAGGGAGATTGCCCGCCTGTAACAATGGGAGACGAACAGTTGCCACACCTTAACTGTGTAAAATATCTCGGGCTCCATCTGGACAGAAGACTCACCTGGGCAAGGCATATTAAGGTAAAAAGAGACGCAGCAGATCTGCAAATCAAGCGACTCAATTGGTTGATGGGACGACAATCTACCCTCTCACTGAACAACAAGTTGCTTGTATACAAAAGCATCATCAAACCTATCTGGACATATGGCATCCAACTCTGCCAGCAACTCAAACCTAGAGATACTCTAGAGATTCCAAAATAAAACACTGAGATCAATATCTGGTGCGACCTGGTGTACAAGGAATAACGAAATACATGAATACCTGGAATTCCCAACTATCAAGGAGGAGGTCAAAAAGTTTTGTATAAGATACAAAAAAAGGCTCAAGGGACACACTAATAGATAGTCCAGAAACCTGTGCAATCATAATCAAAGGACACGGCTTAAGAGGTGGCATGTACTGGATCTCGAATTGAGATAATTAAAAAATGGGCTTGAGGCTTGATGAAGAATCACCCATAGATGAAACTCACAAGCAACAGAGAAACAATCTGATTATAGCCAACGTTGGCCGATTGCAGATGAAATTAGTGAAAAAAAAAAAAAAATTTTTTAAATACATTTCTATTCTTTTATATTTTAAGTAAATCCAAAGAAAAATCACCACGGGAGCTTTGTTTTTAAATAAGTAGAAATTACGAAATACTCAATTTAAGTACAAACTTTACACAGTGTATGTAAACTCATAACCTAAAACAAACAATAAAAATAAAGAAATCTGACACTATAAATAAAAAAAATACATGTTTAGTACTAAACACTAAAAATACGAAATTTAGTTGGATTCGTTAATAAAGTATCTTAACATACCATTCGCATAAACGATCTAGGAAAAAAAATTGCTAATTATAAATTATTTACCTTTGACCTGTATTTTTACTGGGCTATATGGAAAAGCAGATTTTTTGCTCCTTCAGTTTTTCCAAAAGTTGTTCAGTTTGATGGGTAGACTCTTAGTTTAAAAGGATGCTAATGATATTGTTCAGTTTGATAGTCAGAACCACCCCTGAAAGTTTAGCTAATCATTTTATAATAGCCCTGCAGATGTACAGATGTAGATTAAGTTGAAACTTCATTAATCAGTTGCATGCTAGCACGCAACGAAAAAGAAAACTTGAGGTCTTGTTAATTAAGCTCACTCTTAATTAACGAAACCCCCTTTTTTAATTAGCCTCGATGTTTTTTTTCCCACTAAAGCTCGTAAATATTGTGCTTCGTTCATTTAACGTTGCCTCAAAAAGGTTCTTTTTCTGCATTTTACAAAAATACGTTCTTCGTAGAAGCATTTTCCAGCTGAGCGTTGAATAAAGTTCGTTGCACGCACACTGAGGGTTGTCTCTTTCTGGTACATTTAATATTTATTGAAACAAAAGATTTAAATGTGATACAGAAAGAGCATCGGTATGTCAAGTTTTAAACGTCAATGTCAACGAAAGAAACGAAAACGTTCTTAGAAGACTATCCTTAACTTTTTGCACTATTTAGATCTGCTTTCAAAGATTTTAAATAAATGTACTGTCAGCAAGAAAATGGGCAATTTCCACAGCAACTTTTTTTGGTACCATTTGATCATGTTTCTTATAAGGATCAAAAAACTCTATGGGAGGAACCGAGGTTACAGTACGAAAATGTCAGATTCCTTAAGTCCTTCTGTAAAGCTCGCATTCGGACGAATGTGAGGGGTTCTCACACTCGCTTAGCATAAAAGTAGGTATGTTGGAGTCTCACTCTCTACGAAATGTATGAAAAAATTTTCTACGAAATGTATGAAAAAAGATTTTTTGCGATTTCTGGCATTTCCATTACTCTAACCTCAGCTTGTTCTTTAGAGTTTTTGATCCTTATAAGAAACAGGATCGATTGGCACCAAAAAAAGTGTTTTTGTAAATTGCCAATTTTCTCGCTGACAATTCTTTTTTTCAAAATCTGTGAATGCAAGTCTAAATGTGAGTCGCGCTGCAAGTCTGACTGAGGGTGGACGCGTGCGTGGTGGCCTCTCTTAGGCTTGCACGTGGCTCCGCCATTTTGTGAAGCTCTTTTGTGTTTTAACCATAAAACAATAACTTGAGATTATAAACTACTTGACATTGGAAGAATTGCCGCGCTAGACGCAAGCAACCGGCCATTAATTAAGAAAAATAAAAAAAAATAAAAAGTCTAAATGTCTCAAAAAGTTCTGGATAGTCTTCTAAGAACATTTTCCTATATCTACAACGGTTAAGGTACCTACCGTACTGCCCTGTCTAAAATATTCTACCCTGTATACCTCAGCCCCGATATTACTTAGGTATATGTGCTCTGTAGAAAGTTTGTTTACTTTAGTATCCTCTTCTTAATTTCAGTACTTCCATCAGTGGCCGCGAATGTATGAAACGACGCCAACTCTACACAAACTCTTTTATCTTTTACTTGAAATATTAGGCGTAAGCACCAGAAAAGCCTGTCGAAATCTTTCTACCTACCTCTTTAAAAGGTAATTTTCATGCTCTCCCTCAAATTGAGGGGTAAAGGCGGCTGAGAACAAAATTACCAGGGAAATGGTTTCCCGCTTTTACTCGCGTTAAATTGTGTTGTATAGTGATGAAGCGATTGTCACTTAGTGATTACGATTACGATTTCGATTAATTTCCCAAATAATGGTCGATTACGATTATTTCAAACCTATACTCAAAACACTAGGTTCTTTTAAATAAATCAGGTTTGCTTGGCGCCATTGCTCTTGTTGTGTTTCGTTACTTTTGAAATTCGTAAAAAAATGGTTTTAGTGATTTTTGTGACATAATTTCGTGCGGATTGTGTACCAAACAGTTGCGTAAACCGACCGACGTAACAGGAATCTCAAATAAATACGATAATAGAACATACGTTTTGGTTCAAGTTAACTCGTCCATGGTAATTTTGGCGGCATCGCGCGAGCTTACGAAATCGACCACAGATTCATCGTCATCTATCATCCATTCATCAAAATAAAGAATATAAAGAAAAAAATAACGAATGGCTCAAAAGGACTAGTATCCAGAGCCGTTAAAGAGATTTAAAAAAAAATCATATTTTAAAGTGAAGAGGATAGGTGGGCTGAAATGCTAATTTCGAGAATAGGTCACTTTTCCGACTGTATGTATACATATTTGTCCGATCCGCCCCACCCATACACCCCACCGACTAGAGTGCGAAAGAGACAATTTTTTTTTTCAAGTATAATATGAGAAAAACTGTGGCTATGTCTGTATGTATTGCTTTTTTTGTTTTTATTCGTCAAATTTGTTTGCTGGATGTCTGAAAACGGGCGGTTTGCGTAATTGGTCATTTTCGAAAGTCCCTAGTTCATACAGTAATTAATTAATGCAAAAAAGCGAAACATAAGGACATAGCAGAGGTAACATATATTGTATGGTAAAAATGTTTTTCTCTAGTGTCATTATCCAGGGAGGAAACAGGGGAATACGTTTGTATGGAAAAAACTGTACTCACCTATCCTCTTAAGAAATGATCAAAATTTAAGTATTTCAGATTTTATTTAAAGACATAGGTAATATTTGTAACTTTTCCTATGCCAGTAATTTTTGTTTTTTGTTTTTATTAAACCGGCAGTAGAAACCAACCTTTCTGAGGCACCGAATGATGGTTTGAGGCGTGAGAAATATTTAACACGTTTATGAAGTGTTACATTCACTTAATTAAACTCGGAAAAAATGATATTTGATTAACTAAATAGTAATAGTTAAATATTCGCAAGGATAACCGATGAATTCGATTAATCGTTAAACACTAATACTGCCGTGAATTTTTTCATGTATTTAGAAACAACCGTTTAGCTGGCAGGAGGAAAACACTTGACTCTAACAAAAATTTGCACTTTAAAGCTTCATATTTCGCTAACGGTTCCCTAAATCGAAAAATAGCTTTCCCACACCTACAATATTTTTAAAAGACCTATCCAACAATACCCCATACCATGGGACAGACGAGAAAAAAAATTGCATCCTCACTTTTCGTGTGGGGAGGTACCTTAAAAAAATATTTTTCAAGGTTTTATTTTACCACTTTATCGGCGTGATTAATAATATGTATACCAAAGAGATGATTATACCTAATAGAGTGAGCCATACCAATTGTAAAGTGTCCACTTTTTTTGACGTTTAGGTTTGAGTGTGTGGTGTCAAGTAGTATGGACAAAAGGCACCAAGTGACATATGGCCTTATGTTTACGGTCACTTTTCACACACACTAGATAAAAAAAAAGTGGACAGCCTCATAAACAAATATTTATAATTCCATCTCCTTCTGCTATTAAAGGTACGTCATAAGACAAAAGAGACTAACTACAATCGTAAATTTATGCGGACTCTATGGAGATCCTTCCTCTGAGATGTATACCCATTTCAAATTACAGCTTTCTAGTACTAAGAGTCACTGAGCTAAGCCGCGGACAGACGGACAGACGGACGGATATGGCGAAACTATAAGGGTTCCTTGTTGACTACGGAACCCTAAAAATGAGCGAGTAATTGAGACGGGGCATACAGCCGAAAAGAATGGAAGAAAGTTGGTATAAATAAGAGTGAGGATTTTCAAATGTTTGCGACTCAATCGTGCATAATATAAACAGATAGAATATCTGTTTATATTATGCACTATATCAACACATACGATTTGCAGTCATCGCAGGTGATTACACGGGTAGTTATCAATAATAAGAACTCTGAATTTTTATTTTCTATTTCTAAAATGCTTTTATAATAATCATCATTATTATCATCAGCCCACCATCGTCCACTGCTGAACATAGGCCTCTCCTAAGGCGCGCCACAAAACTCTGTGCTCGGCCTTCCTCATCCAATCGCTCCCCGCTACTTTTTTTAGGTCGTCGGTCCAGCGGGCAGCAGGGACCCACACTATCTTTTATAATAAGAGAACAAAATCATGGAAAATTATAAATAAACTAAAATATTTATTGAATACAAAAATAAACTAAACTTCATATAAATAAATAAAAGGATAATAGCACACAAATTATTAAAACTTTACAAACTAAAGCTAACGTTTAGTATTAATAAGGGCTAAAAACAAATTATAAATAAAATAAGTAAATTTTTACAAAGATTGAGCGGAGTCTGCAGTTTTGTTTTTCCTAATACATTATCATTTCTTACGAACACAAATAGAAAGCAAAATTGATTGATTTGTGGTTGGGCTATTGCAAGCAATGTTCGTTCGACCAGCGCTGGTCCTTTGTGTTCGCCCCAAACTCACCCATATTTTAAGGTATTTTCTTTTCATTCTCGGGAATGCAGGCTTCCTCACGATGTTTTCCTTCACCGCCGAGCTAGAAAATGAGAAATACAACCGTACATAAATTCAGTGGTACAGGCCAGGAATCGAACCGCCGCCTCATGATTGAGGCGCTAACTCTCTTCCGTATGGACTATATCATCACTCTTTAATTTCAAAGCAAAATTAGTAAATAAAATGCTTAAAGCAAATAATAAATAATTCGGATGATCAAATTGACTAGGCGCGGCGTTGCAGTATCTCGTATTGCAGATGCAGACATGGTACCGAGCGTACAATGATATGCCGCGGCCGAACGGAGTGAGAGAAGCGTGTGGACTAAACACACAGCCCGTCTCTTTCGCCTCTAACAGCACCTCCACTCTTGCGAACCTTACCGATGCGTTACTCCAACCTACCGTAGGGGGCCACGTTCTGCAACCCCTTTCGTTATAAATAACTCCTACATCCAGGAATCTCTTGAAACAACCACCTATATACTCAGGTCCGTACACTGTCTTGCCCTCCATTCCTGATTTCTCGCTGTAATGACAGTGTTTTTTGTGTTTCCTCAGTTTTATTTTCCTTGAATAGTCTTGATGTTCGAATAGGTAATAGCAGCTAGGTGTATCTGGTTCTTCTTTGTCGTCAAGTCCACATTCGAAGCATGATGACCAGTGCTTAGGCTTCGATGTCGTATTCAAAGTATCACCAGTTTCAGATGTTTCGTCGTTTGTTAATGCATCACTATGTACTGTATCTGCATCGTTACTTTGATCAGTTTGTCCATCGTCAGTTGATGCATTATCAACAATTGATGTTTCCTCCTTAGTTGGAGTAGTTAATACTTCTGTAGTTGTAATTGTTGTTAAAAATGTCGATATTGGTGGTGTCATAGTGTGCAAAATTTCTTTACTCTTTTTCATCTTATTAACGCCATTGATTTGTGTCATCCAAAATCCTCTTTCTATTACAGTCGTTCCGAAATATTTACTCAAAACTGTCATACGTGGATTCCAATTTATAGTCATTATAACTGTTTCTCCCAAATTTTTTGCAGAGAGCTTTGACCTCAAATTACTTTCAAAGACTGGATCGAATAAACCTCCGCCTGGATGAGTGTATTTGCTTAGGTCGTAATCTTTTTTGCTATGTTCCCAACCCTCTGTAGTAGTTGTGTGACCTTCTACGCCTGCGTTCTTCTTTCGTCCGTCGTAATAATTTGTCATTACCTTTATTTTCCTTGTTGTCATTGGTTCTGTAGCTACAGTCGATGTCGTTTCCGTGGGATGTAGTAGTGGCTCCTCTAAAGTATTTATTCTGAACTTCGGTTGCGGTTCAGTATGTACAATTAGTTCACCAGTTTGCAACATCTTTATCAACCTCCCGTTTTCGTGATCCCTAACATATGCATTGTAAAATTTTCTTTCTAAATAAGTAGTACCATAATAATGACGTAATACAGTCATGTTTGGATTCCATTTAACAGTGTAAGCTATCGGTTCATTTACTTGATTGAATGAGAGTGAAAACGAGACAAGCTGTAAGAAATTGTCTGGATAAAATTTTCCGTTTTCATGAGTATATTTGTTAATATCGTAATCTTTAGTGGGATGATTCCAGCCTTCTGTAGATTGCATATTATGTTTTCCTCTGTTGAAACGTGTTCTGGTCGGGAAGTAGGAGCGAAATGTCTTTATACGTTTAGAAACTGTATTCGTAGGAAGAAGTGATTCAATGATTTTGGTTGTGTAGAGAGTTGGTGGTGCTGTAGGCCATACTTCCAGGAAATAATATTCTTCTGGCGCAGTAGCCGTGGAGTCGAGTAGTTCTGCTGCCATAGAACTTACATCTGGTTCCTTTAAATAATTCTGCTGATCTTTCTGTGGACTTATTGTTTTCCGATCAAAGATATTTGGTACGTAAATGAAACGGTTTAGTGGTTTGTACTCAATATTGCTTTTCAGACGTGACAATAAAGAGCAATACGATTGTTGAGTGATCAAAAATATTGCAATTATCTCTAAAAATAGAAACATCTTGCCAGAAAAAACATTTCAAGCAAATTCTTCTTTCTAATTAGTCTGTGGAAAATTCACATAACAATGATATCGTCGTATGACCAAAGAAAATTATTTACTGGAGTATGACACTGACAATGATTTTTTTAAAATCCATTTCACTGAAGAGTTTTTAAGGGGCCATAGTTTCAGACGAATATATTCGATGAGAAACGCTATGAGAAACGTTTTTGCCCATAGCCATCCGAAAAGTGCATGCATGTGCCGTATTTTCGATTGAAAAGAATTAACAAAAGTATTTTTTACAGATTTTTGTTATGATTTCACTAGATGAACTAGTTGTGAATATATGAGTATAAATACCAAAAATTTTAAACTATTTTATGTTGTTCTTAAAACGAGAAAAATTATGAAAATACGTCATCTTTGTGACGATTTTCTATCAAGTGAAGTAATTCCAATCGTGTGTTCAATTTATGATTTCACTAGATGAACTATCTAAGAATACTGAGGTATGGGTATGACTTTGGTTTCGGTAAATTGTATAAATCTAGTCGAAAAATGAAAAATAAAAGATGCCTTCAGGATATTTCGTCCTACTTCTTCTCGTGTGGGCACCAAGCCCTGGTGTCAGAGTTTATTCAGAAAGCCTTACGGCCTCTGACGCGGTTTTTATGTAACGACTGCTACCACGAGAGATAGTAGCACCCGATAGTGTCATCCGAAGCACGGAATCATCTTTCTTTTCAGACAATCAGGTGATTCGGCCTGCAATGTCCTAACCAACTGGGGAAAAATGAACAAAGTGAACACATCACTAGGTGTCCCCCGTGGGAATCGAACCCACGACCTCCGTGTCAAGAGCCCAATGCTCGTCCTACTATAATGCCTTAAGAGAAGTTTATTCCGAATGCGTAAATGCGCGCTGCATACAAACGAAATCTGGTGATATTTTCAATACTAACCAATTAAACTCAATGAAATTTTGCAGAAACAATGTAGGAACAAATCTCTATGCTTGTATCGTGTCCGATTTTTGATAAAATATACAGTTTCAATGCTAGAATTAATTTAAGATTTGTATGGAAATCTTGGAGGCACTGTAAGTTTAAAACTGTACATTTTAAGGAAAATCTGACACGATACAAGCATAGAGATTTGTTTCTAGAATGTTTCTGCAAAATTTCATTGAGTTTAATTGTTTAGTATTAAAAATATCACCAGACTTCGTTTGTATGGAGCGCGCCAACAGTAATATACCCTTAAGTTATTTCTTCCAAACAAATATAGCCTTGTAAAAATTCTTAAGAACTTATCCTTAAATTCATGATCAGGCCGCTTTTGACTCCAGTAAAACAAACGAAAATATCATTTTTAGGGTTCCGTACCCAAAAGGTGAAAACGGGATCCTATTACTAGCCTACGTTGTCCGTCCGTCCTACCTATTTAGAGTTGTAACTTTTAAATCGTAATAGCTGGACAGTTGAAATTTTCACGGAATATGCGTTATTGCGGCAAATTTGTTCACAAATAATAAAAAAGACAAAAATTTTATATTCAAAGGGAGTCTTACAGGAAACTAGTTTTTATCAACGTTTTTTCTTCTCGCTCTATTGTAAAAACGGTAATACATACAAGCGTCAAACTTGGTGTGATTATAGAACAAACTCTACAGTATAACAACAAATAATAAAAGCTGACCAAGTTTGAGTCGGTCTCGCGCTAAAGGTCCCGGAGAAAATAAAACTTTTGTAAGTTAATATGTTGTGTGGTGCGGAACCCTCAGTGCGCGAGTAGCCCGACTCGCATTTGACCGGTTTTATTTGTTATTGTTAATCCAATAAATAACTTCTTCGCCATTCAATATAAATGTAATCTGGTTTTAATCACAACAAGAGATGGGATCGTTCTAATTATTCAAGTTAATTGAATTTTTGTTAGGTCTCAGAATAGGGATGTCATGGATAGTTCATTTTAGTATAAGACATAAGAGGAATTTTGGTAACCATCAACTGAATAAAAAAAAGTTAATGTTTAAAAAATCGGTTACAGTTTTGTACAAAATGAATATTAATTACATTTAGGCAGGATTGTTTTATGAATTTACCTAAACCAAAATCTACCTCGAAAGTATAACCTAAGTTCCAAAAAACACACTCGAAAATGACCGCATCAAAATGAAAACTTAACAGCGTACAAATTTACCTACTTTGGAAAAATTATTCCTTTCCGAATCCGAAAAAGCAACAATATGAATCTCGGATACGGATATGGCTAGAATTTCGAATGGATATTTTCACGGATACAGATATAACGTAACGACTCTATCTCAGACCCACAGGATATGCCCAGTTTGGGACCGCGGTTGAGGGTACAAATTAAAAATGCCTTGTTTTATGTTTCGGAAATTGTCTACTCTGAAATGGTATGAAGAGGTTGGTTGGTTCAAATTCTTCAGTAGAAAGGTGCGTACCTATTATTTTTATTATTTATTATTATTACATAGGTTACAGTGAACACTTATAACAATGAATCCCGCAAAACCCTTTCACTAATTATTATAAGGACTAGCCTTGCCGTAGCATTTCCCCTCTGCCACGGTATAAGCACAATTGATCTTGTGCATTTACATTCAATTTTACACCTTATCACTAAGCGAGACAGCCTATAATTGCGAAATAATAACTTCGAACTTAGAACGTTTGGGGTTCACACGAGACCACTTTTCATGATTTTTAACATTCAAAATTAGAATCTAAAGTTATGGGGAATAAAATCCAAAGTTGCGGATTTCATGTTACCTCGCCCCCCGCAAAAAGTGGCAGAAATGTTTGTTAGTAGAACACACGCGTAACCAGTCCACATATAAATAGTCAAAGGCAAAACCAATTGCTCGGTTTGTCTGTGCGAGCTTGATTTGATTTGATTTGAGCTACAATCACGCTCAAGCTATTTTAACTTCTTATTTTGTCTATGTAGGTACATCGAACGTTGCAATACAATAAATTGTACCTGTCATTATACATTTTGGTAGTTTCTTAATTCTTAGGTAATGCTATCCAATAGGAATTTCTTTTACAGTCTTGAAAATCTACGCTTGTTCGACTCATTAAGAATTTATATTGTAATAGTTATTGAGTCGTGTTATGTTGTAGAGTTTCTGGCCGCATCTTCTCTACAGTGACAACACGTTCCGACGTGGTGGTAGCTTTAAAAAAGATTTGACGTTTGATAAGTGTGTTGACTTTGACTTCATTCCTAATAATAGATGGTAGACTATTATACAAATAAGGTATGCGTTTACAAAGGCTTCTTCCCATAAAAGTTTGTGACCCTAGGCACAACAAACATGCCCGTAGTCAGGGACCTTTTGCCTATCTTATCAAGAAGCTTGCATGGTACCTAAACTATTGTCTCTATATTTCTCCAGATTGAAATTGATATCATTATCATCCTTTTCAACTAAGAGTCTACCTATTAAACTGAACAACTTTTACTATGGGAGCAAACTGATCAGAGCAAAAAAAAAATCTGTTGTTTCATACTAAACTGTAATGCCTACTCGACTCAAATGTATGCAACAGCAGATTTTTTTTGCTCCGATCGTTTTGCGATCAATTTCACTCTGTAGTCTGTGTGGATTTGAACGAAAAAAAAATTGCTATGCAATACATTTCAGTCGACTACTACAGTTTTGTATGAAACAGCAGATTTTTTTTCTTGATAGTGAAAGTTGTTCAGTTTAGTCGTCTACACCACTCCTTTAAATAATACTGTTAACGAGCATTAACAGGACACTGCAAGTAAAACAAACATCTACACAGGATGGGGCTTGTATATTCACCCACTTGCAGATTCTGCTGTGAAGCAGAGGAAACGCCCATACACCTCTGCGAATGCGAAGTGCTCTTTCACAGCAGGAGTCACCATCTGGGTGGGTACGTGGTAACACCTACTGGCATTAGGGACCTCCTCTCCAAAAGCATAACACGGTTCAAGAGGTCCTTGGGCCTAGGAAATGACCTTTAGGTCAAGGGTGACAGCTACAATAGATCTGGGTCTATAGCTAAGAGGAAGGATCTCCATAGAGTCCGCATAAATTTGCGATTGTAGTTGGTCTCTTTTGTCTTATGACATACCTTTAATAGTAGAAGGAGATGGAACTATAGATATTTGTTTATGCGGCTGTCCACTTTTTTTTGAGCTAGTGTGTGTGAAAAGTGACCGTAAACATAAGGCCATATGTCACTTGGTGCCTTCTATCCATACTACTTGACACCACACACTCAAACCTAAACGTCAAAAAAAGTGGACACTTTACAATTGGTATGGCTCACTCTAGTCTTAAAGAGAGATCCTTCCTCTTAGGTCTATAGACAAAGTATCTTTCGATTTTTCGATTAAAGTTAACGACAGTAGAAAACATAAAAATGTATGGACTTGACGTATGGTAACGAAAGCAAACGTCAAAATGTTTCGATCGCTAATGTCAAATCCTCTATAATAATTTTCTACTAGCGTCAACGCCAATAGAATGTCACTTTGTCTAGGGGGGCTGGTCAGGTCGCAGTAGCTATTAGTCATTGAGCAAGCCCTTACAACCAAATAATAATACACTCTGGTAAACCGTTACCGAATCAATTTAATAGCAAAATACCATCATATCATTAAGTTTTAATTAACTGACCACTACGGTCATCAAACTGCATACCTATCAGAGCAAAATGCATCGATTAACCGCAACAACTATTTTAAGTGCAGCAAAATGATTTCAAAACAATTTCGAGGGACATAATTTGCGAAACAATTTTGTATGATGTTGCTTGTACAGGGTGAAATTTATATCATTAGCATCCTTTTAAACTAAGAGTCTACCCATCAAACTGAACAACTTTTACTATGAGAGCAAACCGATTAGAGCAAAAAAAAATCTCCTGTTTCATACTAAACTGTAATGCCTACTCGACTCAAATGTATGCAACAGCAGATTTTTTTTGCTCCGATCGTTTTGCGATCAATTTCACCCTGTAGTCTGTGTGGATTTGAACCCGGACACAAATGATTGAGAGTCCATACCTCTCGACAATGCGCCACCGACGCTAATATTTATTTATTAAGTTTCTGACCACCCCGAAAGGAATTACAGTCGTGAATTTATGTGAGTGTATGTATGTGTTATCAAAGAGTCTTCAAAGAAACTATTGTTTCTATTCAGTCTTCGTTTTCAAACGTTGGTCCTTCGAGCCGGATCTTTAAACTACTTTGAACCATAACATCGTACACCCTACGACACCTTGCACCACCCACCCACCTAGGTTACCCAAGCACCTATTATTCCTACGCGAGCTTTACTCGGATCTAAGGAGATTTCAAACCTGAACACGCTATTGCAAGTGCCGGAATATGTTTTCACACTTACGTGAATATGCTTAACAGGTCTTACATCGCTTAGAGTATTTACAACGTTCTGTGTGAAAGCAGCTTCAGGTTAGAGGTGGCATTGTGTGAAATGTATTTGTATATGCTCACGACTATATTCCCCGAGGGGGTAGTCAGAGATATTCTGAAACCTCAGAACATCCACGTGTCACTAGTAGTAGTAACTCTGTCCAGTGTGACGGGGAGTGAGCCCGTCGCCACTTATAATTGACAGTGGGTACAATTCATGCCTCGAAATTGAAGCATGCAGGTTTCTTCACGATGTTTTCCTTCACCGAAAAGCGAGTGGTATTACAAATCGTACATAAATTCCGAAAAACTCATGGGTACGAGTCGGCCTGGATGGGGATCGAACCATCTCGCCTCCTGCACGGCAGGCAAGGTTACTCGCCACTGGACCACTTGTAAAGTTTCTTGGCTTCTTATAATTTGAGAATACTGTTATGCGAACCCTGCCTGGTGTGTGAGTGCTTAGAACATTTAACTAGAGACCAGTCTCGAGTGAGCATCCCCCTCTGCCAAGGTTCAAGAACAACTGATCAAGTGCAATTGTAATAAAACCGGTCAAGTGCGAGTTGGGCTACTCGCGCACCGATGGTTCCGTACCACACAACATAATAACTATACCATTTTTTTTGTCCCGGACCTTTAACACGAGACCGACTCACACTTGGCCAGTTTTCATTATTTGATGTTATACTATAGAGTTTGCTCTATAATCACACCAAGTTTGACGCCTGCATGTATTACCGTTTTTACGATAGAGCGAGAAGTATAAAACCTTGATTCAAACTAGTTTCTTGTATGAAGATCCCCTTTTTGACATTTTTATTATTTGTTAACAAATCCGCCGTAATAACGTATATTCTGTGAAAATTTCAACTGTCTAGCTATTACGGTTCAAAAGTTACAGCCGGACGGATGGGTAACGTAGGCTTAGTAATAGGGTCCAGTTTTTACCCTTTGGGTACGGAACCCTAAAAACTATTTACGTAATCAATTTTAGACAGTGTTATAATCTCTCTGTTTGTGTAAGGTGCTCCCAGGAAGTTGGAATAGGTATGGTGCTCGATAAAACAACCTGTGTAGTTAACCATTGCAAAAAGAGGTCTAACACCTAAAATCTTCAAAAAGATAGAATTTCATTTCATATTTTCATGCTGGGAGAAAAAAATACGCTTTGATTCAAGGAAATAGGAAATACTCTGTAAAGCTTGGGTTCATAAAGGAAGTAACTGCTGACAGCGACGTACCGTTGAGAGGTGAGAATCTAAGAGGAAGGATCTCCATAGAATCCGCATAAATTTACGTTTGTAGTTAGTCTCTTTTGTCTTATGACGTACCTTTAATAGTAGGAGATGGAACTATAGATATTTGACGGCTCGATAGCACAGTCGGTAGTGAACCTGCTTGCTGTGCCGAGGGTCGCGGGTTCGAATCCCGTAAGGGACAAATATTTGTATGATGAATATGAATATTTGTACCCGAGTCGTGGATGTTTGTATCTATATATGTATTCTATATCGTTGTCTAGTCATCATAATACAAGTCTAGGCTAGATTCTGATACTTTAAATGTGACTAGATAATTTGTGTGACAAGATATTTATTATTATTATATTTGTTTATGCGGCTGTCCACTTTTTTTTGAGCTAGTGTGTGTGAAAAGTGACCGTAAACATAAGGCCATATGTCACTTGGTCCTCTTTTGTCCATACTACTTGACACCACACACTCAAACCTAAACGTCAAAAAAAGTGGACACTTTACGATTGGTATGGCTCACTCTATGGCTTTAGGTAAAATCTCTTTGGTGAGAATCTAATCCATAAAGTTACTAATAGACTAACAGCTAAGAGAGCGAGATCTACCTAGCGGCCCACTTAGTCGGGGAAATCTACGGATTTTTGTATGGAGAAGGTTGCATTAATTGCGCTTTTGGTGATAATTTGTAATATAGTAGATAAATACCTGAAAAACATAAATTCTCAATAATCCCCGATTTTTTATTGTGTATTATTGAATAATTAAGACATTTACAAAACATTAAATTTAGGTATGAAAAAAAAATGGAAAACTGATGATTTTGTACAGGATGGCTTTATTTAATACGTTTTACTTAAATAATAATAATCCCCAGTTAATATCGTAAATTTGAGTAGATATTTAATATTTTGTAAGTCTTCAAAAATTATAACCTCAAAACTAAATTATTTACTGCTTGTTTGTACACATTAAATTGGCCTTTTGATAATGAACTGTGTCTTTTGCTAGTATGCTGGAAGAAATATCTTTCGAAATAAGCTTGCCTTTTGTACATTTATATCGATTTTAAGGTATTTCTCAGGTTCCTGAGCCAATATAACCACGAAATCTCGACTAAAGTGTTATAAACTAACAGTAATATTATTTCAAACACAATTTACTAAAGTGTCTTTAATGCAATCTCAAACCTTATTTTTCCTAGACTAACTGTATCATAGAAAGAGATGCGTGACGAGAGGCAATAGAACCGTTTTTGGGATCTTATCGTAGTGTAAAAATTCGGTTTCTGTGAATAATTGTGAATCTAAAGTGAAATCATAGATAATTTTGTGAAATATACTATTTCATTAAATTATCCACGATTTCACGTTAAATTCAGAATTATACACAGAACTCGAATTTTTACCCAGCCGATAATCTCCTGAAAGCCTCCAAAAACGGTTTCATTTTTGTAAGAAACGGTCCCTGCCTGTAAGGTAGGTATAATAACTTTATGGATTTGATATATTTTTTGTTTCAAGATTCGAAAATAGATAAATAAATGGATATTACTCAGGCGAAGACAAAAGTTCTATTTACAAACACCTTTACAAAATATAATTTAGTTAGTTATGTCCAGAAAGTAATTTTTCTTGAGTAAAAAATCATTTTTATCTGTAAGTAATAGAATCGAAAATTATAGTAGACTAAACCAATTAAAACTATAAAATACAAAAGAAAATGGCCACAAGGCAAATACAGATTTTTACCTGCAAAATCTGTTTAGAATTTTCAATCGACAGTCAGTGCCGGATTCAGAACCATGGAGGTCTTAAGACTTGTGGCCCCCACCGGCCGCTACGTTGTCCGGTCCCGTTATCTTAGGCCGTGTAGCTCGATTTTATAACCGACTTCAACAAAAGGTGGTTCTCAATTCGTCAAATTTCGGTTTTTGGTTCATTGTTATCCGTTCCGGTTCTTCGTGTCAAATTTTGTTATAATATTTGTGAAAATGAGGGAGTTATTGAGGTGGGACGTAAACATGTATCCTGCTACGATTTTGCAAATTGTTATATGGTCACAGATAATTATTAATTTCATTTTACCATAGACCCAATTGGGTAAGCTAGGCGTGGAGAAATTCAAAAGTATACGTAGTGAGTACTAAATATTATTTTTATCAACGCTTATTTTTCTAAACCCAGATTCATAATTTGGCGACCAATTTATGCGAATCTTCGAATGACTTTGACGTTATTATGAACGGCAATTCATCATCATACGTCAAAATGGTTCTTCGAGTAATGAATTTGAGGGAGTCACGTTGCAGGGTTTGCCCCGAACACTTGTCTTTCGCGTGGTGTTTGCGCGGTTCGCGTCTCAGCCTGCCACGAGGCTCCGCAATACTTCTCAGTTGTGTTCTTACTCAAAAACAATTCTCGAGATTGGATAGGTACTCCCTCAAACCACTTGACACTGGCGGAAATGTGGTGCTAACGCACAAGCAAGAATTCCATTATTTATTTTTAAAAAAAGAATTTGAGTTTAGGGCCTCTGCATAATTCTGCCCTGTCTACAGCCAGTGTTTTATTTTTTATTTACCGCTTTAATTCACTTCATGGAGCGACAGAGCGACCAACAGCAGTGACTAGGCAATTTAATATCGAAATCCAATGAATTGGAAAGGTTCGATCGGATAGCTTTGAAAAATACATTTTCCCTACTTAGTTAATTTGCTGGAAAAGGTATGTTTATTAGATGTTTTAAGAGAATTTTATGTAGATTGAAACGTTGTATGCTCGATCGACTGGAATTATTTGATTTCTTTCAAGTTTGTTGCTTCTTGCTCTTGCAGAAGGAATATTGTTGTAATGAAATTGGAGCATATTAATACAAAGTAGAATTGAAGTCGATGGTATCCATTTGATCGAAAACTGAACAAATTTAAGATCAAACCTGAAATCATAAAAAAACAGTCAGCAGTTTGGTTTACAGAGAAGAAACGAAGAATTCGGTATGACAATTTTTTTTTGGTCTTCATTTTATATTTTTTACGGATAGAAGACATAATTTTAAGAAACCAATTTAATTTTATTGCGATTCATCGAGTTTATCAATATAAATTTAATTTTTAAATTACTTTGATCTGTAAATCTCTAAATGCAAAAATAGTACAGAGAAAATAATTCGAACTCCATGGAGAAAAACTACTTACTGCTATACTAAAAAAAAAATCCTGCCTTCTCTTTCTAACTATATGCTAGAAACAGAAACGGCAACATCAAATGTCAAATTATGACATTGTGAATGTATATTTTTTTTCATAATGACCAAAGTAATGACCAATAATTTTAAGTTGATTTTAAGTTTACCAAGGAGTTCACAGGTTTTCCAGTGACGTCACTGGACGGACCGAAAAACGACGTCGTTTCATTAAAAATAAACTTCAAGTTTAAATAATTTGTCGTTTTGGAGCCAAGCACATCAAACTAACAACGTTTACTATGGGACCAATAATGAAATCGCGAAAATATTATCAGCTGTTTAAAACATTTTTGTTGAGAAGCTATTGATATTTTCTATGGAACACATTGACGTAGAATACTATATGGACGCCGAGTCCAGTACAAAATTGTATAAAAAGTATCCGAGACTAAACTACACAAACCTAAGTACGTGTAGTAATATAAACCAACTAAAAACATTGAAAATGCTGAAATTCTTTGTCATCCCACTCCCCCATCGGAGCACGCCGCGCGCCCGCGCGTGCGTGTAGTAAGCCGATCAAACGAAGACTGCCACGTAATTGTTTCTCTTTTTACGTTTTGGTGCTCTTTTGAGCGCGGACCCTACGTCCAGTAGTTGGTAAGTCAATGATGGAACAGCACATTTCTTGGTTCACATTCGTACTGTCTAGGTTACCCCTTTCGACTGTTCCACTCAACATTCATGATATTTATTTTATTTTATTTTCCATTGTCCACAGTAATAGACTGCGTGGTCTCAGGATGGGGACCGTGGTCGGACTGCGACACGACGTGCGGCTCGGGAAGCATGGCACGCAGCCGTACAATCGTACAGGCGCCCGCGCATGGCGGCAGACATTGCCCCTCGTTGTTGCAACGCAGAGCGTGTCAGGCGCACCACGGGTGTTCTGCTGACAGCGACGTACCGTTGAGAGGTGAGAGTGAGATTTAATATTCAAAATTAGAATCTAAAGTAATAGAATAAAGATCAAAGTTGCGGATTTCATGCTACCTCGTTCCTCCCAAAAAGTATCAGAAAAGTTTGTTAGTAGAATTACACGCGTATCTGGTCCGTAATACAGGGCCCAATTTAATATACTGACAGTTTTTTAAGAGGATGATCAGACCGTTCAGTTTGATGGTCTGATCATTCCCTTAAAAAAGTGTCAGCTATTAAGAAGGACCCTATATAAATAGTCAAAGTTCAACGCGTATAAATGATTCTGAATTTAATTCAACAGAGGAAACAGCGATGATTCTCCCAGGAGGTCTCTCAGTGAGCCGGCACTCCAACGAAACGGTGGACATCCGCAAAAACCTGCGTCTGCGCAACCCTGACGATCCTGAGTCTAACTCGCACAGAGAGTGAGTATTATGTGTTGCCCGCGACTCCACCTGCGTGGACTTCAAAAAAGTATCCTATGTGTTAATCCAGAATATATTATATCTGTGTACCAAATTTCATCTAAATCCGTTCACCCGTTTATTCGTTATTGAGTGACAAACATCTAAACATCCAACATTCAGCGATTTCGGGGGCCTTTCCAGTTGTATGCCTATTGCCCTTGATAGCGTGCCTTTACCAGTCTGCTCCGACTTTCGGTACCTTGGTTCACTCATACAAGGCGACGGAGAAATAGAACGGGACGTGAAGCACAGAATCAACTCGGGGTGGATGAAGTGGCGGCAGGTTACGAGGTTACTACGACTCCCGAATCCCCCTCAAATTGAAGAGGAAAATGCATAAAACCATAATAAGACCTGTCGTCATGTATGGGTCTGAGTGTTGGGCCACAAAAGGGACGGATGAGAAACGCTTGCATGCAGCGGAGATGAGAACGTTGAGATGGATGTGTGGTGTAACTAGAATGGATAAGATATGGAATGAGTATAATTTATTAGAAGAAGTTTGAAAGTAGCACTTATGACGGAAAAATTGAAGGGTAATAGATTATCGTGGTATGGGCATGTAATGCGGACAGACGAGTGTCATATTACGAGACGAGCGTTAAGTATGAATGTGGATGGCTGCGGTAGGAGAGGAAGGCCGAAGAAAAGATGGATGGATTGTGTGAAAGATGATATGTGTAAGAAAGGAGTGAGTGTTGGAATGACGGCTAAGAGAGATGAATGGAATAGGATGACATTATATTGTGTCGACCCTAAATAGTGGGAAATGGACAAGAGAATAATGAGGTAAAAGTATAAAAGCTTTATACTACATTTTTCTTTTACAATACCTAAAGCTAACACAGTCAGATATTTTCTAGAAATTGGATAATGTTCTTCTACCCGGTATAATGAAAGAGCTTACCTGCAATTAACGCCATACCTTAAGAGGATAGGCGAGTACCGTTTTTCCATACAAACGTATTCCCCTGTTTCCTACCTGGATAATGACACTAGAGCAAAACATTTTTTACCATACAATCTATGTTACCTCTGATATGTCCCTATATTTTGCTTTTTTGCATTAATTCAGACATCCAGCAAACAAATTTGACGAATAAAAACAAAAAATCAAAACATACAGACATAGCCAAAGTCTTTCTCATATTATTCTTGAAATAATTATTAAAATCGGTTTAGTTTTGGAGGAGGAAACAGGGGAATACGAAATGCTGTTTTCGTCGATTTTATGTAGATAAAATTGGTCCGAGCTGCAGTTGTCTCTTTCGCACTATAGTCGGAGTGGTATAGTCGGAGTGGTGGGGCGGATCGGACAAATATGTCAACACAACACAACAGTCGGAAAAGTGATCTATTCTCCAAATTAGCATTTCAGCCCGCCTATCTTCTTAACGCTAGTCATTTCACCTAACAAAATATTCATTAATATCATAGTTAATATCGATATCTGATCCTAAAAATACACTTAACAAAGTATTAGCCTTTTAACCTTCTACATGCCTTAAGTGTGTTTCTTATTTCTCGTAAGAAAATGCGGTTATCGCGTTCTTAAGAAGTTGAAAAAAAGAATGTTATTAGAGAGGAGTTATTACTTAGAGCATACTGAAAGTTTATGGAAAATATAAAGTGGATCGAAGTTGAGAGGTTGGGAATACTTTTAATAATTTTAGAAGTAGCCTATATTTTTATGCATCGTCGCGTTCGATGAAACTTCTATGAGGGGCCTCGTTCTAACTCTGTGGAAACAGAAACGGCAATATCATATGTCAAATTCTGACATTGTGAATCAATTTTTTCATAATGGCCAGTTATTTTAAGTTGATTTTAAGTTTACCAAGGTGTCACAGGTTTTCCAGTCGACTGGACGGACCGAAAAACAAATTGTTTTATTAAAAATATATGTAATCCTTTCATTTTAAATCTCTGACATAGAAAACATTATTATTGAGACAATTATCTCGAAATGGTTTTCGATTAAGCCCTATAAAAAAAAACTTGGCATACCGAATTAGAGTGAAAAAGAGAACAACATTTTAAATAAGGTGTAGATGGCGGGAAATTTATCAGGTTGGAACTAAGTCGAATAGTTTTACCAAAAAATTACGACCCGTGTAAACTGATCTTTAGTTACTATGAGCCTTCCTGCTTAGTAAGTATCATTGTATACTGGTTATAACTCACAACCCATGTAAACCAACAGGTAGTACGGAACACTAATTGCCCGAGTCCCGACTCGCACTTGGCCGGTTTTTTTTGTATAATATCATTGTGGCCTGCCTCCGTTGTCTAATGATTTAGAGTATTGTGTTCTTGACACGGAGGTCGTGGGTTCGATTCCCACGGGGTACAACTAGTGATATGACACTTTGTGTGTTTTTCCCCAGTTGGTTAGGACATTGCAGGCCGAATCACCAGATTGTCTGAAAGAAAGATGATTCCGTGCTTCGGATGGCACGTTAAGCCGTTGGTTCCGGCTACTATCTCTCGTGGTAGTAGTCGCTACATAAAAACCACGTCAGAGGCCGTAAGGCAGTCTGAAAAAAATCTGACACCAGGGCTTGCCCACACTGACTTGAAGTTGAAGAAGACTGTGGCGACCACAGAACATTATAAGAGGGGTTAGAAATGCAAAGTAGCGCTTTTGCTTCGGAGACGGCTGTCGCCACTTGTCTTCCCGCTCACGCTGCTACAATTACTCATGCCCTCTCGCTCGCACCACACGCGCGCCTTATGGTGTTATGCAAATCATTGCATAACCTGTGGCGACACGTTCCACGCCTACTTTGCACTTCTAACCCCTCTTATAATGTTTTGTGATGACGACACTTCCGTGCTTGAGTGGGACAGAGTAATACCTCTAGTTCGTAGTACACAATAGCTCACTGTATTTAGCTCATACCAACAATTCATAGTCGAGAGACAGTTCAATTTCCGTATTAATAGATTGGATTGGATTTATTTCCTTTGGCAGTATCCGTAAACCAAGTCAAAGGCCTGTTTAGACTTTGAATACATACACGACCGATATCCTTTTCGAGGTGTGTAGAAGTATAGCTCCAAATCTATAGACCACGATATCTAAACCACGTCAGAGGCCGTAAGATTGTCTGAAAAAACTCTGAAACCAGGGATTGACCCTATATGTATAGCATAGCATAGCAAATGCTCACAACTATATTCCCCGAGGGGGTAGTCAGAGATATTCTGAAACCTCAGAACATCCACGTTTCACCAGTAGTACCGAAACTCTGTCCAGTGTGACGGGGGGTGAGCCCGTCGCCACATAATGGACAGTGGGTACAATACATGCCTCGAAATTGAAGCATGCCGGTTTCCTCACGATGTTTTCCTTCACCGAAAAGCCAGTGGTATTACGTACAAAAATTCTGAAAAACTCATTGGTACGAGTCGGTCTGGACGGGGATCGAACCATCGCTTCCTGCACGGCAGGAAAGGTTACTCGCCACTACTGGACCACCACGGCATGTGTTTATACCCTATATAGTAATATACAAAAAGAATGTTAATGAATAAGCGCAAAACCTCATACACCCCACAACTGATTTATAACAACATTATAAATAATTTCATTATTTTGATGGTAAAAATTTAAAGTTGTTCGCATTTTGACTTATGAGGCAATAATGATTTGTTATCATTTCAACAATGAATGAAAGCGCTAACGTGCTGATGGATACACATGATTACATTTTTGGTAGTAAGTAGGGTGAGTGTGCGCGCGGTGGGTTGAGATCGAGTTCAGTAAATTTTAAATTTTACAAACAAATTATTTAACTTTTTGAAATAATTACCCATGTAAAACATGATAATTCGATTCTGCTCTCGATTCTAAACAAACTTCTTTCTAGTTTTGCGTTAATTCATTATCATGTTGCATATATGTACCTACATACAGGGTCCTTCTTAATATGCTGACACTTTTTTGAGGGGATGATCAGACCATCAAACTGAACAACTTTCTCTATGGGACCAACATCGAAATCGCAAATAAAAAATCTGCTGTTCATACAAAAATGTGAACATACTCGAGCCGAATGTATGGGACAGCATATTTTTTTTGCGATTTCGATGTTGGTGGTGGATGTGTTAAGAAGGACCCTGTATAGTAGTATAAATCAAACTGTTATTTAGCTGTGAGTCCTCCAAAAAGGAAATAAATAAATAAAATATTATATTTCCAGGTACTGCGTGCAGTTCGAAGTCACCAAGGTGTCGAAGGGATGTCACACTGATTCTGAGTACAAGGCTTTACGTGATGGTATGTTAGTTATAGAACCTAAGACCAAAACTAACACATAGAAAAACAGTCATCAGCCGAGGGAAGTCCACTGCTGGACATAGGTAGGGTTGCCAGATGAGAAAACTAAAATATCTGGGATGAATTAAAAAAATCTGGGTTTTGGGATTACTATCGAAACTAATCAAAATAATACTTTTCATTAAAATTAAATTAATGAAAATGACTTTTTTGACACATTATTAAGAGAATCATGCATACCATAGCTAGTTATTTTATGTTACAACCTAATACACACTTATTTTTAACGTTTGCCACATGTACTTGGCATTAGATGTCACTGAATCCACCAATTTTGATCCTTGAGAAGTACTTGTATACTCAAAAACAAAACAAGTTACATCAAAGTTCAGTATAAATATTCACTCGGCTTGAGTTAACTAATTTTGAAACCGCGCGGTATGGTGGTTTGTTGGGACATTTTATATTTTTTCGGGAGTCTGGACATCGTATGAAATGTCGGGACAGTCCAGAAGGAATCTCGACCATCTGGCAACCCTATAAGGACCCCAAGGATCGCCACAACAACCGGTCCTGCGCTGCCCTCATCCAACGGGTTCCCGCCGCCTTCACCAGGTCGTCGGTCCACCTTGTCCATCTCGTTCTCTCAGCCGTCTGTTTCTCTTTTCCTAGCAAAAACACATATTTTAATAGGGTGTTACCCCTTTTTTTGAAAACTGTTTTAAAATAATCCTGAGATCATAATTTAATTTTACTTTTATAAAGCCGAAAAATGCCTTAAACTGTATATATTTTTAAAATTTTGCATTTTCGCGCGGAAACACTAGCCGCCATGCTGTTTCTGCTCGTGACGTCACTGCGTTAGTAAACAATACGACTGCGAAAGACCAAGTAACAAGATTTGAGAAAATATTAATAACATAGAGCACGACAATAATCTAGATTGTGTACTATCGGAGTGACGTCACGTCGGAATCCAATATGGCAGATGGCGTTTTAGACATTTGAAAAGCAGATAAAGGACGGCCGCACATTGTCAGAAATTTCTGACAGAAAAATTCTGACGCTCGCCGGAAGGCATTCGGTGCATACATTTTGTATTAGATCCCGCACACTGTTAGGCGGACGATCGTTCAGAATTTTTCTAACATTGTGCGGGATCTAATACAAAATGTATGTACCGAGTGCCTTCCGGCGAGCGTCAGAATTCTGTCAGAAATTTCTGACAATGTGCGGCCGTCCTAAAAAGACGATTTTTAAAATTGAAATATATAATGTAGGTACACTGCTTTTTATAAATAAATATCGATGTTTCTCGTTGACTTTGTTCGAAATCGATCACAAAAACATGCATTTTTATATTTTTTCTTACATGGCGACTTTAAATTTTAATAGGGTATCTATTAAAATTAAAAGTCTTGTATCCCTGTGTTATGAGTCCAGTAATGAAGAGGGGACGATAATATGATACTGTAGGGCTAGCATGCCGCTAACGACAAAGCGACAAAACTAGAAAACCGTCGTGCACGCTCACTTTCGCATACGCAAAGTAACAAAGGTGCACGTCTCGATTTTTGACAGTTTCTCGTGGGTGGCATGCTAGGCCCTCTGGTGATGATTATGATGTCAATTACATCCCTCTAATACCCTATCTCTTTCCTACCAGGCAGCACAGTATGCGTGCGATGTGAAACAGCTGCTCTCCGTCGGGATCTGAAGTGGAGGTGTGGCGGCCACGGCGTGGCTGGCCACAACACGCGTTTTTACGCCCTAGTGGCGCCTCACTGCCACGGAAAGTGGGTTCGGGCCACACACAATGTTGAGAAGACAAGCGAGTGTTGCGCTAATCCGGATTTCATTTTCGTTTAATCGGTTTATGTTGAATGGCATACAAACGGAATTTGTCCGTATTAAGATTAGACAGACGACAGATAATTTTGTAAGTTCACTGAAAAAATGTTTAACCGAAAAAAAGCGTGTTCGATCAGTTTTTCATTAGGTTTTGTTAATATAAACCTAAGTTTTGTTAAATTTAATCAAATTTTGGTTAGGTATTTCATACAGGGTACAACTTAATATGCTGTCTGGGTACTGGACTGGACTTAATATGATGGATGATCAGACCATCAAACTGAACATCTTACTCTATGGTACAGTCACCATCAGATATATAAGTTCTAACAAAATTAGGTGAAACTATTTTAAGAGGATGATCAGACCATCAAACTGAACAACTTTCTCTGTGGGACCAATATCGAAATCGCGAAAAAAATCCCATACAGAAAGTTGTTCAGTTTGATGGTCTGATCATCCCCTTAAAATAGTTTCAGCTAATTTTGCTAGACCTTATATAACAGCAAAGAAGTTGATCAAAGATTTCTATGCAGTTCTAACTTTCAATAATTCTTAACACATAACCAATCAAAAATATCTGAACGCCTAGATCATCAAATGTATCTACGCGGTCAGGGTGATCATAAACATCTGAGCAGTTAAGGAAAAAAGACCTTACTCCGTTGTTATACATTTCATTTTTAAGGGGATATAATTCGGAGCGCGCTCCATACAAACGTACTATGGTGATATTTTCAATACTAACCAATTAAATTCCATGAAATTTTGCAGAAACAATCTAGAAACAAATCTCTATGCTTGTATGGAGTCCGATTTTCGTTAAAATATACAGTTTCAATGCTAGGATGAATTTAAGATTTGTATGAAAATCTTTGAGGCACTGTTACTTTAAAACTTTACATTTTAACGAAAATCTGACTCTATACAAGCATAGAAATTTGTTTCTAGATTGTTTCTGAAAAATTTCATTGAGTTTAATTGGTTAGTATTGAAAATATCACCATAGTACGTTTGTATGGAGCGCGCTCCGAATTATATCCTCTTAAATAACATTGTAATGATTTTTTTTTAAATTAACTGTTCACATATTTATGACAAAATACACGTTTAGATATAATTGGTAACATTTACTGTAAAGAATTTATTGAGAATTAGCACTGCCCAGAAATATTTGAACACCTTGTATGCTACGATATATCTGATGGTGACTGTACCAACATCGAAATAGTGAAGAAAAACAGCTGTCCCATACATTTTAGTATTGCAGTTTTAAATAGAACAGCTGTTTATCGCTATTTCGATGTTGGTCCCAAAGAGAAAATTGATCAGTTTGATAGTCTAATCCTTTTGAAAAACCGTATAAAATCCGGTTGTCACTAAAATTCAGTAAAATTTTACAAAAATTCGGTTCCATTTAACAGAATTCTTGGTTAATCGGCAAATAATTTTTTTCATTGTTGGCATATATTTTTCTTTTGAAACGATTTTATTTAGATATAATCTTCGTTATTGTTTATTTAGACATACCTTTTCGTTTTACGACCAATACAGTGAATATTCTTTTAAACTTATTAAACGTAGAAATAATTGAATTGGTTTAGCGTGGAAAAGTTTAAATTGTACGACGGTATACTTACTTCCATTCATCATTCCTTTGACAGATGTTTTAATGGTTTTGTTTTCGAAAAAAACTTTTTTATTTTATCCTTTTAGTTATATATTTTTTTAGGTATCTTCTATAAAGCTAAAAACTGTGGCATTTAAGGTATTAATTTATACATTCAAAATCTGAAAACTACATTATACAACGTGTTAATGAATAAGCGCAAAACCTCACACACCCCAACTGATTTATAACAAAATAATTCGATTGGAACAATAATTTCATTATTTTGATAGTTAAAATTTAAAGTTATTCGCATTTTAAGTTTTGTGGCAAAAATGATTTGTTATCATTTCAGCAATGAATAAAAGCGCTAGCGTGCTCATGTATACATTTTAAGAATCTTGTTTTGGTAGTAAGTAGGGTGAGTATGCCCGTGCGGTGGGTTGAGATCGAGTTCAGAAAATTTAAAATTTTACAAACAAATTATTTAATATTTTGAAAAAAAATTACCTATGTTGAAGACATGATAATTCGATTCTGCTCTCGATTCTAAACAAACTACTTTCTTGTTTTGCGTTAATTCATTAACACGTTGTATAGGGTCCTTCTTAATATGCTGACACTTTTTTAAGGGGATGATCAGACCGCCAAACTGTTGTTCAGTTTCGCGGTCTGACCATCAAACTGAACAACTTTCTCTATGGAACCAACATCGAAATCGCGAAAAAAAAATCAGCTCTTCCATACAAAATTGCAAACCTACTCGAGCCAAATGTATGGGACAGCTGTTTTTTTTTTCGCGATTTTGATATTGGTCCCATAGAGAAAGTTGTTCAGTTTGATGGTCTGATCATCCCCTTAAAAAGTGTCAGCATATTAAAAAAGACCCTGTATTTATTATTTATACAAAATCGTGAGAGATCAACATTCATTGTCTTTTTTACACTTTAATTCTTTTTCCAACATTCATTAGGTACAGTGATTGTACCTATGATACTGATCAACTATACCTAAGAAACCTATAGGAAATTCTCAATAAAACTTTCCAAAGTCGTTAAATTTTTTGCGAATTTCCTATAAATTTCTTAGGGAAAGTTGATCAGTATCATGGGCACAATCACCCATTAAAGTATTGCAACTGTTTACCCTAACACCCTATATAATTTAAAATCATGGTACCTAAATCTAAATTACACAAACTGCTCTCCGGTTTTTTTGTTCTTTGTTATACATTGCCAATACTAGTTTATCAAAATTAGCATGAATTTCGTATTTTTGAAGAAAATCGAAAAACAACTAGGTATATCACAAAAGGCAATCTGCTTCTTTAGTCAATTTGCGTGATAGGTATAATTGACAACATTACATTTTTTAACCACCTGTTTTTAATAAAAAATATAAAAATAGGTTAAAAAATAAGAGATACGTATTTTTCCGATTTTATGTTTGATCGATATTTAAATTTTTAATTTAATTTTGAATTTTCTGAAAAACGTAGGATTTATGGCTAAGATACCTTGGCCGCAATAACATTAAAAATAAAAACTGTCAAATACAATAGAAAAGCCAAGCAGGCAAAGGAATACAATCTCATTCAACATATATTATATTGTTTTGTATTTTTCAAATAACTCGACAAATAATGGATAGAAAAATCTGATAATTTTGATTTTTGAATCACATAATCTCCAAATGGTTTTCTATTTTTTGGTAACTTTCTTAAAATGAAATGTTGTCAGTGGCATATTTCATTTCAGGTACTGTGCTATACAGGTTGGTCCTTAATATGCTGACACTTTTTAAGGAGATGATCAGACCATCAAACTAAACAATTTTCTCTATGGGACCAACACCGAAATCTTGAAAAAAAATCAGCTATCTCGTATTATCAGCTATCTTCGTCGGCTCGTGTTTGTTTCGCAGTTTTGTATGGAAGGGCTGATTTTTTATCCGTGATTTCGATGTTTGTGCCATAGAGAAAGTTGTTCAGTATGATGGTCTGATCATCTCCTTTAAAAACTGTCAGCATATTAAGTAGGTAGTTAGAATTATAGTTTTCAAAAGTTAAAAATGTATTTTAACTAAACAAAATAGTCTGATACTTGCATTTATATTCATTTTTAATTATTTTTATAAATAAATATACTTAATACTACTTAATCAAAAAGTTTATTTCAAATATATATATATAATTGATTATAAACATGTTACAGCCATTTTGTGCTATTTCGAATCAAATTAAAGATTGAAAAATTGAGTCTCGGGCGGGACTTGAACCCGCACTCTTCCAAACCTTGCGTTTTCCAATTTCGCCACCGAGCCAACTAGCCAGAGAACGAAATTTTCAATCTATTGCAAATTGGATAACGCAATTCTTCGGTTGGGAAGAGTGCGGGTTCAAGTCCCGCCCGAGTTAAGTTTAATAAGTTTGTTTTAAATTTAAAAAAAAACTGTAAATATAATCCAATCAGCTGATAAAAAACATAAATATGAAACATTATACTGGTTTTTGAAAATATAGGTACTTATACATTTTAGTTAGTTAATACATGGTGTCAAATTATTTACGCAAAATCTGAAAATCTTTTGTATAGTCGATATTAACTAATAATTTGATTTATCTTTTTGACATTATTTTAAGATCAGATTTTCAAAATGTTATCTACCCAGTCTTGTCCAGTTAGTTATGAAATATAAGATTTTTAGGTTTTGTTTTCACGTGTTAACACATTGTATTTTTAATAATAATCTTTGAAATTAATTAAATTAGTAGGATTTATAGACCAGTAATTATTGTTAAGTCCTAGACTAATTTTGATAATAAATGTACTAATTGATAACTACAACGGTTTGTGAATACATATCCACTAAACGACTTGTGTAAATAAAATGTTATTAATAAATGCAAAAATATAAAATAAGTTTTTTATTTCCTAATAAACATAAAAACATGGAACTTAACAGGGTAAATTTTATATCACTGCGGATAACTACAGCATGTATTCTACTCATCAAACTGAACAACTATCATATCTGACATATCAATCAGCCTTGGAAGCAAAACTGCACACCCTGTAGCAATGTAGAAATCATTTGATAGGTCTATGTCATAGTGTAATTAAACTAGTGGTTCAGCTCGGCAGCGGCGGTCGCGACTGGTCAATCGTGCGCGGTGTACGGGGGCTGGGGGGAGCGCGTCCTAGTACCGACATACCTGCGCGCGGTACCGACTTTGCCGGTTCCCCGTCCCCCGCACAACGCGCGAGCAAGGACTCCCCGCGACCGCTGAGTTGGGCTGCAATCACGGTAAATATTCGTTGATTGAACCGTGACTGGTCTACGTACGAACCATAACTTTTGACACATTTGGTATTGCGCTAATCGCGGTACAGCTCATGACAGCCGTTAGAGCCGTTTTGAAAGATCGCTCAGACGTTAAAGGCTACATAGAGTTTAACGCGATGCGGAATTCAGCACAGTTGAATAGTAATTGGATTGCAATGTGATTCGAACTAAAATTGGATAAGAATAGAACTTCGATGTTTTAAATTAGCGCAATCGGTCTCCTCTTAAGCTATGTGAATGTCGAGCAGTTAACTTATACAGGGTGTTATGGGTAAACAGTTGCATTACTATAAGGGTTTATTGTACCCTACCCATGATACTGAACAACTTTCCCAAAGGAGCAAAAGGAAATTCGAAAAAAAGACATTTTAATTTCAGGAAACCTGTTCCATATTTAATTAAATGAAATGAAATAAAATTTTCAGTAAATTACAAAAAACAAATCCCAAATACGAAAGCCTTCAAAGTTTTAACGTGATGAGGGTTGCCTTGCTGCAGACAGCTGTCCGCAAAGTTCCTGACCACCCCAGAAGAGATTATGGTCGTGAATTTATATAACACGTATGTAAATCGCAAATACCCTACACTGGATACAAGGAAAAGTATAATTAACCTTTGAAAAATGATTTTAACCAGGGTGTAAGGAAAAGTATTTTTTTTTATTTTTTTGATAGAATTTTTATTTGCAACAAAAAAGATACCTACAAACAGCCCTTAACATAAAGTAACATTTACCTTTAAACTAGATATTCTATCCATCAAACTGAACAACTTTTACTATGGGAGCAAATTTGTCAGCGCATAAAATAAATCAGCTGTTCCATGCTAAACTGCAATGCATACTCGACTCAAACGTATGAAACAGCTGACTTTTTCGTGGTCTGACAGGTTTGCTCCCATAGTAAAAGTTGTTAAGTTTGATGGGTAGAATATGTGGTTTAAAGGTTATTGTTACTTTAAGTTAAGGGCGGTGTTGTATATTAGTAGGTATCTTTTGTTGCTAATAAAGTTCTATCAATATTTAAAAATTAAAAATATATACAAGGTGTTACAAAAATACAAATAAACTTTTAAGAGGGTGGTTTAGACTATCAAACTGATCAATTTCACTATGGGACCAATATGGAAGTCGCGAAAGAAAAATTTGATGCTCCATACTAAACTACAAATGTACACGAGCTTAATGTATGGGACAGCTGATTATTTTTTTCGCGATTTCGATGTTGGTCCCATAGTGAAAGTTGTTCAGTTTGATGGTATAAACAACCCCCTTAAAAGTTTTCAATGTTTATTTTTACTTTTGTAACACCTTGTATATATTGTTTCCTTACACCTTGTATAAAATCATTTTTCCGCGGTCCTATTCCGAACGATACGATATTGTGAGACGTAAGAATGCTTTCATCTGTAAACACAATTTGTTGTCGGTCGAATTTGCATGTATATTGGATCACCTTCGGCTAGGTGACAGTGATAAAATCTCGGGTGGAACGGAATAAGGATGTTTGCTTTTTTCTTTTCGGTGAAAGTTTATAAAAATATGAAGGAAACGCTGGAGGTAGCGGCTTATTGCCGTTTGGTTCCTAGTTTTAGAAAAGATCACTTTTATTTTATTTTATAATGTCTTTAACGGCTCTGGATACTAGTCCTTTTGAGCCATTCGTTATTTTTTTTCTTTATATTCATTATTTTGATGATGGGATGACAGATGACGATGAATCTATGGTCGATTTGTAAGCTCGCGCGTTGCCGCCAAAATGACCATGTACGAGTTAACTTGAACCAATACTTAAGTTCTGTTATCGTATTTATTTGAGATTCCTGTTACGTCGGTCGCTTTACGCAACTGTTTGGTACACAATCCGCACGAAATTATGTCACAAATATCACTAAAACCAATTTTTTTACGAATTTCAAATAACACGAAACACAGCAAGAGCAATGGCGCCAAGCAAACTTTCAGAAAAGATCACCACATTCCAGTGTTGCCACCTTACCTCCGGAACAAGTTGCTAAGCCGTACCCAAGAAGTGGCTAGATAGTGGAAAGGACAACCTCCAAAACGGGCCATTTTTGTACTACCAAATTTTATTTACGGCGTCATAAAATGTGTTAATAATAGTTTGCATAAACATATTACTAAAACGTTATATTTCAACGATATAATATTTTGTTGAACAAACGAGATTTCTTGAGTTTCATGATGGATATTTTGGTTCCAATTGTGCAAAAATGGCGGGAAATCATCGGATCGGATTTAGTGGAAAGGTCGTTTTTTTGTATCACTAACTGCGCTATTTGTAATTACTTCGAGTTGTCATAGTATTACTTTGAAAATTATACACACAACTACTTTATTTAGGGCTATTTTTTCAATTGGATTGTATTTCTATCATATTCGTCTAATTGTCTATATTATAATGCGTATAGCAAAGCTATCACATGCATATCTCAATTTAGCCGAACAGCCCATACATGAACGTATGTTGTCATTTCGTTGTCGCTAAAGTGGCTAAAAAATGTCTGACATAAATAAAGTAAAATAACAAAATATGTAATGCGGATTTTGTTATTGTTTTTTTAATTTTATAAAATAAAATATGGAATGGAATTTAATGCGTTTGGGTGATTAAATGCCATAAATTGTCAATTATTATGACATAAATAAACAAAAAAATAACATATAATTTTTTTTTTGTAGCTTTAGAGTTCGAAAATGTTGCTAGATCTAGCCAAGAAGTGGCTAAAGTGGCAAAACTGCCACATTCCTGTGTTTCGTACTAGATAACTAAGGGATAAAGTTTCTTTGTAATCTTTTTTAATGACGAAAGGTCAGTTAAACTATCACTACATTTCATGATATGAAAACTAAAGAAAATAGTAATAATTGATGATGATGATGAGCATCATCATAACTATCACTAATGTTTTTACTTTTATAGCCATAAAGATTGAAAAATTAAGTCTCGGGCGGGACTTAATTTTTCAATCTTTAATTTGAATTTTTCAACATGCATGCATGCATGCATATGCTCACGACTATATTCCCCGAGGGGGTAGTCAGAGATATTCTGAAACCTCAGAACATCCACGTTTCCCCAGTAGTACCGAAACTCTGTCCAGTGTGACGGGGAGTGAGCCCGTCGCCACTTGTAATGGACAGTGGGTACATTACATGCCTCGAAATTGAAGCATGCAGGTTTCCTCCCCATGTTTTCCTTTACCGAAAAGCCAGTGGTGTTACAAATCGTACATAAATTCCGAAAAACTCATTGGTACGAGTCGGTCTGGACGGGGATCGAACCATCGCCTCCTGCACGGCAGGCAAGGTTACTCGCCACTGGACCACCACGGCTTTTACAAGAAAAATTTGAATGTTTCTACAACTAAAAAATTTCAGTTTATTTTAAGTTTTTTTTTTCTGTTCTTTCAAACAAAAGTGCGGATCAACCGATCGATTTTCTATGGGAAATAAAAAAAAAAACGTTTTTCACCCATGTTCCTTAGTGGAAAGTTGTTTAGGTCCATTAACTGAATACAACTTTCGTTCTGTAGGGATATTTATTCATGTCATTCAGTAGGTAATGGTCAGACCACCGGTACCGGCCATGTTTGAACGACATTCTAAAGGGCATCCATGGATCAGATTAACGTCGCAACAAAAAGAAGAGGTGTGCCCAGTAGTGGGATGAATTTGAGTGACTGGTTGAAACAAAATGTTGAACACAAAAACCATGAGACGTGCCTAACTTAAATTTTTGGAGTTGACTTAAGTTTAAAGAAGTTTGTTCACGAGGAGTCCTTTCCGACCGCCGACGCCGACCCGGCGGTGAAATTTCAAATTTATGCAAATATATCTTTGTTGTTATAAATGGGAAAATTTTAAGGAAATTCTGTTAATAAAATAGGTACTGATTTTTGATGAAATTTGAGTTTAGTTACCTTCAAGCCTTTTGTTGCATGACTACGGCGTCACTGTCCATTACAAGTGGCGACGGGCTCACTAACAGTCACACTGGATAGCGTTTCGGTACTACTTGTGAAACGTGAATGTTCTGAGTTTTCAGAATATCTTTGACAACCCTCTGTCCTCGGGTAATATGCTCAGACAGATTTTTGGTAGTAGTAGCAATGTATGTAGGTACGAAGTCATCATCATCATTGTCTCAGCCGATGGACGTCCACTGCTGGACATGGGCCTCCCCAAAAGATAGCCACAACGACATGTCCTGCGCTGCCCTCATCCAACGGGTTCCCGCCGCCTTCGCCAGGTCGTCGGTCCACCAGGGGGGCCTATCCACGCTGGGCTTTCTGGTACGCGCTACGCGGTCGCCACTCGAGAACTCTTCGGCCCCTCGAGTGACCATCGGTTCTGCGGGCAATGTGGCCCGTCCATTGCCACTTTGACTACAGTTTTTAAGAGTTACGCGGTTTAATCTAGAATTAAATATTTGAGCATAAGCATGAGCTCACGACTATATTTCCCGAGGGGATAGTCAGACATATTCTGAAACCACAGAACATCCACGTTTCACTAGTACCAAACTCTGTCCAGTGTGACGGGGGGTGAGCCCGTCGCCACTTATAATGGACAGTGGTTACAATACATGCCTCTAAATTGAAGCATGCAGGTTTCCTCACGATGTTTTCCTTCACCGAAAAGCCAGTGGTGAGAGGTGAGTCTGCGGACGCCGGTTCCCGGTGCTAAGCACACCAGTCAGAAGCTCCCGGCGTTATGACATTTAACACTTCCAACCTAGAGCATAGGTTCCGCCCTTGCAACTCCACTCCTGGCCGGCCGGTTAAGGGGATATAATTCGGAGCGCGCTCCATACAAACGTACTATGGTGATATTGTCAATACTAACCAATTAAACTCAATGAAATTTTGTGGAAAAATTCTTGAAACAAATATCTATGCTTGTATGGAGTCAGATTTTTGTTAAAATATACAGCTTCAATGCTAAGATTAATTTAAGATTTGTATGGAAATCTTTGAGGCACTGTAACTTTAAAACTAAACATTTTAACGAAAATCTGACTCTATACAAGCATAGAAATTTGTTTTTGATTGATTCTGAAAATTTTTATTGAGTTTAATTGGTTAGTATTGAAAATGTCACCAAAGTACGTTTGTATGGAGCGGGCTTCGAATTATATCCTCTTAAGGATATATTACTGTTGGCGCGCTCCATACAAACGAAATCTGGTGATATATTCAATACTAACCTATTAAACTCAATTAAATTTTGCAGAAACAATCTAGAAACAAATCTCTATGCTTGTATCGTGTCAGATTTTCCTTAAAATGTACAGTTTTAATGTTACAGTGCCTCAAAGATTTCCATGCAAATCTTAAATTAATCCTAGCATTGAAACTGTATATTTTAACGAAAATCTGACACGATACAAGCATAGAGATTTGTTCCTAGATTGTTTAAAATTTCATTGAGTTTAATTGGTTAGTATTGAAAATATCAGCAGACTTCGATTGTATGCAGCGCGCATTTACGCGTTCGGAATAAACTTCTCTTAAGGTAAGACAGGAGGTGAGGTCCAAATCAATCCGGGCCCTCTGGATAATCGGGTCCGTGGTGTCGCCACTCACCACCAGCTCGCCACAAGCTGCTTATTATTATTACCTACGAGTATGTAAGAGTGAAACAGTGTTTAGCCAATCAATGTCAACTCACAATTGCGCGAGCGGTCACAATAGCCTAACTATAGGTAGGGTTCCACAGTACATAGGGTTATTAATCTGCGTGCCAGATGCGAGGGTTCCGTGACAAACGATCACTGCCAAATGAGATATAATTTATTGCATGGAGGTAGGTTTGCTGTTTAGAAGGTGGTGTTTTAACTTGTTTATTTAGTTTAATTTATGTAGAGTTTCTGGCTCACTGCTAAATACAATCTATTGCAGTATTCATACGAAAATTACAACAAAACGTGGAATACCAAAATCATACTACTTTAATTTATGATTTTTGAGACTAATATTATTTTCAAAAATCATAAAATAAAAGTCGATTTGCCATTTTGTCGCAGTTTTGATTCTTTGCAGTTATTAAGTAGTAACTCTTTATAGTATAAGAGATAAGAAGAATTTTGGTAACCATCAGCTGCAAGGCTGATTCAGTATTCATAGGGTGTAGAGCATCTCTGTGATGGGGATGGACCAGGTCTGCCTGCATAACACCAGGTTCGATGAGAGTTTTGTTCCATTGTACAAGACCTACCAACGACACCGTAAAATTTCGATTCTATAGGTGCAAACTGCTGAAAAAGAACTGACGAGAGTATAAGGGTTCCTTGTTTGACTACGGAACCCTAAAAACAATGTCTTTATCTTCGATAGTAAGACAATTAAGAGGTTCTAGTAAATTAATAAATAGTGCGAGAAATTATGAATGAATCTTTTATCAATTCTTAATAAATCTAATTTGATGTAGAGGAGTGCTCTGAGCCGAAATACGGCGTCCCCTTTTCGAAACAACAACGACTAACTGTACAAACGGATCAGATTTTCCTGTGTCGTTTTTTCCATGGAACGTATCCACTTGGCGTAGTAACATCTTCACACATCCCGTATGGGCTCGAAGGTGATTTTTTTCCACAAAATCACATTGTTGTCGTCATGATGAGGCGATTCGTCATGCGAAGAGGAAATCTCTTGTTAAAAATTACATTATACTGTGTAGGTACGTTAAAATGGTTCACTAAAGAGACTTTTAAATATTTTAGCGTTACTTTTTAAAGTCGGACTGTGTTTTTTTGTGTGAAAAGACTGCTATTCTAAGGCCGATATCCAGAGAGGACTTTTTTAGTCTTAGCTCGAGCTAAGCAAGGTGAAAATGTATGGATTTTGACATACGGGAGGAGTTCGAACTATGCGTAAATGCGCGCTGCATACAAACGACGTCTGGTGATATTTTCAATACTAACCAATAAAAGTCAATTCAATTTTTCAGAAACAATCTAGAATCTAATCTCTATGCTTGTATGAAGTCAGATTTGCGTTAAAATATACAGTTTTAATGCTAGGATTAATTTAAGATTTGTATGGAAATCTTTGAGGCCCTGTAACTTTAAAAATATATATTTTAACGAAAATCTGACTTCACACAAGCATAGCTATTAATTTCTAGATTGTTTCTGAAAAATTTCATTGACTTTTATTGGTTAGTATTGAAAATATGACCAGACTTCGTTTGTATGGAGCACGCTCCGAATTATATTACCTATAAATCGTCTTTGAATCTCGGCCTAAAAGCTGGACAGCAACGCTGCAAACTTTTTATAGCTCTTTTAATCACATATCCCAATCTCGTAAATCATAAGTCATAACCAACTATTCATGTTTCAATTTACTAAACTATAACAAGAGCCAAACAAAAGAACGAGGGACAAAACCGCAAACAACAATAAATATGTCAGCTGGAACTATGACCTAAACAAATCCGGAACAAGGGTCGAAAGTAACACACGATTCGACGAATATACCGGAACTTAAGCACAATACAACGCTTGGGTCCGGTAATTGGAAGTTTGGAACTGATCCCAAGGATTTAGTGGTACTAGATATGGCTTTAAATAAAAACGGAAAAGAAAAAAACACAAGAGCAGTAGTCTAGAATTCTGTTTAGTAATATTGAAGCAACTTTCGCAGTTGGGACCCATTATTCGGAAAGATTTAATCCGGACTAGAATCCCAACCATTGACGTAGAATATACGTGTTAATGAATTAACGCAAAACTAGAAAGTAGTTTGTTTGGAATCGAGAGCAGAATCCAGTTATCATGTTTTCAACATAGGTAATTTTTTTCAAAATATAAAATTATTTGTTTGTAAAATTTAAAATTTACTGAACTCGAACTCAACCCACCGCACAAGCACACTCACCCTACTTACTACCAAAACAAGATTCTTAAAATGTATAGACGAGCATGTTTACCCTTTCATTCATTGCTGAAATGATAACAAATCATTTTTGCATGAAAACTTAAAATGCGAATAACTTTAAATTTTAACTATAAAAACAATGAAATATTTGTTTCAATCTAATTATTTTGTTCTAAATCAGTTGGTAAATCAGTTGGGGTGTATGAGGTTTTGCGCTTATTCATTAACACGTTGTATATGTACTATGGATGCCGGGTCTAGTACAAAATACTCGAATAAAGTGTCCGAGACTAAAATACACAAACCTTAGTAAGTATTGTAACATAAACCAACTAAAAACATTGAAAATCTGAAATTCTTTTCCGTCCCACTCCCCCATCGAGGCACAGCGCACGCCGCGCGCCCACGCGTGCGCTTAGTCAGCCGATCAAACGAAGACTGTTGCGTAATTCGTTCTCTTTTTTACGTTTTTGTTCTCTTTTTATTCGGACACTTTTAAGCGCGGACCCTCCGTCCAGTAGTGGTAAGTCAATGGTCCCAACTGATAAAGTCGCTTCAATATTACTTAACAGAATTCTAGACTACTTGACTTTTTTTTTCTTTTCTCTTTTACTTTTTTTTTTATCTTTTTAGTTTTTTCAACTTTAAATCGTTATAGATCCTAAATAGTCATTCGAAATGAAAAATGATAAGAGAAACCTAAAGATGATTTTCAAATACCTATTCAATGATACCCAACTCGACATAATTCGTTAACTTTCATTTTAAAAAATTTCACAATATGGCGTCTGGTAGTCGCCATATTGAATTTTGATTACGGTCATGTCTTTAGTGATACTCGCAAGATTACGACAAATCGATTGACGCAAGAATCATCAAAATCGGCCAACGCGTCCGGTCTCTAGTGTGCCACAAATGAACACACTTACATACAAACATACATACATAGGCTGATAAACACATTAACCTTCCTTTGCGTCGCGCAGTCGGGTAAAATGTTGTACTTACGACGAGGCAAGGAAAGGTGGTTTCTCTTCGAAGATCGCTTTCATGGTCATCAATTAGGGCCTTCTTAATATACTGACGGTTTTCTAAAGGGATGATCAGACCATCAAACTGAAAAACTTTCTCTATCGGACCAAAGTCGAAATCGCATAAAAAAGGTGTTTTATATAAAAACTGTAAACCTCGATCAAATTTATGGGCCAGCAGATTTTTTTTTGCGATATCTGTTGGTCATTCAGAGAAAGTCGTTCAGTTTTATTTGTCTGATCAACCTAACACCGTCAGCATATTAATTTGGACCCTGTATATTGAGGAACAAGCGATACCGTTTTATTTAATCATTTTCTGGTGTCCCTTATTACATGGATCGTGTTGCAACTAGGGATAACTTCCGTGCGTTCAGATGTTTTTGCCATACTTATTTATTACTGGAGGCAAAATAGGTCATAGTTTCTGTACAATTTTAGGTTCCAATTTTTTTATTATATATATATTTATTTGTACTTTTGCGGTAGGGTCTTCAACACTGCCATAAATGATCTCTGGAATTGGCTCTCTAATAGCTATGCTTTTTTATTATTGCTATCTCCCGTTTGCAATGGAGGGAAGTTGGATATTTCTTTTTCCTACTCCTCCTATCTTCTTTGATTAAATCATTGCAGGTTCCAACACAGATTAGAGTCGATCCCCGGGCTCGCTGGACTTCATTGTCTAGTGTTGTGAATGGTCGCCGCTGTTGATCCTGGTTTAGAGGAGTTACAGCGGTGGGAATGTGTGGTGGGCCTATACCAGACATAAAAAAAACACAAAAGAAAAACTGTATACATGTAGGTAAACAACGATAAATGGATAATAAAAAATACGAGTGGCATAAAAGGAATAGAATCCAGTGCCGTAAAAAATATTATCTAAAAAAGCCGTAGGCGTAGGCGGTCGCTAATGATATCACTTCCAGCCTCTACTAACTATCAACTTACACATTATTTTCCCAGACGTAAAACCATGGAAATGTTTAATTTGGGACGTCCACTTGATGCAAAGTCCAGAACAAAGGATCTCGTTTAAGGGATTAAGACAGGGTCCGGCTTACCAAGGTATTATTTACATACATTACACCTCTTTATGTAAGCCACGGTTTATACAGAAGACACGTGTGGCGGTGGCGGATAATCAAGTAACATAATATAAACCTTATAGTACGTAGCATAGCGTCGTCGTAAATGGGATTTTCATATGCCCTATATATGAAAATCCCATTTGATAACAAATCATATTTGCTTCAAAACTTAAAATGCGAATACCTAACTTTAAATTTTAACTATCAAAATAATTAAATTATTGTTTCAATCTAATTATTTTGTTATTAATCAGTTAGGGTATATGAGGTTATGCGCTTATTCATTAACACGTTGTATACAAGTTGTAAGGAAAAGTATCATTAACCTATAAACCACATACTCTACCCATCAAACTGAACAACTTTTACTATGGGAGCGAACCGATCAGAACAAAAAAATATCAGCTGTCCCATACTAAACTGCAATACCTAATCGATTCAAATGTATGGGACAGCTGATATTTTTGTTCCTCTAACAGGTTTGTTCCCATATTAAAAGATGTTCAGTTTGATGGGTAGAGTATGTGGTTAGTGATACTTTTCCTTGCATCTTGTATAAAACGTTTTAATGAATAAGCACAAAACCTCATACACCCCTAAAACAATAATTTCATTATTTTGATAGTTAAAATTTAAAGTTATTCGCATTTTAAGTTTTGAGGCAAAAATGATTTGTTATCTTTTCAGCAATGAATGAAAGCGCTAACGTGCTCCTGGATACATTTTAAGATCTTGTTGTATGTAAGTATGTATGTATGTAAGTATGGTGTGAGTGCCCGAGCGGTGGGTTGAGATCGAGTTCAGTAAATTTAAAATTTTACGAATTGATGTAATAACCTGAAAAAAATTACCTATGTTGAAACCGTGAAAATTTGATTCTGCTCTCGATTCTAAACAAACTACTTTCTAGTTTTGCGTTAATTCATTAACACGTTGTATATTTTTTCCTTGCTCTATAATCTAGTAGGTTGACAATTATTTAATTTTGTACAGTTGACAAAATAAACGTAACACGTACAAAATGGATAGGTACGTTTTACTTTGATTTTGTTAACAAATATTTTATCAACTTTCTTTATCGAAGTCCAAATCTTGTATTATAATATCTGTGTCCAAAGTACCAAACTTTTAATAAATTTCAATCATTAGCCCTAAATTCATTTCCACATCGACTCCCACAACTTATAACGAGAACGAGCCTAACAAATATTTCCTCTACAAAGGAAAGGGATCAATAATGTCCTGTTATAATTAGACACAACTTTTCTTGTTACCCTTATTGTGATTTTGGTTTAAGACGGGAAATCTTTTTTTTGTAACAAATAATTATAAAATCGTGATACTAAATAAAACTAAAAACGAAGGAACGTAAAACCACAGAGTACTGTAATTACTACCGTAATTAAAACTAAACTAATCTAGGGTGGGGTGCACCCTTATAGGATCACTTTGTTGTCCGTCCGTCTGTCCGTCTGTCAAGACCCTTTTTCACTGGAACGGATGGTAGATAGGTATCAAGATGAAATTAATTATCAAATACAACGTGTTAATGAATTAACGTAAAACTAAAAAGTAATTTGTTTAGAATCGAGAGCAGAATCGAATTATCATGGTTTGAACATAGGTTTTTTTTTCAAAAATTTAAATAATTTGGTAAACAGGTGGCCCACAACACTCAACCCTATCTTATAAGATTAATGATTTAATGAACAAATTCATTCCGAAAATCTTTAATATATAGCTACGACACAGTAAAGAATATTATTGCCTGATTTGGTACGTGTATTGATCTAAACAGCCAATTACTTTCCGATACAACTATAAAGAACCAATAACAAACAAGAAAATGAAGTGAAACAACACATGAGTGAACAAAACTGTAGAAACTACTCCGCTAGCTACGAGTACTTCCAACTTTACGAAGTCGACGAACTAAATTATAGAGCCATGCCTAGTCGAGTGGATTTCCAACATGGCGCACTCACGATATAAAATAACGTAAGAACATTTGATTCGATTTGATAAAGCAAAAAAACTGCTGCCTGCATTGAATAATAAATGTCATTAAAATATAAATTAACCAAAAAAAAAAACGTTCAAGTGCGAGTCGGGCTACGAGCCGAGCAGGGTTCCTTACCACACCACCACACAACATATTAACTTAGAAATAGTTTTGTTTTCTATGGGACCTTTAGCGCGAGACCGACTCACACTTGGTCGGTTTTTATTATTTGTTTTTATAATGTAGAGTTTGCTCTATAATCACACCAAGTTTGACGCTTGTATGTATGTATTACCGTTTTACGATAGAGCGAGAAGAAAAAACGTTGATAAAAACTTCTTTCTTGTGTGAGGAACCGCCTTAATTTAAAATTTTTTGACATTTTTTTTAACAAATCCGCCGTAACATCACAAATGCGTTACATATTCTGTGAAAATTTTAACTGTCTAGTCTAGTCATTCTTAAGTACTAATCTAATTTAAATTCCTGAGCTGCGTATTTGGAGATTTGAGGTAGTTTTTGAGTCGCATGTTTTTTCCATCCTATTGCGACAGCTATCGCTATAATACCTATAACCACATAAACTGAAAACTCAACAATTAGTCACAGAAAGGACATAAAACATTTAGAGTAAGTTTACGACGGCATTCGGCGACAATTCGAGAAGCCACGCGAAGCGAACCGTAATGTTGGACGGCAAATTGCCGTAACTAATTGTTCTAACTGCTGCACGCCGGAGATTGGGCTTGCTTCTATTTCTGTGTTAAATTTCTAGGAAGCTGTAGGTAATATTGTTAAAATTGTATTATGTAAGGTAACTTTACCTGCCTGAGTTAAGAGACCGAGACTGGAGCACAGAATGACTACGTACACACGGCGACACATCAAGCTATATAGGTCTTTGACTAATTATTATAAGGACTAGCCTTGCGGTAGCATTTCCCCTCTGCCACGGTATAAGCACAATTGATCTTGTGCATTTACAATCAATTTTACACCTCATCACTAAACGAGACAGCCTATAATTGCGAAATAATAACTTCGAACTTAGAACGTTTGGGGTTCACACGAGACTATTTTTCACCATTTTTGAAATTCAAAATTAGAATCTAAAGTTATGGGGAATAAAATCCAAAGTTGCGGATTTCATGTTACCTCGCCCCCCGCTAAAAGTGGCAGAAATGTTTGTTAGTAGAACTACACGCGTAACCAGTCCACATATAAATAGTCAAAGGTCTGATCCTTTCTTTAAACTACATATAAATTCTCCTGGTAAATTCTATTCCGAAACGAAGCTATTCCAGAATAAAACTGTACTTAATAGAACATTGGAATTGTAAAATAAAAGAGAGCTAAATAGTAGAAGTTTTATCCATAAAAATATAAGTGAGAAAAGCTCGGTGGATATAAAATTTTATGCAGATATTAAAATCGAGATATGAAACAATATTGCTTGACCATTACCACGAGTTTGGAGAAAAAGAATGATGTAGGTACCCATAAGAAACTAGCTGAATTCCACAACAAAATGTTTGCACAATGCAGGGCAAAATGTCAACTCACTAAAATAAGGAGTTTCCTTCGACCCAGTGCGTTTATGTGGAACCAATAGACAACATTTCATATTAAGAAAGGTACTAAAATAAGAAAACCTGGAGATTATGTGATTCAAAGCTTATATCAAAATTATCAGATTTTTCTATCCATTATTTCTCGAGTTAGTTGAAAAATACTGAAAAATATAATAGAGGTTGAATGAGATTTTATTCCTGGCATTTCTCTGCTTTTCTATTGTATTTGACAGTTTTTATTTTTAATGTTATTGCGGCCAGGGTATCTTAGCCATAAATCCTACTTTTTTCAGAAAATTCAAAAGTAAATTAAAAATAGTAATATCGGTCAAAAATAAAATCGGAAAAATACGTATCTCTTATTTTTTAACCTATTTTTAATTAAAAACAGGTGGTTAAAAATGTTGTCAATTATAGCACTCTGTGGTGGAACTAAGTTTGTGTTCATCCAGATTCCAGATGTTTTCTGATTAATTAAAAAAACAGAGGCAAAGCAAAAAGGCCGTGGTGGTCCAGTGGCGAGTAACCTTGCCTGCCGTGCAGAAAGCGATGGTTCGATCCCCGTCCAGGCCGACTCGTACCAATGAGTTTTTCGGAATTTATGTACGATTTGTAACACCACTGGCTTTTCGGTGAAGGAAAACATCGTGAGGAAACCTGCATGCTTCAATTTCGAGGCATGTATTGTACCCACTATCCATTATAAGTGGCGACTGGCTCACCCCCCGTCACACTGGACAGAGTTTCGGTACTACTGGTGAAACGTGGATGCTCTGAGATTTCAGAACATCTCTGATTACCCCCTCGGGGAATATAGTCGTGAGCATATACAGAGGCAAAGCTAGGGCTTTGTTAAAGAATTGAGCCGACGGCTCCGGGAAAAGGGCTGCGACCCTCGCTCCGTTTCGTTTCTGGTCCAACGCATAGCATTGGCAATACAACGCGGCAACGCCGCCAGTATTTTAGGCTCCTAGAATAGCACAGGTCCACATATCATCCCTTTCTTTCTTATTTTCTTCTTCTTATTTTTCTTTTTTTACTTTTGTCGCCTATAAAATAATATTTCATTCAATACTTAGTTATAAGTTCTTCTTGTCTATTATATTTAGTTTATTTATAATTGTGTATCACTCTTCTTTAAATAAATAAATTGTTTAAGAAAAAAAAATTAAAATAACACTCGTAATTAAAAATATGTCCAGAGGCCTGACTTTGCTACGAACACCTTCTATGGCCTGTCATTGTAGACATGGAGGATCAACTGGGAAGGTTCCTCCATTGAAAAGGGAAGATCTTCCGCCAGGCTAGGAGTGAAACCTCGTTACCGGCCGTGGTTCAAAAGTTCTTAGTTGGACCTTGTAGATATACAGGGTGAAATTGATATATCATAAGCATTAGTTTACCCATCAAACTGAACAACTTTTACCATGGGAGAAAACCGATCGGAACAAAAACAAGTGGTGTATATTTATCGAATATTTGTGACTATTTCAACATAAGCATATGCTCACGACTATATTCCCCGAGGGGGGTAGTCAGAGATATTCTGAAACCTCAGAACATTCACGTTTCACCAGTAGTACCGAAACTCTGTACAGCGTGATGTGGGGTGAGCCCGTCCACACTTATAATGGACAGTGGATACAACACATGCCTCAAAATTGAAGTATGCAGGTTTCCTCACGATGTTTTCCTTCACCGAAAAGCCAGTGGTGTTACAATTGTGACTATTTCTCTTGCGCGATTTATGATTTTCATTGCATTAGACAATACCTATTTCCAGCTTCATGCTTGCATTCGATTGTACTTTGGGGACTTGCCACAGATGTCAACACCCACTCATTAGGTAATCCTCACAAAGCACGCCACAAAACTTTATAAACCAAATCAAAGTTCACTAAATATAAACAAATAAAAACTGTCCAACGGAATTCAATTCAATTTAAATTTTTTGTTTAGTGGCATCCGATGTATTATCACAATTCAGCCAATGTCTCGTTATGTGGAGAGTATACGAAGGAAAATGATTAGTAGTATTAATTAAGTCTAGCGTGGCAGTTTTGCCAATGTAAGTAGTTTATAATCTCAAGTGATTGTTTTAAGGTTAAAACACAAAAGAGTTCACAAAATGGTGGAGCCACGTGCAAGCCCAACGCGCCGATACGCACGCGCGTCCGTACTCCGCGAGACTTGCAGCGCGACTCTCCTGTCCAACGGAGGAAGCGAGAATCAAGTGAGTTCGTAAATCTTGTAGTACGGTAGTAGTGACTAGTAAGAAAGCCTTATAAAATGAAGTTAACCGAACTGAATACCAGAACGTAAGGGTAAAGGGTGGTCTTCATCGGAAAAATAGTTTTTTTTTGAGTAATTTGACGTCAGTAAATTTTCCAATGTTGTGTGAGAGGCTCTGCCCGCCATCGTCGACGGCGAGACGCCCTTACCACATATTATTTAATAGTTACGTAACAGATAACGCACTCTTCCGAATTCGCGCGCTTTTTAGAATTTCGAACTTTGCGCCTCAGGACAAACGAAGTCACGTTCAATACTGACAAATTAAAGTCAATGACATTTTTCAGAAACAATCTAGAAACTAATCTCTATGTTTGTATGAAGTCAGATTTTCGTTAAAATACACAGTTTTTTTGCTAGGATTAATTTAAGATTTGTATGGAAATCTTTGACGCACTGTAACTTTAAAACTATACATTTTAACGAAAATCCGACTTCATACAAACATAGAGAATAGTTTCTAGATAGATTTTGATAAATTTTATTGACTTTAATTGGTTAGTATTGAAAATAGCACCAGACTTCGTTTGTATGGAGCGCGCTCCGAATTATATTTCCTTAAATATCCATTTGCTCTTTCTCAGTAAACCCGATGAGGACGCTTCTCAGGATTGAAAAGGAAATAAAATTTTAGGGTTCCGAAGGCAACAGGGAACCCTTATACGTCCGTCCGTCTGTCCGTCCGCGGCTTAGCTCAGAGACGCTTAGTAGTAGAAAGCTTTAATTTGTCATGGGTATACATTTAATCACGCCGACAAAGTGGTAAAATAAAATCTTGAAAAATGCATTTTTTTTTAGCCTACACGCGAAGTGGGGATGTAATTTTTTTTTCTCGTCTATTCTATGGTATCGTTGAGTAGGTCATTTAAAAATATTGTACGTGTGGGAAAACCATTTTTTTTTTATTTAGAGATCCGTTAGCGAAATATTAAGCAAATTTTTGTTAGAGTCAAGTCCCCCGCCAGCTAAACGGTTTTTTCTAGATATATGAAAAAATGCACGACATTAGTGTATATAACGAAGTTAAAAGGAAAACTATCACCGCTAAGTAGGCTTTACAAGTTAACGAGTAATGTACATTTTAGACTTTATTAGCTTTTAAACCAGTTTGAAACAAAAAGCCCCTTCTAAGTCCGCATATTGTAACGGGCAACTACGGAACCCTACACTGCGCGTGGCCTGACACGCTCTTAGCTGGTTTTTTTAACTTTATTCTTATTTGCTTATTCGAATTTAGTATTTTATCTGTAATTAAGAACGGCCTTTTTTGTATGGGGTGATCCTATGCATAATTTATAAGGGAAAAAGGGATGATTCCTAATTGCTTTTGCTTTCCAAAATATTTATTTACTTCATTGTGGATCCAACCTCTCTAGGTTGGTTTTTAAGGTTCCTTAATCAAACAAAGAAGCCTTATACTTTCGTCCATTCTGTGTGTCTGTATTACTCGCTCATTTTTTTACAGCAACCCAAAAACAGAAAATGAGGTGCAATAGTTATGAAGAATCAAATTTTTTTTCGACACCGCTCCCTTTTTTTTCGACAACGAAAAGGGGGTTGGAAAAAAAAACTTAAGGGCGTTACGTTTCAAAAATGTCTCTTAGGTAAGGCAAACAGGTTAACTATTTTCTTATTATTCTATTTATACAATGGCTACGGAACCCTATCATGGGCGACTCTAACACGGTCTTAGCCGGTTTTTTGAACACCTATTTAATGGACTCGTTCGTATTCTAAAAACGTTGAAAATGTAATTTCGACAATGTGCCGATTTGAATAAAAATAAAAATGGTCACATTAGTGTAGTTCATTTAGTATCATTTTTAGGTTCATTAGCTTAATATTATGTAGGTACAAATTATGTGTACCGTCATACCATGCAAATATAGTCTTAGGATGAGATATGGTCCAATTTTCTGTCACTACACAGTTAAACAAATGCAAAACATAACCCCTTCTAAACAGTTTGACTGTTTATCTTTGTCTACTATAGGAGCTTTAAAAATAGTTACACCCCAGCACGTCTAGCATGATTTCTCTACTTGCACGCGACTCGGCTTTTTCCCATACTACAAGTCGCGGAAAGCGCGGCTTTCGCTCTCCGAAAAGCGCGGGAACAGGTTATTTCCTATACAGCGAAGGCGCGTCGCGCGCGTGTAGAGGAATCATGCTAGATGTGCAGGACTATAGTTGTATGGTTTTACGGAATTATATACTAGCTCTGAGACTAGTGCGTGCGTTAGTCAGCGTGATACTCCTTCTTATACTGTGGTTTAGTACTCTACGATTATACTTATAGTACTTTAGTACCAGGAAGCTGGAATAGGTATTGATAGGTTTTGGCTACAAACTTAGGCTTCAAAAAAATGTTTGCAATGAAAACTCCATGTATGTAGGCATTCATCTTGAAGTTGGAGAAGGCAAAACTCAGGACTGTCTAGGGTATTATATGGTCTAGATAATACCTATTCCAACTTCCTGCAAATCTTCTGGATCAATGACCCATTCTTGACCAAGTTCTTGACCTATTCCCTTTTAAAGACTACAGTTTAATAAATTGTTCTGATTGACCAAGATTTTTTTTTTCGTAAAAGTAAGTCAATTGGATGGTATAATCTGTGGTATAATATTTGTCTTTATTTTATAGTTATTTCTAATTACAGTCGGGACAATTTAAAAAGCCACATTTGACATATATTGATACTTCATCAATCATAACCTTGTAACGGCGTGCATAGAATAATAAAATTTTTTTCGAAGTTAGATCTGTACAATTGCTTTACTTTTTTTTATTACGATTACATATTTATTGTAATAAGAAGAAGGTAATTTTACGATTTACTTTCACTAATGAACCATTCTAAACATAATAAACAATTTCTGTTCCAAAGAACTGAACGTCGTTACAATGTTGCGTCTGTGAACCCTTTTTCTTTTTTAACACTAGGGATGGAACCCAAAAAATCGATGTAAAACGTAGCTCCAACAAATCGCGATATTCACATACAATTCGATTCACGTATGTTTGAAATCCGTATCGATTCATTCACTTTAATCGATGTTTTTAAGCAGGTCACCTCACTATGAATCTTAAACTGACAGATGTCAAATGTGGCTTATTACATTGTCCCGACTTTAGTCTGTGATTTTCAGTGATTTATTACAATGTCGTCTGTCGCGCTGCAATTCTGGCGGAGTACGGACGCTTGCGTATCGGCGCGTTGGGATTGCACGTGGCTCCACCATTTTGTGAACTCTTTTGTGTTTTAACCTTAAAACAATCACTTGAGATTATAAACTACTTACATTGGCAAAACTGCCACTCTAGACTTAATAAATACTACTGATCATTTTCCTTCATATACTATCCACATAACGAGACAATACTCAAAATCTTACAAGAACTGAACAAATCTAATTTTCAAGAGCAAAGCAACACAGAAATGTTGGAGCCCGAAAGTATTGGTGACACAAAATCACAACACTCCCCCGACCAACCTAAGTGTTCATGGAAATACTGCAGCCAGGTGCCTTGTCGGAAACCATGATGGCATAAACCATGTTCCTTTACCAACATAGATCTGGTACCAAGGCTGAGGCCTATGGTAATATTTATTGGCCGGTCACCTCTGGTAATCTTTATTTAAGCATAGCATATGCTCACGACTATATTCGCCGAGGGGGTAGTCAGAGATATTCTGAAACCATATAACATCCACGTTTCACTAATACCGAAACTCTGTCCAGTGTGACGGGGAGTGGGCCCGTCGCCACTTGTAATGGACAGTAGGTACAATACATGTCCCGAAATTGAAGCATGCAAGTTTCTTCACGGTGTAATCTTTATTTGGTACTAAGAGGAAGGATCTCTCTTTAAGACTAGAGTGAGCCATACCAATTGTAAAGTGTCCACTTTTTTGACGTTTAGGTTTGAGTGTGTGGTGTCAAGTAGTATGGACAAAAGGCACTAAGTGACATATGGCCTTATGTTTACGGTCACTTTTCACACACACTAGCTCAAAAAAAAGTGGACAGCCGCATAAATCAATATCTATAGTTCCATCTCCTTTTACTATTAAAGGTACGTCATAAGACAAAAGAGCCACCAACTACAATCGTAAATTTATGCGGACTCTATGGAGATCCCTCCTCTTAGATTTGGTAGTAGTTTGGTAGTCTTTAACCGGGGGTGCACGGGGTGCGCGGTGCGCGGTCCCCGGGCATAGAGAACTAGGGGGTGGAAGCCGATCGCCTTATAGACACACATAACATGCATAATTTGCTAGTTTTAAAAATTACACAAAGACGAAGAAATATTAATACAAAGGCAACACTATTCTTTTCAACCCTATTTGCTCATAAAATGGCTCTAATTTCACCGCAATTAGGCACATAATGACACCTGTAATCAAACTGTGGATTTTTCATTACTATTATTCACAAAAGTCAAAGTCAATATAATTTATTCAATATAGGAGCTTACAGCACACTTATCAAACGTCAAATCTTATGAGTGACAAGTGAGTTATAGGTTTTTTCTTAATTGCTTGAGGTGCTTTGTTCTTAAAAAGTTTCGATATAAAAAGATCGTGTTCAATAGTACAAAATAAACTATTTATCTACTAAATAACATTATTTTTTAGTATTATTTACTTCACAAGTGTGTTGTAAAACGTCATATGATACACGTGTGTATCGATGATTACCGTCCTCGGCTCTCTTAAGACCCTCGCCTGACGGCTTGGGTCTCAATGGCGCCTCAGCGGTAATCAATAACATTACACACTGGTACCATAATGTACTATTATATTCGGAAAAGTGGAATATGAACAGCATATGAATAGATAATAATAGTACACTATAGAAACGAAACTCCCAAGTTAAATGTCAAAATACGCATACAAATGTCAAGAAACGCCTACCAATCTCGTGTTGGTTTAACCATAGTTTTGATTCTATAGTGTACCTACTATTATTATCTACTAGAATTTTACCCGCGACTTCGTCCGCTCAAATTATCTACCAGATTTTGAGACAGATCGTAAGCCATCAAACAAAAAAGTTTCATAAAAATCGGTTCAGTAGTTTTTACATGATTATGTTATAAACAAACATAGATCATACATACATACATTTTCTTAGAAAACATTATTTATTAGAGAACAAAATTTTTTCATTAAGTAATTTGAGATTCACGGGAAAACAGCCGGTCACGTGACATTTCGGGCTCTGACGTCACATCACAATAAAAAAGTAAAGCTAGCTACGACGCTTCAACTCACATGACGTTTTATTGTTTGAAATTTGACGTCACACGATGCTCAATCATGGCCGCCCGCGTTTCAGTTTTTGTAATCCACAGATAAAAAAACTCTAATTTATTTTTCAAAAAATAAAATATTTACAATTTATTTTAATGCAAAAAACATATTGTATGATTATTGTGAACTTATAAGCTACTATATTTAGCTTATTTTATATTTATCGTTACAGTTGTCAAATAGCCAATTGCATTAGCACTTTTCATATTATATTCAGAACTCCGCAGTTCTATAAGCGCATTAACGTTCGAGCTCTCTGATCTGAATGACCCAAATCAGCTACTGTGATTCGGATCACAGTTAAATTGTTAATTACATTAAACTAATCGGACTACCTATCTCTCGATTTTATCTGCCTTAATCTTACATCAAAGTAAAATTTATGGATAGGCCTTACGCAAACATTGCAAACCAGGACAATGAGGCAAAACATATGAATGGTATTCTTCAAATTTGTACCGAGACGACAGACAATCCGCGAGTCAAATTAACAACTCTTTATCAAACGTCAAAACGCGTGCTTTGTATGAAATATTGTACTAAAAATTGAATAGTGACGTCATTGTTTTTTGTCGTCGTTTTGATACTTTTTATAGTTTATCCAGTTATTAAAAATAGTATTCAAGCAACAGCATTACTGAAAATGTGAGTTTAGCGTTATTCAAACGATTTATTTACTGAACAGTTAAAACTAAAATATATTTTTTGTAGTCAACTCCCCTATTGTGCTAGTTTGTATGGACCAAGTTTGTTGCACTAGTTGTGTGCTTCAACTTAACGCGATTTAGGCCTATCCATATTACTTTGATCTAAGGCCTTAATCTATAATCTTCTCTGCCGAATCCTCAAGAATCTTAGATGATAGTTTAGTTACAACGACCAATTTAAGAGGCTAAAATTCGGAGCGCGTTCCATACAAAGGAAGACTGGTTATATTTTCAATACTAACCAATTAAAGTCAATGACATTTCAGAACCAATCTAGAAAGTAATCTCTACGCATGTATGTTGTCAGATTTTTGTTAGAATGTATAGTTTTAAGTTGCAGTGCCTCAAAGATTTTCACACTAAACTTAAATTAATCCTAGCATTGAAACTGTATATTTGCGGCTTTTAGTTGACTCGGTTCAAATTCGCCACCATTCTTTACACCAAATGGGTTATAAAAGTTTCAGTTATCAATCCTGTAGGATTAATTTTTACGTTGCCATACAACGTGTTAATGAATTAACGCAAAACTAGAAAGTAGTTTGTTTAGAATCGAGAGAATCGAATTTTCATGGTTTCAACATAGGTATTTTTTTTTAAATATTTAATAATTTGCCTACTGCTATGAGTGGTGGGATGTAGTGACGTGGAAGGGTTTAGGGGAGACCTTTGCCACCAGTGGGACAAAACAGGTTAAAAAAAAATTAGTTTGTAAAATTTAAAATTTACTGAACTCGATCTCAACCCACTGCTCGGGCACTCTCACCCTACTTACTACCAAAACAAGATTCTTAAAATGTATCCATGAGCACGTCAGCGCTTTCATTAATTGCTGAAATTATAACAAATCATTTTTGCCTGAAAACTTAATATGCGAATAAGTTTAAATGTTAATTATCAAAATAATGAAATTATTGTTTCAATCTAATGATTTTGTTATTAAATCAGTTGGGGTCTTTGACTATTTATATGTGGACTGGTTACGCGTGTAATTTTACTTACAAACATTTCTGCCACTTTTTGCGGGGGGGCGAGGTAATATGAAATCCGCAACTTTGGATTTTATTCCCCATAACTTTAGATTCTAATTTTGAATGTTAAAAATCATGAAAAGTAGTCTCGTGTGAACCCCAAACGTTCTAATTTCGAAGTTATTATTTCGCAATTATTGGCTGTCTCGTTTAGTGATAAGGTGTAAAATTGAATGTAAATGCACAAGATCAATTGTGCTTATACCGTGGCAGAGGGGAAATTCTACCGCAAGGCTAGTCCTGATAATAATTAGTCAAAGACGTTGCATAATTTTATGTTGAAAAAAGTTTTTTTTTTTACAGTTGAATAAAAGTAGAGTTATATTATGTGTATAGTCTCTTAAGACCCAGTCTATCGGTTGCTAATTTATTTCTGATCTTCCGGCTCGACTTTGCTGACAAAGGATTTCAAGTAAGATTTTCTTCTTGTCCCTAATTATCTCGTCATTAAATTTTCCAGAGCTATTTTCTAGATAAAAACCGGCCAAGTGCGAGTCGGTCTCGTATTAAAGGTCAGAACAAAAAAAAAATATTTAAGAAGTTGTGTGGTGGTATGGTACGGAACCCTCTGTGCGCGAGTAGCCCGACTCGCACTTGACCGGTTTTTCAGGTTTGCCTTTAGTTAGTTTACATACTATATACACCACACACAGTGTACTCAAAATTACTCCAATGATATTCTGTATTCAGATTACAATCAATTCTTTCGTCAAACAAACAAAAAAATACATAAATTAAGATAAACAAAAAACCCCACTGCATAAAAAACCCATTAACTGATAAGAGAGAAACAAGCTCTATAATCACTAATCAGCTATAACAGCTTTATTTGAGCTAATATAATTTGAATGTTATTAGGTAGGTAGCGCAAACGGGGACAACGAAGATTTTTGGTTGGTTATTGGTTTGTCCCCGCCGGGTGCTAGAGCTTTGCCCCCTATGCAGTCAGGTTTTTTGTTTATCTTAATAATTTAGTTTATTTTATACTTTTTAGTCTGGTGTCGAAACGGTAACATAAAAGTACTATAATATATATATAATATATATATATATATATATATATATATACATATTTGGAATCGTCTGATTACTAGCTTTCATTTGATACCCATATTGTAATTTTAAACAAAAAAATTGTTTATTCCCCTCTCTTTTCTAATTCGTAGACGCCATCTTGACATAATAAATATACCCTATGTCACTCTCACGATTTTTACGAATCCAATGACACCTCACACGTTAAAATCCATAAGCCGTGTAGGCTGTAGGCCGTGCCAAAAAATATACATACAAACATACATACATAACCCTCCTTCTGGCGCAGTCGGGTAAAAATAGACTTCATTAAGACCAGCTAAAGGGTGGTTTTCGAAGTTAATTTAGTATGCACTCAGGGTACACAATTTTCCGTTTGTATACCTATACTGTCGTTGATGTGTTACCTCAGTGCAAATTTTAATTACTTTCGTTGCGACCACGGTGATACTACGTTTTACATTATTAAGATGAAATAGGTACACCCTTTATGAATGACATTTTTGTTTTAATGGGGAGCCAAATTAGGAACGTGCCTGCATACCCCGAGACCTTCTTTTTCGAGATGGACAAAAAAAACACTGATATAACTATTAACGTAGTAACCTTTTAGCATATCCTCACGGCTATATTCCCCGAGGGGGTAGTCAGAGATATTCTGAAACCTCAGAACATCCACGTTTCACCAGTAGTACCGAAACTCGGTCCAGTGTGACGGGGGGTGAGCCCGTCGCCACTTATAATGGACAGTGGGTACAATACATGACTCGAAATTGAAGCATGCAGGTTTCCTCACGATGTTTTCCTAGTAACCTTTTATGAGAAGTTTATTCCGAATGCGTAAATGCGCGCTGCATACAAACGAAATCTGATGATATTTTCTGTACTAACTAATTAAAATCAATTACTTTTTTTAGAAATAATCTAGAAACTAATCTCTATGCTTGTATGAAGTCAGATTTTCGTTAAAATATACAGTTTTAATGCTAGGATTAATTTAAGATTTGTATTGAAATTATTGAGGCACTGTAACTTTAAAACTATACATTTTAATGAAATTCTGACTTCATACAAGCATAGAGATTAGTTTCTGGATTGTTTACGAATAATGTCATTGACTTTAATTAGTAAGAATTGAAAATATCACCAGACTTCTTTTGTATGGAGCACGCTCCGAATTATATTCCCTTAAAGTGTTAATTCAGTCTGTAATGCTGATTGGCAAATCTTTTCACCACCATGGAATATTACCGTTGCTTGGCGCGCTCCATACAAACGAAGTCTGGTTATATTTTCAATACTAACAAAAGTCAATGAATTTTTAAACATGATCTAGAAACAAATATCTATCCTTTACATTTGTCAGATTTTGTCCGATCCGAAATTCCCTTTGACTATTAATTCCGATCCGAATTAGGATTGTGATTATGTATTGATAATTCTTCCTATCCTTTTATATTAAAATCTCTGACATAGAAAATATTGTAATTGAGACAATTATCTTGAAATGGTTTTCGAGTCAACCCTCTAAAAAAAACGTAACATACCGAATTCCGATCGGCATTAAAGAGGGAGAAAATACATACGAAATCGTTAATCTGATCAGAATTCCGTATGTGTGGCGGACCTTAGAATGAACTTTTCAAAATGGAAACTCGTGAAAATTTTTCACAGATATTGTTTCGTTATAAATTCGGCACTTTGGTTTTCACGTTTTGCGTTCATTTATTAAATTGTATGTTATCAGAATTTTAAGATAAAAGGGTTAAAAGCATGATGATTTCGCATAATTGCTAATTGACGTTTGATATAGGTTGCTTTACTCGAGTTACCGCTATTCAGTATTAATGAAGATACCTCCATAGCGATTCCCTATATTTTTACGTCAATATTTGTTTGGATGAGGAGGGCTAATGGCACATGAATAAATATCCCTACAGAACGTAAGCTTCATACTAGCGGCCGCTGTCGGTACACTCACACATAGCGTGCATTTGAGGACATAAGAACAGGTGTCTATATAACCTGCCTGAGTGTGTGCAACTGGACTGCAATCGCGGTAAATATTCGGTGATTGAACCGTGACTGGATTACGTACGAACCATAACTTTTGACACATTTGGTATTGCGCTAATCGCGGTACAGCTCATGACATCCGTTAGAGCCGTTTTGACAGATCACTCAGACTTTTAATGTCTGTTACATAGAGTTTAGAACGATGCGGAATTTGAATAGCGAAGTTAAATAGTAATTGGATTGCAATGTGATTAGAACTGAAATTGGATAAGAATAGAACATCGATGTTTTAAATTAGCGCAATCGGTCTCCAGTTCGTACGTCCTGTAACATGCGCCATGTGTGAGTGCACCGACAGCGGACGCTTATATGAAGCTTTCGTTCTTGCTAATGGTCAATGTTACATGCTGTGATCTTACCCCAATACCACAGTTTATGTATCTCTTCAGTTATGAAACTTCGCGCGCGAAAGGTCTATAGGGCGGGGCGTGCGGGGAGAGGGGTTACCGACGGTGTACTGGCACTACTGCGCACACCTGGGGGTGTGCTCACTCCCTATTGGTCAATAGACTGGGCTAACGAAGCCGCGTAGTGTAAATCGCGCTAGAATACGTACAGGGCTACTACAAGCAGCGACGTTGTGTGCGTGGGTTTTCACCGAAGAGATCACCTACACGCCGCTCGTGGACCACACCAGCTCGGCTAGTGGACAATCTAGCAACGGGTCACGTGATCATTTTTTGCGCTCCTCAGAAACTTTGTCTCTGTGGGATATTTACTCATGGTGTTACTTTTATCTTTGCCTACACTGTGGTATGGTCATCTAAAGGTAAGCGCATATTAGCACATCGGGACAAAAAAAATGCGTACTTCGCACACTATACCGGGCCGAGTCAATGCATTGCCGGACCTTTACCTTTAGTTTGACCCTAATACTAGCAGACGGACGTTGTAAAAAGTTCCTCCCCCTCTTCCTTCCTTCCTCCTCCTTCCTTCCTCCTCCTCCTCAATACTTATAGCACACTAAGACGGGCGGCATCGGGAAGGAACGGGCTGTAGCGCATGGACGGATATCCGCTGCGCAAAAATGTGCTCCGCTCCACCCAAGCGCGGCGTAGTATGCATGCACTAGTTCATATAAATTTGAAATTAGCGGTAAAGTATGTAATGGAAAATAATATTCATAATATTTCATACATTGTTGGACGCCTCAGGCATTCTATACATTGCCTAGCTATTGTATAGAATACCTAATTATACAGATTGCCGGTAACATATCCACATAAATCAAAACTACCTAACTATAGAACAAAATTAATACCTACATTTTCGTTGTTACCTAAGTTTAAATTATTTACGGAAGGTCCAACCGTTGGGACATTCACTAATTTTAATAGTTGCCCCTGGAGGCAGAAAGTTGTAACTTAAAATTAAAAAAAATTGAATTTCATTGTTTTATTAATTATCGTGTGACACCTTTTTGAACATAATTTCCAAGTTGGAAAAGACCTGTTTAAAGTAGCTCCGATACACTTTTGACTGGACTTGTTAATGAATAAGACTAAACTCAAACAGCATTATCCGTGACCAAATTTTTAACCTGCGGTCCGAAGCTCAGACACGCTTTTACGTCCTTTTCAAAATATGTTACTTAAATACGAATCGTCAAAGCACATGGAAAAATTAATAAACTATAATCAATGTTTTTAATTAATTCTTGGCTTTATGCTGTGACTAAACACTCCATAGCTGCTACTATCAAAGTTCTGATAGTATCGTAATCTCAAGGATTGTTTTATGAACAAAAACATCTGACCTAATACAAAATGGCGGAGCCTCGTGTCCAGTAATAAAACCTTAGATTAAAGTACAATTAATGGATAGGATAACCGCCTCAGTGCCAGGTTAAGAGCATTCGATTCTTGACACGCAGATCGTGGATTCGATTCCCACGGGGGACCCCTAGTGATAATGTCACTTTGTGCGTTTTTCCCCAGTTGGTCAGGACATTGCAGGCTGAATCACCTGATGGTCTGAAAAGAACGATGATTCCGTGCTTCAGATGGCATGTTAAGCCGTTGGTCCCGGCTACTATCTCTCGTGGTAGGTATAGTCGTTACATAAAAACCACGTCAGAGGCCGTAAGGCGGTCTGAAAAAACTCTGACACCAGGGGTTGCTCACACGATAAGAAGAATGGATAGGCCTAAAGCACGTGCAATTGGTCCATACAAACTAACACAATTGTCTGTCATCTTAGTTCAAATTTGAAGTATACCATTAATACACAATCTACACGAACCGTCCGCGACTCGATAAACTAACTTAGGCCACGAGCGCCGTGTGTAACGGGCAGTTGATAAAATATATATTTCTCACTTACAACATTTTGCCACAAGGGTCGCGTAGTCCTTTGGCGGGACCTTCGGTTTAATCCCTTAGCATTTGGGTTGGATGGAATTTATAGTTTCAGGATGGTCTCGAATATTGTTCTTAATGTAGATTAGAAATCAGTTGCCTTGTTTGTATAATTTGTCTACTTGACTTAACGTAGAAGCTCAACTAAAAGCCAAGGTGTTTAGGTTATTATTTTGGTAAGTTTCTACTTTATCATACCAATATACAGGGTGTAAAATGCGTTACGTACATAAGGAAGTGTCTCACACCAACGACAAAAAATCCAGCTGTCCCATTGCATGAGGGCAGTGTAGGACCGGTCTTTGTGACGATCCTTGGAGAGGCCTATGTCCAGCAGTGGACGTCTATCTGCGATGATGATGATGATGATACATCGTCATATTCGGAAGATCTCGCTGAGAGCCGCAAATTGTGGACGAAACATTTAGCGGAGGAAAGAGCTATTTACGATCTTTTTTGACCAGTTTCTAACACTTGTTTAAGGGAATGATCAGGCCGTCACACTGACCAACTTTCTCTATGACACCAATATCGAAATCGCGAATAAATCAGCAGTCCCATACAAAACTGCAAACACAACTCGACTCAAATTCGTCATGTTTTATTTAAAGCCTAACAATTTGTTGGATTCTAATTCAGGACCGTCATTCAATAATGAATTAGGGAATTGGCTAAAGCCAGTGGGACATACATTATGTGGATGAGAATAGAAGGTAGAGGAAATCAATTTATAGTAGAATTTAATTATCAGCATAGTATTTTCAAGCTACCAAGACGGCCGCCGACACAATAAAAAAGCAATAGCTATTAAACACCAGCGCAGCGCAGCGCTGCAATCAGTGTTGCCGTTCATAAAAATCAGAATTCGGTAGAAATGATTTGAAAAATCGGTATATTGAAAAAAAAAATCGGTAGTTTTGCAATTAACCTTTATTTTTTACTATTCATTTATCGTCGTCACTTTCACCTTCTTCACTGTTCCACTTTTTGTCCATTTGAATTAGTAAATAGTACTGTCTATAGCAAAATCGAAGCAATTATTTTTACCTATTAGGCATTTTGTATGTAAATTGGCTATTAATGATTCGGTATTCAGTTTATTTCGGGTTTTTGTTTTCAATAAATTTACTTGCGAAAATATCCTTTCTACATTTGCTGAGGAATGTGGAAAGGATAAGATATTGCCCCCATGAAACAAATCAATGTGTAGCCAGTTTTCAAAAAATTTCTCACTTTTAGCTCTTTTTTTCGAATGCCCGTAAAATCGGTACATTTTAGCTCGATTGATAGACGTGTCAGTAGATCGGTAGATTGTTAAAAAAATCGGTTACAATACCGATTTTTCGGTAGCATTGGCAACACTGGCTGCAATCGGGTTCCTATTAGTTTTATTTCCTCAGCAGCAGCAGTAATTAAGTTAGCACTTAGTCCACGTATTGTAAAATGCTTTTAAATAACAAACATTGAGTTAAGAGGATATAATTCGAATCGCGCTCCATACAAACGTACTATGGTGATATTTTCAATACTAACCAATTAAACTCAATGAAATTTTTCAGAATCAATCTAAAAACAAATTTCTATGCTTGTATAGAGTCAGATTTTCGTTAAAATGTTTAGTTTTAAAGTTACAGTGCCTCAAAGATTTCCAGACAAATCTTAAATTAATCCTAGCAGTGAAACTGTATATTTTAACGAAAATCGGACTCCACACAAGCATAGATATTTGTTTCAAGATTGTTTCAGCAAAATGTCATTGAGTTTAATTGGTTAGTATTGAAAATATCACCATAGTACGTTTGTATGGAGCGCGCTCCGAATTATATCCCCTTAAATAATAACGAGTAATAGTATAATGAGTTAATTTAATACTGGAATTAGCATCTCTGACATTATCATAATAATAATTTGTAAGCCGTACGGTAAGAGATGTAGGACATAATAATTATTGTAACACCTGCTTGTAAAACTACGCGTGTCATACAAATAAATGCATCTTTATCTTTATCTTTGTTGTAGCACCATAAACTTAATATTTGCACATATACAGGGTGTAACAAAATACCCTAGTAATACTTATGGGGGTGCTTCAGACTATAAAACTAAACAACTTTCATTAAGAAGCCAACATCGAAATCACGAAAAAAAATCGCTCCTTCATACAAAACTGCATTACCGCCTCATCTCAAATGTATAGGACAGCAGATTTTTTTTATTTTTCCTCGACGTTGGCTCCATATTGATGTAGTGTGTGCATAGCCCCCCCCCCCCCCCCCCCCCACACACATAGCTTAAGTAATAGTTAGTAAAGTTATAGTAATAAGTTAGTTATAAGTGATTTTTCGCTCCATAGAGAGCCCATTATACATTTGAACATCAAACATATCTTTGATTTATTGAGATCATAACGCACAACACCGCAGTGAAAGTTTTCAGTTTTATGGTCTGAAGCACCACCCTAAGTATTACTAGGGTGTTTTGTTACACCCTGTATACATAATGCTCTCGACTAAAGGATGATGACAGGGTTTGTATGAAATTTGGTCCCACCCTCCAATAGCCATGTGTGATACATCGTTGGACAGGTATTTTTGAGCTGAACAAAACTTACTATAGCGCCAAGTTCCAAATCTTAGTCCGTTCAGATCCACATTTCACTAACAGTACCAAAACTCTGTCCAGTGTGGTCTCCTGGCCGGCCGGTTAAGGCAAGACAGGAGGTGAGGGCCAAATCAATCCGGGCCTTCTGGAGAATCGGGTCCGTGGTGTCGCCACTCACCAACAGCTCGCCACAAGCTGCCCTGCGGGTTTATTATTATTAGTTATAGTGAAAGTTGTTCAGTTTTATGATCTGTAACACCCTGTTTAATATGTGACGTATTTTATTTTAGTATGTATGTATGTATATGCTCACGACTACATTCCCCGAGGGGGTAGTCAGAGTAGTTCTGAAATCTCAGAGCATCCACGTTTTACCAGTAGTACCGAAACTCTGTCCAGTGTGACGGGGGGTGAGCCCGTCGCCACTTATAATGGACAGTGGGTACAATACATGGGTCGAAATTGAAGCATGCAGGTTTCCTCACGATGTTTTCCTTCACCGAAAAGCCAGTGGTGTTACAAATCGTACATAAATTCCGAAAAACTCATTGGTACGAGTCGGCCTGGACGGGGATCGAACCATCGCCTCCTGCACGGCAGGCAAGGTTACTCGCCACTGGACCACCACGGCAATTATTTTTAGTTATAGTGAAAGTTGTTCAGTTTTATGATCTGTAGCCTGTTTGATACGTGACGAATTTTATTTTAGATCCTGTATAATTAGTCTAACTTATGTCGGAAAGGAACAGCTGATGTTTACCCGACTTCGTAGGTAAAAAGAGGTAAATACCTGCTCTCATGCATATTTATACGGCTAAGTTTAAACTCATTGTTGACGCTTACGTTCAAGTTTCCAAGCTCCTTACTTATTTTCATGCGAGGAAAATTTCTTTCTTTTTTAAGCTAGCTTCAAAGTTCATGCTTTTTAGGTCAATTGGGAACTTTGTCAACTTTCCTTTTTTAGAAAAATATTTTCTTTATTCATAGTCATCTAACGTAGAAGTAACTAGATACATGGTGTTAGGGTACACAGTTACTTTAAGGGGTGGTTGTACCCATGGTACTGAACAACTTTCCCTAAGAAACGAATAGGAAATTCGAAAAAAAAATTGGGACTTTACATACTAAATGCCATAAGGTGATCAAACATTTATATGAAAAGTCTTTTTTTTTTGGGGGAATTTTGTGTATGTTTCTTACGGAAAGTTGTTCAGTATCATGGGTACAATCACCCCTTAAAGTAGTGCAACTGTTTACCCTAACACACTGTTTACTGAGACCTGAAACTATTTTTGCTACAGGGTATTGCGAATTTGATATTATTAGCATCTTATAAAACTAAGAGTCTACCCAATCAAAAATCAAACTGAACAACGTTTACTATGGGAGCAAACCGATTGGAGCAAAAAGAAAATTTGCTGTTGCATACATTTGAGTCGAATAGGCGTTGCAGTTTAGTATGGTATAGAGTTAGTTTAAAAGAATGCTAATGATAATCAACTTCACCCTGTATATGCACAATCATATGCTCTCATCAACGATTTTTAATACAAATACAAAAATCAAGAAAGTCCTTTTTTTCAAATTTCCTATAGGTTTCTTAGAGAAAGTTCAGTATTATGGGTACAATCACCCCTTAAAGTAATGCAACTTTTTACCCTAACACTCCGTATATGAAAAATCTGCTGTCTGATACGTTTGAGTCTAGTAGAGTAGGCCTTGCAGTTTGGTATGGAATAGCAGATTAATTTGCGATTTCAGATTTGCTCCCATAGTAAAAGTTGTTCTGTTTGATGGTCTGAACCACCCCCTAAAATTTGGAAAGTGTTCACAAAATCACAACTAAGTGATTTTGTTATTACCCTACTAAATGTATGGGAATTTAATTATGCGTTTTCTGAGAGTTCTAATACCTCGACCTCGTTTGACAGCATAGAGATTTATGTTCCTTATCAGTAAGAGGATAGAATGGGAGGAAAAAAAGTTTTGTGAATATTGTAGTTTTTCTCGATGATTGTACATTTTTTTCAAAGTCTGTGATTGCAGAAGTAAAATACTCCAAAAATTAGGGTTAGTCTCCTAAGAGCGTTTTCTTGTAGCTATAATGTTTCTGTTAGCTGCCCTTTGTAGCCTATCTATGCCCTGCCCTATCTTAACTTTACACCCTGTATATTCTTGGTAGAACTTTTTTTTTTTTAAAACGTATGGTCCTATTTATCTTTGGGGTAACTATTAACTAACTATACTTCATTCCAAATAAGGACGACGAGATTTTCCAATTCTTATACAACGTGTTAATGAATTAACGCAAAACTAGAAAGTAATTTGTTTAGAATCGAGAGCAGAATCGAATTATTATGTTCTCAACATAGGTAATTTTTTTCACAATATTAAATAATTTGTTTGTATAATTTAAAATTTACTGAACTCGATCTCAACCCACCACTCGGGCACTCTCACCCTACTTAGTATCAAAACAAGATTCTTAAAATGTATCCATGAGCTTTCATTAATTGCTGAAATGATAACAAATCATTTTTGCCTGAACACTTAAAATGTGAATAACTTTAAATTTTAAGTATACAAATAATGAAATTATTGTTTCAATCTAATTATTTTGTTAAAAATCAGTTGGGGTGTATGAGGTTTTGCGCTTATTCATTAACACGTTGTATATAACTTAGCTTTCTGGCCAATATTGATTACCAAATGTAATTAATTTATTGGATACATATACTATCCGACATATCTTGGACGTTACTAAAGCTGTTCTAAGGATAAGTGAGAGGAAGTGTTTCAAATCTCTCTGTTTCTGTAATGCAAAATAGCCTTAAAATTTCGTTTCTATTTTGAATGGCGTGTAGGTACCTACCTACCTAGTTACGAACTTTGCAACAAGTAACAATCGAATTGGTTCAATTTCAGCGCATTTCAGGGTTTCAAGACCAAATGACACGCTTGCATTTTGCCTATAAAACAAGCATGCATGCATAGCATAGCATAAGCTCACGACTATATTCCCCGAAGGGGTAGTCAGAGATATTCTGAAACCTTAGAACATCCACGTTTCACCAGTAGTACCGAAACTCTGTCCAGTGTGACGGGGGGTGAGCCCGTCGCCACTTATAACGGACAGTGTGTACAAAACATGCCTCGAAATTGAAGCAAGCAGGTTTCCTCACGATGTTTTCCTATAAAAAAATAAGGTTTAAGAATACCTCAATGTCATTGCTGAAACTAAAAAGAATAGTAATAAATGGAATCGATGTCTCATGGGTAACAGACACATGAATAACATCAAACGAAACGATTGCGTGACAGTGTCACGTTAATATAACTTTTATATCGCTCTACTTTTGTCATTTTTTGATAGCTATCTTACGTGTTATTTGTTGCTGTTAGGATACGATAAAATATACATTCACAACTATGTTTTTTACTATAATTATATAGAACTAGGCTAGTAGCGACGGGCTCACCCCCCGTCACACTGGACCGAGTTTCGGTGCTACTGGTGAAACGTGAATGTTCTGAGGTTTCAGAATATCTCTGGCTATACTATTACCTATTCTGTGCTATAATTGTACTATGTAGGTTTACCTATCCTTATGATCTCATAGTTTATCAGCTACCTATATAACACCGTCCTATACCTACATTACGGAATGCAGTAATATTGAGTTATACAGGGTGAAATTGTTATCATTAGCATCCTTTTAAACTAAGAGTCTACCCATCAAACTGAACAACTTTTACTATAGGAGAAACCCGATCGGAGTAAAAAAATCTGCTGATCCATACTAAACTAAAATGCCTACTCGATTTAAATGTATGCAACAGCTGATTTGTTTTTGCTCTGATCGGTTTGCTCCCATAGTAAGAGTTGTTGAGTTTGATGGGTAGACTCTTAGTTTAAATGGATACTAATGATATCAATTTCACTCTGTAGAGAAGTTTAATGGTCTGCATCCTTTTAAAAAACCGTCGGCATATTATGTTAGACCCTGTACCTACCTATAATAATTATGTAAGACTGTAAGTACAGTCGCCATCAGATATATCATAGCAAACAAGGTGGTCAAATATTTCTAAGCAGTTCTAATTTTCATTAATTTCTTTACATATAACCAATCGAAAATATCTGAACGCCTAGAACTTCAAATGTATCTACGCAGTCAGGGTGATCATAAACTTCTGAGCAGTTTAGAAAAAAGTCCATACTGCGTTGTTATACATTTAAATTTTGAATAACATTGTAAAGTGAAAATTTGCAGTTCAGATATTTATGACAAAATACATACATTAGATATAATTGGTAACATTTACTGTAAAGAACTTATTGAAAATTAGCACTGCTCAGAAATATTTAAACACCTTGTATGCTACGATATATCTGATGGCGACTGTACCCGAAAACAATTTAAAAAAAAACTAAATGGACACGTTAAAATGTGGTTCACAATCTACTTGCAAAGTCTTGTAAAAAATCCTACACCAAAAATAATTAAAAATTCCTCTAATAATTTTCCGCTCAAATTATACTAAGACGAAACGGTCTTGATGCTCGAACCTTTTCTTAAACAATAAAGCTAATTATTAAGAGCCATCTAGAAATAAAGAACAATATAGACCGCACCTTTGTCCCTTTGATCAGTTAGCGAGCTTCTAATTGGGCTACATTTACCCGCAAAATGGTCAGCCCACAATGGCACGGGGCACGAAAACCGAGTCTGAGAGGGTGTCTCTCGTTACTGTTCTTGATTAAACCCACGACGCAAAAAAGTCTTAAAGTTTATTTTACTGTCTGCCTGCAATCTGTTTCATAGAGCAGCTCCAGAAGTCAGAACGGATGATCCGATTATAGAATGCGTTATTTTATGAGAATTGCCTACATAAGTTTCTAAAAACTCATTGGTCCTAGTTGATCCGGGCTGGGGACGAACTGTTAGACCCAAGCACGATATTCATTGAAAAACAATTGCTGTAGTGTAACTGTTCCATACAAATATTTGGATTTTGGGAGGCCACCTGGATACGTGCTTGACTAGACCACAATTTAGCTAGTTCACTACTTACTGTAAACATTTGAAGCAGTGGTTTAGACCATCAAACTGAACCACTTTCACTATGGGACCAATATCGAAATCACGAAAAAAAACATGATATTCCATACTAAACTACAAATATACTCGAGTATGTATGGGTCAGCTGATAATTTTTTCCGCGATTTCGATCTTAGTCCCATGGTGAAAGTTGTTCAGTTTGATGGTATAAACTACCCCCTTAAAACATTTTCAATAATTATTTTTACTTTTGTAATAGACCGGTAGCCGACTACATCCAACCCTACCTTACCTACACGTTTATTGAACAATTCCATTTTGTAGCTAAAGTAGACTAAAAATAACTTAGAAAAAACTTGGTCGGCCGCGGCGCAGCTTGGCACGTTTTCCGGTATGAGGGAAGAAGTGGACCCTAGAAATACGACATTTTACCTCATAGATTTAAAGAACGGAACTAGTCTGTAGGTCTAGAGACCTATTAGTAAAGCCTAAAAAAACTAACATAACACCTAACGCGGCAATCTAAACGAGAATAGCTCGGAAGCACGTTTCCCCACAATTGTTTGTAAGCATTCATTGTTGCTCCGTTTGATAAAACTCGGAGGTAATTAGAGGACGGTGGTTCGTTTAGACACCTGATTACCTTTACGTCTTCATTTTGATGATATTTCAACATTTTGTTTACCTATTTGGTGATTTTTGATAATTGTTCTTTTCTGTTATAATGAAACATAACAAAAAAGGTGAGAAATTAACGTTATTTTTTTCTAATTTCTTTTTTCATGGCATGTATCGTATACACTGTCCATTACAAGTAGCGACGGGATCACTCCCCGTCACACTGGACAGAGTTCCGATACTACTGGTGAAACGTGGATGTTCTGAGGTTTCAGAATGGCTCTGACTGCCCTCGGGGAATATAGTCGTGAGCATATGCTTTGCTATGGTTTTCTATTTTCTACACAGTGTGACCGAAAACCAACGCCTTAAAGGAACCAAGCTAAATTTACAATAGCATAATAATAGTATTGTACCCGGACACATTCTCTTCTTATCGTGTGGGCAGCAAGCCCTGGTGTCAGAGTTTTTTCAGACCGCCTTACGGCCTCTGACGTCGTTTGTATGTAAAGACGTATGTAAAGTACTACCACCAGAGATAGTAGCCGGGACCAACGACTTTACGTGCCATCCGAAGCACGAAATCATCTTTTTGTTCGGACAATCAGGTGATTCAGCCTGAAATGTCCTAACCAATTAGGGAGAAACGGACAAAGTGTCATATCACTAGGTGTCCCCCGTGGGAATCGAACCCACGACCTCCGTGTCGAGAGCCCAAAGCTCTTAACCATTAGACCACGGATGCAGTTCATTAGAGCACGGGCACATTGATATAAACAATCTTTGGTTAAATTAAAAAATAGGCAAACAATAGAAAAGACAAAGGGTCCAGCAGACACGCAATAGTCATTGACAGGATTAATTTAAGAATTGTATGGAAAACTTTGAAACTAAATATTTTAACGGAAATCTGTAAAAGCACTGATATTTTGTGTTCTAGTTCTAGATCAGCTCTAAAAATGTCATTGAATTTAATTGATTAATATCCCAAATATAATCAAACTTCGTTTGTATGGAGAGCGTCAATAGTAGTAATATCCCCTTAAGAGAAGTTTATTCCGAATGCGTAAATGCGCGCTGCATAAAAACGAAGTCTGGTGATTTTCAATACTAACCAATTAATGTGAATGAAATTATTCAAAAACAATCTAGAAACTAATCTCTATGTTTGTATGAAGTCAGATTTTCGTTAAAATATACAGTTTTAATGCTAGGATTAATTTAAAATGTGTATGGAAATCTATGAGGCACTGTACATTTATATTGTATCGAAAATCTGACTTCATACAAACATAGAGAATAGTGTTTAGATTGTTTCTGAAAAATTTCATTAACTTTAATTGGTTAGTATTGAAAATATCACCAGACTTAGTTTGTATGGAGCGCGCTCCGAATTATATTCCCTAAAGTGAAAGAAATGCTAAAAAGATATTTGCTGACATACTTAAAGTGGTTCGAGAAGTTTTGCCAAGCAATTTTGTTATTATTTTCTGAGAAATAAAGTCTACTTCTCCTCCATTATTTTCAGTGTTTTCATAAAACTTAAGTGTTATTGCTATGACGCCAATGGGGGATTAAAAAGTAATTTTTCTTGCTTTTAAAACGACCGATAAAATATTGTTTTTACGATAGACTCTTCTGCAGAAATTATTCAATTTCATATTATTTTCACCAGTAGTACTAAAACTCTGTCCAGTGTGACGGGGGGTGAGCCCATCGCCATTTATAATAGACAGTGGGTACAATACATGCCTTGAAATTGAAGCATGCCGGTTTCCTCACGATGTTTTCTTTCACCGAAAAGCCAATGGTGTTACAACGTGGAGGTTCTGAGGTTTCAGAATATATCTGACTACCCCTCCGGCAATATAGTCGTGAGCATATGCTTATGCTTATGCATATTATTTTCATACTGATTTTCATGCGAAGAAAATTTCTTTCTTTCTTAAGCTAGCTCAGAAGTTCATGCTTTTTAGGTCAATTGGGAAATTTCTCAACTTTCTTTTTGGGAAAAATATGTTCTTTATTCTAATCATCTAACGTAGAAGTATTGTAGGTATACAAAGATCTGAAGCTTTTTTTTACAATATGAACATACTCTCATAAAGGATTTTTAATACAAATAATCCCGGTCAAGTGCGAGTTGGGCTATTCGCGCACCGAGGGTTCTGTACCACACCACCACACAACATATTAATTTACAAAAATGTTTGTTTTCACCGTGACTTTTAGCGCGCGACTGTCTCGCACTTGGCCGGTTTTTATTATTTATATGTAGAATACTATTTATACTGTAGAGTTTGTTCTATAATTACACCAAGTTTGACGCTTGTATGTATTACCGTTTTTACGATAGAGCGAGAAGAGAAAACGTTGTTACGAGTAAAAACTAGTTTCTTGTATGAGGACCCCCCTTATTTTTAAGTTACAGCCCTAAATAGCTAGGACACACGGAGAACGTAGGCTGAGTAATAGGGTCTCGTTTTCACCCTTTGGGTACGGAACCCTAAAAACACTAGCTATACAAATATTGAGTTTTTCTTTTTATCCACCTACGTTTTCCCAACGGCTTTCGCTTGAAAAGTTACTAATTACTCCTGAATTTTTTTGAAAGTTTCAGAGGATTGGCGGGCTCTCGAAGAAATTTGGAGAATAGGTCACTTTTCCGAATGTATACGTATTTGTTCCATCAGCCACTCCCGACACGCCCCGCTGACTAGAGTGCGAAAGAAACAACTACAGATCAGACTGATTTTATCTATATAAAAATGGACGAAATCTGCATTTCGTATTCCCCTGTTTCCACGTCCAAAACTAAACCGATTTTAATAATTATTTGAAGAATAATATGAGACTTTGTCTATGTCTGTATGTTTTGCTTTTTAGGGTTCCGTAGTCAACAAGGAACCCTTATAGTTACGCCATGTTCGTCTGTCTGTCCGTGGCTTAGCTCAGAGACGCTTAGTACCTACTAGAAAGCTGTAATTTGACATGGGTACATATTTATCACGCCGACAATATAAAAATATAAAATCTTGAAATATATTTTTAAAAACACGAAAAGTAGGGATTAATTTTTTTCTCGTAATCACATGGTGTGGATATCGTTGGATAGGTCTTTTAAAAATATTGTGGGTGTGGGAAAACCATTTTTCGACTTAGGGATTAGTGAACATTTCTGTTGGAGTCAATTGTCGTCGTCCCCCTCCCCTGCCAGCTAAGGGCATAGCAGAGGTAACATAAATTGTGTAGTAATAAAATTTTTGCTCTAGTGTCATTATCCAGGAAGGAAACAGGGAAATACTTTTGTATGGAAAAAACGACACTAAGGAATATGCGACGTCAATGATAAATGCCTCCTCTGAGACGGGGAAGAATACAAAAACTGTACCGCAAGAGTAAGCCGGTTCAGAAAATATTATTTTTTTGAGTTCTGTACACAAAAGGTGCCCACGGGACCCTATTCGGACGGGCACTTACATCCGGAATTCCTTCTTGTATGAATTTGACCTACTAGTAGGACAAAATGGCAAATCTTTGACTATTTATATGTGGACTGGTTACGCATGTAGTTCTACTAACAAACATTTCTGCCACTTTTTGCGGGGGCGAGGTAACATGAAATCCGCAACTTTGGATTTTATTCCTCATAACTTTAGATTCTAATTTTGAATATTAAAAATCATGAAAGTAGTCTCGTGTGAACGCCAAACGTTCTAAGTTCGAAGTTATTATTTCGCAATTATAGGCTGTCTCGTTTAGTGATAAGGTGTAAAATTTAATGTAAATGCACAAGATCAATTGTGCTTATACCGTGGCACAGTGGAAATGCTACCGCAAGGCTAGTCCTTATAATAATTAGTCAAAGTAGCAGGACCACGAGAAAACTCCGTGATGTCACCCCTTGTGAGCTCGTCGTGCGTAATCATACGATATAGTTAGTACTACAAATTGTTTTGTTGCCGTTTCATACTTCAAAACAACTTTCACTATGAGACCAACATTAAAATCGCGAAAAATTATCCATACATTTGGGTCGGGTAGCTATTGACAATTTCCATGGAGACACCAACACAGGGTCCTTCTTAATATGCAGAGACTTTTTTAAGGGGATGACCAGACCATCATAGTGAATTAGTTTCTCTATGGCACCAACATCGAAATCACGAAAAAGAAAACAACTGTCCCATACATTCGGCTCGAGTAGGTTTGCAGTTTTGTATGGAATAGTTGAGTTTTTTTCGCGATTTCAACATTGGTCCCATAGAGAAAGTTGTTCAGTTTGATGGTCTGATCATCCCCTTCAAAAAATGTCAGCATAATAAGAAGGATCCTATATGTTTCGCGATTTCAGTATTGGTCCCGTAGTGAAAGTTGATCAGTTTGATGGTCTTAAACACGGAACGCATTTAATTTTACACCCTTTAGTTCTTTACCGAAAAGCCAATGCAACTATAGCGTCCAACTTAATATGCTGACACTTTTTCGAGAGGATGATCAGACCATCAAACTGAACAACTTTCTCTATGGGACCAACATTGAAATCGCGAAACAAAAATCTGCTGTCCCATACAAAACTGAAAACCTACTTTAGCCAAACGTATGGGCCAGCTGATTTTTTTTTCTCGATTTCAATGTTGGTCCCATAGTGAAAGTTGTTCAGTTTGATGGGCTGGTCATCCCCTTAAAAAATGTCAGCATATTAAGAAGGACCCTGTATACTTCATTTCAAATAAGGACGAAAAGATTTGCCGATTCCTATATAGCTTTCTGGCCAATTGGGATTTGCAAATATAATTTATTTATCAGACTTACCGGCTGAGAAAAATGGTCGATATTCACAGATTTCCCAAAGTTCACATTTTTGTATCTTATCGGTGATTAAAATTCTCTTACCCATGAATTCAATACGAGTGCCTCTCCCCACTCGTATTGATCTCATGGGAAGGCTTTTTTATGAGATTTAAAAACCGTTCAAACTCACCGGAGACATTCAAAAATCGCACCCCAGAAAGATATACTATCCGACATAGCTTGGATGTTACTAAACCTGTTCTAAGAATATGTGAGAGGAAGTGTTTCAAATCTCTGTTTCTGTAGTTCAAAACTTACAATGTCATTGCTATTTGAAATGGAGTATAGTATATAAGTTCCTAAAACCTTATAGATATGAATCTGGCAATGGCGAAATGCTACTGGACCATTATACAACGACGACTTACGCTTTTTTTTGCCCCACATTTACAAAATACATTTATTTTTTAGACACTATGTTAGCACTATCTATGGAACCGATGTGGGCATTGCTTCGGTAGATAATGTCACTGTTATTATTACGAACAGCCCCTTGTGGGCTCGTCGTGATCATACGATAAAGTTTCTACTACAAAATGTTGCTTAAAGTTTTATCATCATCAGCCTATATAGGGTCCTTCTTAATATGCTGGCGGTTTTTTAAGGGATTGATCAGACCATCAAACTGAAGAACTTTCTCTATGTGAGCAACATTGAAGTCGCAAAAAAAATCAGTTGTTTCATAGAAAACGCCACTACTATAGAACAGCAAAATTTTTTTCGCGATTTCAATGTTGGTCCTGTAGTGAAAGTTGTTCAGTTAGATGGTCTGAACTCCGAAGCACCCCATGAGTATTGTAACGCATTTAATTTTACACTCTGTATAAATTTATAGTTTCAGGATGGAATTATATGTAAGTATTTAGTAGTGACTGGTTATTGGCTCACAAAAAACTGCGAAATAATCTTCATCCCTTAGTGACTTCGTAGTTCGTAAAACCATCGATCATACCAAATTCAAGATCAATAATTATGGTACGGCGTTTTTTTTTCCTTCTAAATGTTCGAAGATTTTATTCTTTACAAAAGAGCTGAGTCAGTTTAGAAATTCTTTTTTAAAATATGTCGTGTAATATAATTCCTCCCGCGGCTCAGAACTAAAATTACCTACGGTAGCCTTTAAAAATCTAAATACTGAAATCAGCCATTGTAAACCCTCCCGGACCTCAGAATTATACTGGAAGGATTTTTCGATTCACGCTAAGGCGTTATCCTTAACATTTTCCGGGACGCTGAACGCCCATACAAGGTGTTAAGGAAAACAGTTGCATTACTTTAAGGGTTGATTATCCCCATGATTCTGAACAACTTTCCCTAAGAAACATATAGGAAAAACGCTAAAAGTCAGCTGATTGAACGTTTGTAAGAAAAGACGAAAATTTGTCCTATAGCTTTCTTTGGGAAAGTTGTTCAGTATCATGGGTACAATAAAGTAATGCAACTGTTTACCCTTACATCCTGTATACGCTACGGCGTTTCCTTTAACATTTTCCGGGACGCCTAACGCCTATAGACGTTAAAGCAAAAACAACATCTGTTGTTATCTAGTTAAAGATTCGTGAACATGTTATAAGAATTTATGTTTCATTCATGTTTAAGGGATTCAACTTCGACAATATTAAAAGCATTCTCCCCGTTAAAATTCTACCTGTTTTAATTAAATGTGGATAATGAAAGAAACTGTGCTTAGACGTTTTAGATTTACGCACTGTGCGTCTTAAATGCTGAACGCGACAGTTGGAGCGATAATTTTAGGCGCGGTTTATACAGAAGAGACGTGTGACGGTGGCGGATAGTCTAAGTAACACAATATAAACCTTATAGTACGTTGCATAGCGTCGTTTGGAGAATTACGCCCGCGCCTCCAGGCGACGTCACCTGGAGGCACTTGTCTGTTCTGTATAAACCGTGGCTTACTGTGAGCCACTGGGACGAATGGACCGGTTGATGTTTTCACGCTTGCTTGTTGGACTAGGTAAAATACGTCAGGTCGATAATAGCTAGTGGTCCAGTTACAAACGAAAAGTTATAATTTAAGATTCATATTTTTTTAGCACTAATTAACAACATAACATTTTTTACCACCTGCTTTTAATACAAAATATAAAAATAGGATAAATAAAAATATATACGTATTTTTCCGATTTTCTTTTTGACCGATATTTCTATTTTTGATTTACTTTTGAATTTTCTGAAAAACGTAGGATTTATGGCTAAGATACCTTGGCCGCAATAACATTTAAAATAAAATCTGTCAAATACAATAGAAAAGCAATTTTTGTTTGAGAAAAGCCTTCAAAGCAAAGGAATAAAATTTCATTCAACCTCATTTTATTTTTCAGTATTTTTCAAATAACTCGACAAATAATGGATAGAAAAATCTGATAATTTTGATATAAGCTTTGAATCACATAATCTCCAAATGGTTTTCTTAGTTTGGTACCTTTCTTAAAATGAAATGTTGTCAATTTGTGTCAATTGAAATCGGAAATGGACGAAAAATATGTCTAATGTGAAACTCAATGTGGTATCGAATGAAAAAAAAAACCGTCAAGTGCGTGTCGGGCCACGCGCAGGGTAGGGTTCCGTAGTTGTCCGTCACAATATACGGACTTAGAAAGGGCCTTTTGTTTTATACTACGGTACTAAGCATCTCTGAGCTAAGTCGCGGACAGACGGACGGACTTGGCGAAACTATAAGGGTTCCTTGTTGACTACGGAACCCTAATTAGGTAATAAATATTAGCAAAAATGTTTAATTTTAATACTCTATGCTATTTATACAACGTGTTAATGAATTAACGCAAAAATATAAAGTAGTTTTTTCGAGAGCAGAATCGAATTATCATGGTTTCAACATAGGTATTTTTTTTTTCAAAATATTAAATAATTTGTTTGTAAAATTTTAAATTTACTGAACTCGATCTCAACCCACCGCTGGGGCACTCTCACCCTACTTACTACCAAAACAAGATTCTTAAAAAGTATCCATGCGCATGTTAGCGCTTTCATTCATTGCTGAAATGATAACAAATCACTTTTGCCTCAAAACTTATAATGCGAATAACTTTAAATTTTAACTATCAGAATAATGAAATTATTGCTTCATTCTTATTATTTTGTTGTAAATCAGTTGGATGTATGAGGTTTTGCGCTTATTCATTAACACTCTGTATAAAACTGAAGATAGAAAACCATCATTAATGGTTTAATATGAAACACCAATCGTGCAAGTTTGTTGTTCACTTTCACGGATCTTATTTTTCCTTAATTAAAACCACACGAATTCATCACAATATTATAAACGAGTTAAAAAAATCGAGCGTTAATAAAACGTCCCACAACAGCGTTTTTCTATCGCAGTGCGTACATATTTCTATTACGCTGGAAACGTTTATTTCCCTTCGTCGTCTTGCCGTAGACATTCAGAGCGGTTAGTACAAATTTATAGCTCTTCATAAAAGCTTTGAAGATATTTTCTGCCTTTCGCTAGTGAAATCATGGAAATTATTGCTTTTAAATGTTTGTCTTCGAGTCTGAATGTTACTGTATTAATACTTGTTTTGTAATATGGATTGTTATAGTGGTTTAGTACACTGAGACTTTGATTAAATTAAAAAAGTTGAAGAGGTGACTAGCCTAAAACCTAGCCTATCCACTAGCGTTTATCTACTAAAAGTAAATTTTTAATTTTACAAACAAATTATTTATTATTTTGAAAAAAAATTACCTATGTTGAGAATATGATAATTCGATTCTGCTCTCGATCCTAAACAAACTACTTTCTAGTTATGCGTTAATTCATTAACACGTTGTATATTTGTGGTTACACTGCTATATTTCCTATATTATACATATACTTGTACAAACCACCTATGCCTAATATTATCGTCGGAATAGAGGATCGGGACGTCTAATATTTATTATTTATTACTTTTGTCTATTTATCTGTGTTTTCGAGCATCCCCAGAAAACAACGGAATCGATTGTGATGACACTTATCTGACACTTATACTTATCCGACTGTGTACAGGGTATAAAACAACCGGCCAAGTGCGTGTCGGGCCACGCGCAGGGTAGGGTTCCGTAGTTGCCCGTCTCAATATACGAGACTTAGAAGGGGGCTTTTTGTATTATATGTATACTACGGTTTAACGGCTAATAAAGTCTAAAAAGTACATTTTGCGTTTAGCCGGGGGGGACACTTTTCACTTTAAATATTTCGCTAACGGATCCCTAAGTCGAAAAATTGGTATTCCCACACCCACAATATTTTCAAAAGACCTATCCTTCGATACCTCACACCATGGGATAGACGAGAAAAAAAATTTGCATCCTCACTTTTCGTGTAGGGGAAGTACCCTAAAAAAATATATTTTTCAAGATTTTATTTTACCACTTTTTCGGCGTGATTAATATGTACCTATAATATATCCATGTCAAATTACAGCTTTCTAGTGCTAAGCGTCTCTGGGCTAATCCGCGGACAGACGGACAGACGGACGGACATGACGAAACTATAAGAGTTCCTTGTTGACTACGGAACCCTAAAAACACCAGTGTCATATGCAACTGCAGTACTAACTGGACTCAAAAGAATGGGACAGCAGAGTTTAATTTTCGCGATGGCGAAGTTGACTCTATGGTGAAAGTTGTTCAGTTTGATAGTCCGTACTTTGAAGTACCCCTAAAAGAAATTAGGGGTTATCTTTTTAAAAGAACTGTCAGCATATTAAGAAAGAACCAATTAATCAAACCCTTATAAGACAAAAGGCATTCTGAAAAATACTTTCACAAAAATGAAGCCAACAGCGAACTACACAATTTTTCCTCTACAAGAATAAACCAAGCAATAATCTTATCCCAGAGCATTAATTACCACCGTTAGCCCGTCACTGGAGGAATTGAATTATCGAGGTAAAGCCGGCGAAACGAATCAGAGGCGAGCGAAGCGGGTAAAATGGGAAACTAGCGCCTTAGAGGTACTAATGAAGATTGTTATAGAGCCAGTAAGTATAGAGAAGGTATTTTCATCACTATGTGGAGGAACTACTGTGGAAGGTTCCTCCGGTGAAAAGGGAAGATCTTCCGCCAGGCTAGGTGTGAAGCCTGGGGACCGGCCGTGGTCCAACAGATCTTAGTTGGACCTTGTATATATATCGAATCTCTGTGACTATTTCTGTGACGATTGTGAACCTTATGTGTAGCGGCTAACGGGTTACCAATGTGAAGTCGCAAGTTGTTTTACGTGCACATTTGCGAGTGCGACTGTAGCGCCATCTGTTAGCTTCGTTGCTATAACTTGTGGGTGTTGACATCTGTGGCAGATCCCCACAACTATATCAGCCGATAGACGTCCACTGCTGGACATAGACCTCCCCCATGGATCACCACAACGACCGGTCTTATGCTGCCCTCATCCAACGGGTTGAGGTCGGTCCACCTTGTATGTTGTCTTGGGGGCCTACCTACGCTGCGCTTTCCGGTAAAGGGCTGCAATCGCGGTAAATATTCGATGATTGGACTACGTACGAACTATAACTTTTGACACATTTGGTATTGCGCTAATCGCGGTACTGCTTGACATTGTTTTGACAGATCGCTTAGACGTTAAGGGCTGTCAGTCACATAGAGTTTAGCGCGATGCGGAATTTAGCACAGTTGAATAGTAATTGGATTGCAATGTGATTAGAACTGAAATTGGATAAGAATAGAACTTCGATGTTTTAACTTAGCGCAATCGGGCTCCAGTACGACCAGGAAAGTAATTCCGCTCGTCAATCTTCGTTTGCGCAGAGCAGACCCGAGTCCCCGTCAAAACCCGAAGTTATTTAGTAATCAAAGGGTGCAAAGTTGGACAGCAGCGGAAAGGGCGCGTAAATAATTAGCCAATAGCTACAACAGATTGGTGACATATACTGATTGGTCATAATTTCGCGCGCTATTAAAATTCGTCAACTGCGCAGGTACATCGGTGAGACTTATAAACCTGGTACTACTGTACTAATGTACTCGAGAACTCTTCAGCCCCATCGGCCATCGGTTCTATGAACAATGTTGCCCGCCCATTGTCACTTTAGTTGAGCAATTCTGTGGGCTAAGTCGGCTCTGGTTCTTCTACGAATCTCTTCATTTCTGATTTGATCTCTTTGGGAAACTCCGAGCATTGCCCTCTCTCGAGAAGGTATTTGGCTAATGGAAAATCAAGAGATGGAAGCGAAACGAATCAGAGGCGAGCGAGACGGGTAAAATGGGAAATTAGCGCATTAGAGTTCCGGAAGTAGGGATGGAGAAGGTATTTGGCTAAAGGAAAAACAAGATTTGGAAGAAATTTTTCATTATAAAAATACTGACGCGCGTAAAGCAAAGACTCGAAAAAGACCAAATTGGGTATTTTTTTAACCCATTAACCGCCACGGTCTGAAATATAAGACGTACCACATCGAGCGCACAACGCCGCCGTCTCATAAATAAGACTATATTTTCTATTTTTCGCACGTTCAATCAAAAAATTTTCGGCGGTTTAAAGGTTAATAGTCCGCGTCAAGCAATGCTACCGTCAAGGAGCGTGGCAGCTGTGACGCGGCAGAACTTGCCATTGTCTATAGGTGCACTTTCGATGCCAGCGGTCGATGCGACTGACGCGCGCGTCTGACGCGTGGTTCTGTCATATGCCATATCCGCGCGCGTCTGACGCACGCGTCAGTCGCTGGCATCGCAAGCGGCGCCAAACGTTTTCATTGTAACCAGTATTGTCGCACCGGCCGTCGGCCGCGAGCCGCGCGCGTCAGTCGCATCGGCCGCTGGCATCGGAAGTGCCCCTTATGAAGGCACATCTTGTGTATAATACACTGGAGGACATTTCTCGAGAGCAATAGATGTACAAAGGTAACAGACACGAACTAACCTCAAGGAACGATTTTAGATGAAAGTTTCCAATACTGAACCTCCACTATGCCACTTCACCCTATTCTTAACCGCTTATATTTTTTCCTATTCGTGGCTCCACGCCAAGTTAAAATATTAGCTACTATTGAGTCAGTTTGTAGAACTAATTCAGTTACTTACAGACTTCCGAAACGTTTCACCTTTAGTAGCTTCCGTAATAAAATGAATGGCCGGTATCTTACCCTTATTCGTGAGAGAATTCTGTGTTGGAACCTATAAAGGCTGATGATGATAATATTGTATCTCTACACCTAGTTCTTGAGTTCTTACCAAAGATAGTATCTTCTTTACATTACCTTTTGTTTGAAAATGAACTCAAAAAAGCCGTGGCCAGTATCTTTGCCTGCCGTGCAAACTCAAACTCAAAGTGTTTATTCAAAATAATATCACATGGATAGCTTTCTGACGTCATTTTTGACTCTACCACCGCGACGGAAGGTGTTCCTTTGTAGAGAAGATGCCGCCAGAAACTCTACAACACAAATCTTTTTAAAAAAAGCAAAATATACAAAGTACACTTACAAATAAAATATTGAATTGCATAGTGTAACATTGTCAAGACCAGACATTTTGGTCATTCATACAATCATCAAGTTTATAGTAGCCTTTTTTACAGGAGACATTGCAGGAGGCGATAGTACCGACTCGTACCAATGAGTTTTTCGAAATTTATGTAAGATTTGTAACACCACTGGCTTTTCGGTGAAGGTGTGGGGACTTGCCACAGATGTCAACACCCACAAGTTATAGCAACGAAGCTAACAGATGGCGCTACGGTCGCACTCGCAAATGTGTACGTAAGACAACTTGCGACGACACATTGATAACCCGTTAGCCGCTACACATAAGGTTCACAATCGTATACAAGACATGAACCGCGCAAGAGAAATAATCACAGAGATTCGATAAATATACAAGGTCCAACTAAGATCTGTTGGACCACGGCCGGTCCCCAGGCTTCACACCTAGCCTGGCGGAAGATCTTCCCTTTTCACCGGAGGAACCTTCCACAGTAGTTCTTCCACAAAGGAAAACATCATTAGGAAACCTGCATGCTTCAATTTCGAGACATATATTGTACCCACTGTCCATTACAAGTGGCGACGGGTTCACTCCCCGTCACACTGGACAGAGTTTCGGCACTAGTGAAACGTGGATTTCTGAGGTTACAGAATATCTCTGACTTCCCCCTCGGGGAATATAGTCGTGAGCATATGCTTATGATCTCACATGATGGAATTTGAAAGTGCTTCATAAATGCTCATAGTTTCTGTGTACATTTGATTTAGCTCTCGCTTTTAAGAGGATTTCCTGATAAAGCACTCCATACAAAACGAAGTTACGTCCCAGTTTGGACAATGTAGATTTCCGTTTAAATATTTAGTTCGAAAGTTACCATTCCATACAAATCTTAAATTAATCCTTAAGCATTGAAACTAAATTATTTAAACGGAAATCTGGCAAGGTACTGATAAAGATTTTGGTTTCTAGATTGTACCTATAGATTTTTTTATTTTTATGGAAAATTTTATCCGATTTTTATGCCGTGTTTTTACTTTTTATTAACTTTACTCTCTCAAGAAAAAAAAAAGTCCGATTCGTTGATTTTAAGAACACTTCTGTTCCAAACTAAACTGCAATGCCTACACGACTTAAACGTATGAAACAGCAGATTTCTTTTTGTTCTGACAGGTTTGCTCCCATAGTAAAAGTTGTTCAGGTTGATGGGTAGAGTATGTGGTTTAAGGTCAATGATACTTATCCTTACACCCTGTATACCGCCACTACCGCCGAAGGCTTCCTTCATAAGATTACATATTAATAAATCCCTAAAGTTTTCAACTAGAATCAAAGTTATAATATGTAGACTTGTTCTACACGGGGCTCAGGGTACGACCCTTAAGAACTATATGGCCTTAGGGATTAATAGACCAAATTCATGTGGAATTTGTACCTGGTAGACTTATTAATTATACAAAGTTTTGCTCGAATAACACAAGGAGTTGGTATTAAGCTAATTCCTATAAATATCGCTCCCTAACAGAATAAAAGCTTCATACATTCTTCACAGGAGTTGCAGAAGCTGGCCGAAAACCGACAAAAAAAACAAAAACTTTGCACAAAAGCCGTACACAAAGACCGTACCTACATCACAGAATAAATACTAGTACTACCCGTACAGAAGAATCACTTCGAAAACAGATTTAAATAAATAGCGACTCTCTCTGCACTACAATAAGGTGCAAAGTTATTCGCACCCGTCCTATCGTACAATTCGCCAATAAATAACTAACTGTCACAACGGCGCGTGTGCTAACAAAAATGAACCGAGTCATTAGACATGAAAGCTTACTTTACATAGTCTCCCGTGATCTTTCATTCTTTCACGTGCTGGCAGCGTGACATCGCTAGGGTTTTCAAGTCTCGCATTGACTACTCACAAAATGGCGGCAAGTCTAATGAGATTTGACCAAGAAGTTTACACGGTATACCTATTACATAACCTATTGCCTTTCACCCCTCGGTGGGGATCGGTCGTCAAGCGTACCTGAGCTGTGGAGTGAGACAGACCAACCAAAACATTCTCAATATTTTCATTGTTTTTGCTTGTGTACGGCTTTTGTGCAAATTTCTTGTTTTTTGTCGGTTTTGCTCATCAAAAATATACTAACGGAAAATCTGTAGTTTCCGAATATTAAACTTTATTATTTGCGTACACAAGCACGGTAAGCCGTGGCAGTGGCGTCCAGTAGCGAGTAACCTTGCCTGCCTTGCAGGAGGCGATGGTTCGATCCCCGTCCAGACCGACTCGTACCAATGAGTTTTTCGGAATTTATGTTCGATTTGTAACACCACTGGCTTTTCGGTGAAGGAAAACATCGTGAGGAAACCTGCATGCTTCAATTTCGAGGCATGTATTGTACCCACTGTCCATTATAAGTGGCGACGGGCTCACCCCCCGTCACACTGGACAGCGTTTCGGTACTACTGGTGAAACGTGGATGTTCTGAGGTTTCAGAATATCTCTGTCTACCCCCTCGGGGAATATAGTCGTGAGCATATGCTTATGCTTATGCTACAAGCACGGAATACACAAGAGATTTTTTCAATTAAAATTGTCAACATTTATATTCCGCCGAACATAAAACAACTTTTGACTTAAACCTCTTGACCCAAAAGTTTTTATTGGTTGACGTTTGCACCCCTCTCAATGTTTAATTTAATTTTGAAAATTTTACAGCAAAATCCTGCAGTGGGTTTTAGTCTCTTTTAATGACTTCCCTTTTTTGTTACGTTAACCGAGTTCTATATTTTACTCAGAAAAATAAATAACAGTATTTAATCCGTTACTAACGGTCCGCCCAGCTTTTCCCGGGTGGGATCTACAACGTGGTAATGAATTAACGCAAAACTAGAAAGTCCGAAGAAGGAGAAAAGGTGAGGTGTTAGTAGAAAGAAGTAGTTACGTACCTCAGATATTTTATAAATAATATATCGATATCTCATTTCGTTTTTGAGATATGAATTTTCTCACCCAAACTTCGAAAATCTTTTCAAAAAAGTTTTTCGATGGTTAAGAATCAATAACGGCTAACTCACATATTTGGAGAATATGACCTTTAAATGTAGTTAGATTTAAAGTTGAGTTTTACGTGTTCTGGCAAAAACATATATGCCAATATCTTGTACTTTTTATGTATTTATACTGATATAACAGTTTTTGATAAGTCAACATTTGAAAGAGCAAAATGTTTTTTTCGTTTCCTGTAAAATTAGTGCTTTGTAATTAGCCGTTATTGATTCTTAACCGTCGTTTTGATTTTTTTACAGCCTCGCGTGCGCCTTTTTTTAACACTCCACTGAGCCACGTAGTCCCAAAACCCACGACAACAGGGCAATGTCGCTCTTTCGCTGAAAATTGGGCCTATACCGAAGCGACAAAAAAACATTATCAATGTTAAAAACTTTTTCTCGCGATTTCAATTTTGGCTTCATAATGATGGTTCATTTTAGTAGGCCACAGATTTTCTCTATGTGGTACGCCTTTGTCCCAACGGTGGGGATGAGAGAAGCTGATGATGATGAACTCAAATACGATCCTCTATAGCTATTCTGCAAAACTTTACTCAAATGTAAAATGTGCTTGCAAAGATAGTCACTAATATAAGTGTCATAGCGTCGGAAACACTCAAAATATACCTTCGTACACAAAATAATATCTGTCTTTTCATACGTGCAACCATTTCATGTATTAAGGAGAAGTTGTGCATTTTAGTTTTCTTACAAATTAATATGACGATCATGAATCTTCTGTACTACCTACTTATCCATCTCAGTAACTACCACGGAAAATTTTCATGGTAGTTTATTTTGATTTGCCATACTAAATGCAATTAGCACCCTTAGACAAAGAGACATTCTATTGGCGTTGACGCTAGTAGAAAATGACAGAATGTATGGATTTGACATTAGCGATCGAAACATTTTGACGTTTGCTTTCGTCACCATACGTCAAGTCCATAAATTTTTATGTTTTCTACTGTCGTTAACTTTAATCGAAAAATCGAAAGATACTTTGTCTATAGACCCAGATAGACCCAGATCTATTGTAGCTGTCACCCTTGACCTAAAGGTCATTTCCTAGGCCCACGGACTTCATGAACCGTGTTATGCTTTTGGAGAGGAGGTCCATAATGCCAGTAGTTTACACATTAATATGACGATCATGAATCTTCTGTACTACCTACTTTTTTATCTCAGTAACTACCACGGAAAATTTTCATGGTAGTTTATTTTGATTTGCCATACTAAATGCAATCAGCGCCCTTAGACAAAGAGACATTCTATTGGCGTAGACGCTAGTAGAAAATGACAGAATGTATGGATTTGACATTAGCGATCGAAATATTTTGACGATCGCTAATGTAAAATCCGAGTCACGTTGCAGGTTCTGACCCAAGAACTTGTCTCGCGTGTTGTCCGCGCGTCGCGTCTTTGCCTGCCACGGGGCTCCGCATTCCTTAATCTCTTCTTGTTCTTTATCAAGAACAATCCCTGAGATTGGGATAGATACTCCCACAAACTACTTTACATTGGCGGAAATGCGGTGCTAACGCACAAGCAAAAAGTCCATTAATTATAAATAAAAAAAAAATGTAAAATCCATAAATTCTGTCATTTTCTACTAGCGTTAACGCCAATAGAATGTCACTTTGTCTAGGGGAGCTGGTGATCGAACGTTGGTATAGGTATTCAAATAAAAGTAATAAAAATTTTTTTTGCGAATTTCCCTCTTTTCTGTACCTTAGGTTCTTTGGGTGAATTTGGATACCTTACCCATACATTCGGGTCGAGTCACATTGACATTTTCTATGGCACAGCTGTTTTTTTTTCGCGATTTTAATGTTGGTCCCGTAGTAAAAGTTGTTCAGTTTGATGGTCTGAAGCACCCTCTTTGATATGTAACGCATTTAAGTTTACATCCTGTATGCTGAGCTTGCCCAGGATAGAGATGGTCGGAAGTTTAAAGGAGAGGCTTTTCCAATATTATATTTTACTAGAGTGTACCCGCGACTTCGTCCGCACAAATTATATACAAGATTTTAAGTCAGATCATAAACTAATAAACAAAAAAATTTTCATCAAAATCGGTTCAGTAGTTTTTGCGTGATGCTGCTACAAACATACTTACAAACAAACAGTCAGACAACAATTCTAAAAAAGGTTGATTTGGAGTCCGGGATACCTAAAAACCATGTCGTAATCTTTTTCTGTAAATATCTTCAATGTACAGACACACTTCTGTTACAGTTTTATTATAGTTAAGATAAGATTAAAATATCTCCGAACTAAATTTCTTCCTTACTCGGTCGGATAACAGGCTGGCGATTTTTGAAAGTCCACATCAGTAATAGAAAATGTCAAAATGACTATGGAGATTATGACATTTTCTACTGTTGATTTGAACGTGTGACTTTCAAAATCGCACTCCTGATCTGCAAACGATGTCACCGAATAATTAACAGCTCTAGCGTGTTCCCCACGTTTACTAACCCAATAGATTTACTTAAGACGCTCCCACTAGGTAAACGCTGGGCCGGGCCATATTTTGCAGCTTTTTAGAATCTATCTTCTTGTTATTGGAAAGACTTAAAAATTATGAAAAAAAAAACCGGCCAAGAGCGTGTCGGACCCGCTAATGATAGGGTTCCGTAACCATTGCATAAGTAGAATAAAAAAACAATTATATCGATTCTCTTACCTAAATGAATATTTGGAACCTAACGATAGCGCGATTTATTTTCGTGCAACGCCATCTTGTTTGACATTACAGAACAAATGTTTAAGCTACAGCATCCGTTATAATTTTCACTTCTTCTTCTATCGAGTCGATGGCATTATGTCATTCTAAATCTTTCCAGGCCAGAATTTCGCCACACGGATAGCATTTTCGGCCGCGTTCATAAGCTCCGTTCACGTGCAGGTGTCCGGGCAAGAAGGGCACGATACGAGATGAGCCATAGTCTGAGGAGTAACACCGCATTCACACCTAAGGTCCGCCCCGTCTGTGTAACTCCACTTCAACAGATTGTCTTTACTCCGGCCAACCTGAGTTCGGAGTCTATTCAAGCACCTCCAAATCGGCCTGGGCAGCTCCTGGCCTGGGGGTAGGCTTTCCATGAGAAGACAAAAGGGTCAGGAAGTGTGGTGCCTTCCCGCCAAAAACCGAGTATAATTTTCACTGAAAATATTTGGGTTCGCCCTATTTTTGACTTTGAGCGCAGATATCTCGAGACAGAAGCATTATATCGGTTTAGTGTCTATGGGAGTTTTGTGTTCCATTGGAAAAGACCTATGATTGACAATTCTTATGATTTTAGAATTTGATTTCTTTGGATTGGAAGGCACTACAGTGGCATAATGCAGGACTAGTCAGTTTAAAAACCCCCAACGCCAAAAACAAACATTTAAAAAGTATGCGTAGGGGACAGCTATGACATTAATTGACCTCATTATTCTCTTGCCCATTTCCCATTATTAGGGGTCGACGCAATATGTCATCCTCTTCCATTCATCTCTCTTAGCCGTCATTTCAGCACACACACCTTTCTTACACATATCATCTTTCACACAATGGTTTTTTAAAATTTGTAATTAAATTATATTTTATAATTTTTAAAGTTACACAAAAAACTACTAAACCGATTTTCATAAAACAAAGCTAAGAACACTCTCGCAAAAATTACTTTCTATTTAAAAAAACCGCGTCGAAATCGTTCAACCCGTTTGGGAGCTACGATGCCACAGACCGACAGACAGACAGACCGACATAGGCGTCAAACTTATAACACCTCTCTTTTTGCGTCGGGAGTTAAAAATAGGTTTACCTACTAAAATGACGTAGTTTAGTAGAGGTGAGGCGGCTTTGAAAGGGTCAAGGTTGTTCAGTGGGGGATAACTCTTAAAGCATCCCCTTAACAGCGTCTCACGTTTAGTTACCAGTACGTCAGTGCTTGTACCCGCGGTCTGCGCCTTCGTAAATAGATTGGAGTAATTTAGTCGCTACGCCTCTAAGAGTTTCTTCTACTGTACTATTGAAACTCGATCGTAGAGCGAAACTTTCCAGTCGAAAGTCAAGGATTTCGATATTTGTAGGTTTACGTACCCAATGGGTGAAAACGGGACCCTATTCGGTAAATTGTATAAATCTAGTCAAAAAATCCTACTAATATTATAAACGCGAAAGTTTGTAAGTATGGATGGATGTTTGTTACTCTTTCACGTAAAAACTACTTAATGGATTTTTATGAAATTTGGCACACAGATGGAATATGATCTGGATTTACACATAGGATACTTTTTTAAGATCTACGCAGACGGAGTCGCGGGCAACAGCTAGTGAAAAATAAAAGATGCCTCCAAGGTATTACGTCCTACTATTGCGCCTTAAGACACTTCCACGAGGTAAACGCTGGGAATGGCCATATTTTGCTGGTTATTAGAAGCTATCTTCTCGTTATTTGAAAGACATAAATTAATTAAAAATATATCAATGATCAACAAAACCATCCGTTCTAGATCCGAGTGACGCCACTCGTCGGACGACGTCGAAAACGATGTTATTTAAGAAAAATATCTGTAATCCTTTAATTTTAAAATCTCTGACATCGAAAATATTGTTATGTCTTGAAATATTGTTATATAGTTTTCCGAATTGCCCGAAATTACCCCGGGAAACCTTACCGGTTTACCTTACAAAATTTTCCACAAATATTTGCTCCTCCCGTATTTCGAACTCGTGAGTTGTGTTCGAGAACAAACAGTAGCAGATCTTTGTAAAGGTAAGCCCATGAATGTTCGAAACTGAAAGGCGGCCCGCACACGTAAGCTAGGCTATCATTAAAGGTACAAGTTGACAGGCAGGGTACAGTCAACTACGGAAGAATCGGGCAAAGGATTCTTGAAACATCTGACGATTTTCCTCTTTTCCAAAGCTTACAATATTACTAATTGTCCGCAAATAAACTACCCACCGCTTGACGTCCCGTACCGTACCGTAGTACAGTAGTAAAAGGAGAACGATTGCGCTAATTCAAAACATCGAAGTTCTATTCTTATCCAAATTCAGTTCTAATCACATTGCAATCCAATTACTATTCAACTGTGCTGAATTCCGCATTGCGCTTAACTATAGGGTCCAACTTAATATGCTGACACTTTTTTAAGGGGATGATCAGACCGTCAAACTGAACAACTTTCTCTATGGGACCAACATCGAAATCGCGAAAAAAATATCAGCTGTCCCATACATTTGGCTCATGTAGGTTTGCAGTTTTGTATGGAAGAGCTGATTTTTTTTTCGCGATTTCGATGTCGGTGCCATAGAGAAACTTGTTCAGTTTGACGGTCTGATCATCTCTTTAAAAAAGTGTCAGCATATTAAAAAGGACCCTGTATATGTAACTGACAGCCTCTAACGTCTGAGCGATCTGTCAAAACGGCTCTAACGGCTGTCATGAGCTGTATCGCGATTAGCGCAATACCAAATCTGTAAAAAGTTATCTTTCGTACGTAGTCCAGTCACGGTTCAATCACCGAATACTTACCGCGATTGCAGCGCAGGTTTATTAGTCTCTCCTGTCCTGCGCATAGTTGACAAACTTAATCCCTTGCCACGATTGGCTAAATGTTTTCGTGCCCTTTTCGCTGCCATCCGACTTTGTACCCTTTTATTACTAAACGACTTCGGTTTTGTCGTTTGACTCTGCGCAAACGAAGATTGACGAGGGAAATTATTGTTCCTGGTCGTACTGCAAGTACTCGCAGCATTTGGCGTTCGTTTTTTGTCGCTGTTTTGAATTTTAGCCGGTTTTTAATTTCGTTTATCTACCACGCGCGGCTAGACCTTTTCTAATCTGTGATACTGGTTTGAATTGAAAGTCAATCGACCTCTTTTATCCGTTGCAGCTCTAATACATAGCATATGCTCACGACTATATTCCCCTAGTACCCTTCAGAGATATTCTGAAACCACAGAACATCCACGTTTCACTAGTACCGAAACTCTGTCCAGTGTAGTGAGTCCGTCGCCTTTTGTAATGGACAGTGTGCACAATGTCTCGTAATTGAAGCATGTAGGTTTCATCACGATGTTTTCCTTCACCGAAAAGCCAGTTGTATTACAAATCGTACATAAATTCCGAAAAACTCATTGTTACGAGTCGGCTTGTACGGTCTAACCATCGCCTACGGCAGGCAAGTATCATGTTTCTAAACTATACTATCTGTACTGATGATTTGTACAGTAAAACAACTTTGGATTAGTGACTTTTTTAAATTTGTTTACCTATGTTCTATGTTTTTTCTTCACACCATGCGATTGCAGATAACAACATTTCTACTAAAAGATTTTTTTAAATATTAACACAAGGTTTTTTTGCTCACATCTTGTGACTGTAAAAATAACAGACAGCAATTTCTGTCTTTAATCAAAACAATATTTTTTTTGTGTTTTCAATTATTTGTTAACACATTGCACACCTTAGTTTATGGAACTGACTGTACTCTGTACTTACGTTGAGCTTTATTCAAAGTGACAGTCGAATATTTGTCAACTAAGCAAGGGATGCTTATTGAATAAGTAGAACTGAGAGTCACGTTGAAAGTTTTGCCGCGAGCGGTTGTTTTTCGAATGGTGTCGGCGCGGTTTGCTTTTGAGCTTGCCACGAGGCTCCGCAATCTATTCTCAGCTGTGTTTTTACTCAAAAACAATCCTAGAGATTGGTATAGAATACTCCCACAAACTATTTGACACTGGAGGAAATGCAGTGCTGACGCGCAAGTTAGTTAATTTATAAAAAATATTATACAACGTGTTAACCAATGAATAAGTGCAAAACCTCATACACCCCAACTGATTTATATCAAAATAATTAGATTGAAACTATAATTTCATTATTTTATACTTAAAATTTAAAGTTATCATTTCTTCAATGAATGAAATCACTAACGTGCTCATGGATACATTTTAAGAATCTTGTTTTGGTAGTAAGTAGGGTGAGTGTGCCTGTACTGTGGGTTGAGTGAGATCGAATTCTGTAAATTTTAAATTTTACAAATAAATTATTCAATATTTTTACTTATGTTGAAACCATGTTAATTCGATTCTGCTCTCGATTCTAAACAAACTAATTTCTAGTTCTGCGTTTATTCATTAACACGTTGTAATATTTTATCTGTGGAGTCACTTGTAAGTTGATTCCCGGGCATTGTATGCATTTTGTATTGGCTCAAAATCTCAAATGTGTTTTTGTACATAAAACCACGCTACCGACGATATAGTGAGTCCAAAATAGCCCTGTGATTTTGACAAGCGGTTTCAGAGATTTTATAGTACATTTTATAGCTGTTTGAGGCATCTAAACTTTATAAAACACTAAAAATATACAATTTAACTTAAAATTAAAGGTTTTACGGCTCAAACATTTTCAGAAAGTAAAATAATCGCTCTAAAACGATCTGACTAAATCACGGAGATATCTTGGACACACTATACATATAAGGTCTAACAAAATTAGCTGAAACTATTTTAAGGGGATGATCAGACCATCAAACTGAACAACTTTATCTATGGGACCAATATCGAATTCGCGAAAAAAAAATCTGCCGTTCCATACAAACCTACTCGAACTAAATGCATGGGATCACAGATTTTTTTATCGCGATTTCGATATTGGTCCCATAGAGAAAGCTGTTCAGTTTGATGGTCTGATCATCCCCTTAAAATAGTTTCACCTAATTTTGTTAGACCTTATAGATTCGGTGATCGTACTCCAGTATAATAGATCAATCTGATCAAGGCTTCACTACACCTTTATGACTACCTCGTACTTTGCTAAAGTATTAAGGTAACCAAAAAATCCCTTTTGAAAAATGATCTACAAAATCATGTAAATATTTTGAAGACAGGCAAAAGGGTCGCAACGTGTCGAAATTGTGATTTATGTAGGACGTGACTGGACTTTTACAAAAAGGTACACGTTACCTTCACATCGCGCGATTACTGTTGGCGCGCCTCATACAAACGTAGTCTGGTGATATTTTCAATACTAACCAATTAAAGTGTCCCAATTAAAATGACGGCCCGATAGCACAGTCTGTAGTGAACCTGCCTGCTGTGCCGAGGGTCGCTGGTTCGAATCCCGTAAGGGACAAATACTTGTATGATGAATATGAATATTTTTACCTGAGCCATGGATGTTTGTATCTATATGTGTATTCTATATGTTGTCTAGTCATCATAACACAAGTCCAGGCTAAATTCTGGTACTTTAAATGTGACTAGATAATTTGTGTGACAATGTCCAAGATATTATTTTAAAAAAGTCAATGAAATTTTGCAGAAACAATCTAGAAAGTAATCTCTATGTCTTGACAGATTTTCATTAAAATGTATGTTTTAAAATTAAATTTGCCTCAAAGATTTCCATACAAATCTTAAATTACTTTTCAAAGTCAAAGTCAAAGTCAATATAATTTATTCAATATAGGAGCTTGCAGCACATTTATCAAACGTCAAATCTTTTTTAAAGCTACCACCGCGTCGGAACGTGTTCTTCACAGTGTTTTCCAGATTGCTGATTCTTCGCTGTGTTTTCTAGATTGTTTCTGCAAAATTTCATTTACTTTAATTGGTTAGTATTGAAAATATCACCAGACTTCGCTGACTTCGTATATATGAAGCGCCCATTCACGCATTCGGAATACACTTCTCTTAACCGATGTACCTGCGCAACACGACTAGCATGCCACCCACGACAAAGCGACAAAACGAGAAAATCGTCATGCGCCCTCCACAAAATAGCACAACTCTATTTTTAGGGTTCCGTAGTCAACAAGGAACCCTTATAGTTTCCGTCTGTCCGTCTGTCCGCGGCTTAGCTCCGAGACGCTTAATACTAGAAAGCTGTAATTTGACATGGGTATACATATTAATCACTCAGTGGTAAAATAAAATCTTGAAAAATATTTCTTTTTAGGGTTCCTACCCTACACGTAAAGTGGAGATGACATTTTTTTTCTCGTCTATCCCATGGCGTGGGGTATCGTTGAATAGGTCTTTTCAACAAAAAAAAAGTAGGTGTGGGAAAACCATTTTTCGATTTAGGGATCCGAAACCGAAATATTAAGCAAATTATTGATAGAGTCAAGTGTGTCTTTTTAGACTATTACCCGTAAGTTGCCGTAGTTTGCCGTTCTAAGTCCGTATATTGTGACGTTCAGCTACGGATCCTACCCTGCGCGTGGTCCGACACGCACTTGGCCGGTTTTTATTTGGCATAAATAGCACATCTCGACTTTTATCGTTTTCACGGGGGTTGAAAAATTTTAATAGCGCGCGAATAATATTTAAGTTTTTGTGTAATAAATAAAATTTTAATAAATAAATAATTTAATTATAATTCTACTACCACCACAAGGGCTAATAAACTTGCTACAACTGCACTTGCATTTTTTTGTTGCAGCTAAAGTTTCAGACTACCCCAAAAGGAAATTTGGTTTTGTATTTATGTACAGGGTCCTTCTTAATATGCTGACACTGTTTAAGGGGATGATCCGACCATTAAACTGAACAACTTTCTCTATGGGACCAACAACGAAATCACGAAAAAAAACAGCTGTTCCATACATTTGGCTCGGGTACGTTTCCATTTTTGTATGGAACAGCTTTTTTTTTTTCGCGATATCGATGTTGGTCCCATAGAGAAAGTTATTCAGTTTGACTGTCTGATCATCCCCTTAAAAGAGAGTCAGCATAATAAGAAGGGCCCTATATAAAGTATTATAATATTGTAATACCAAGACCAAATCTCCTAAATTTTTCTGTAAATATGAAATTGCTGACATACTTAATATCTGCAGGAGTTCGTCCAGAATTTCGGGAATGATGTGAGGGGGTTAGGAAGCCAAGAGGTGGGTGGGGGAACTCGAAATTGCCTGCATTGTTACTTGGTAGCCATCTACGGCATTTCACGTAATTGAAACCAACAGAATATTAATACAGGGTGTAAGGAAAAGTATCATTGACCTACCCATTAAACTGAACACCTTTTACTATGGGAGCAAACCTTTCAGCACAAAAAAAATCTGCAATACTAAAATGCAATGCCTACACGACGAAATGTATGTAAAGGCTGTTTTTTGTTCTTACAGTTTTACTCCAATACTAAAAGTTGTTCAGTTTGATGGGTAGAGTATGTGGTTTAAAAGTTTATGATACTTTTCCTTACACCTGTATAAGAACTAACATTTTGCATGTAAGTACTAATTCTGTTTTCAAAACACCACTTTTTCTAGGTAATTAGGTACTCGATAATCTGTGTAAAAATGACCTTTTTTTAAATTTTGTTTTCCACAAATACAGTTATTTAGGTACTGAGTGTCAGTCGGTGGCACGTTGCAGATAGGTATAGACACTCGATCATTAGGTCCCGGGTTCGAATCCGCATGGACGAAATACAATGTAGCAATGAGTTTTTCTAACTTATGTACGTAATACTATATTATAATAGTTTTTTTATAATAGTATAACGTATAACGATTAATTATAGTATAATTATAATAGTATAACGATTTAGTATATACTACGTTAGATTGAAAATGCGAAAGAGAAAGGACATATCATTGACGTACGTTAGAGCGGATAGATAGACGAGACCATTCGCGAACACGCTATGAGCCTAGCGTCAGTTGTCAACGGAACGAATCCTGCTTTTATTTCCAGTCTCCGGTTTTTTTGGTTTCGCCTTGGATAATCCGTAGCCGATCTAACGTAGGTAATCCTACTAATATTATAAACGCGAAAGTTTGTAAGTATGGATGGATGTTTGTTACTCTTTCAAGTAAAAACTACTAAATGGATTTTAATGAAATTTGGCACATAGATAGAATATGATCTGGATTAACACATAGGAAGGATACTTTTTTAAGATCTACGGAGTCGCGGGCAACAGCGGGTAGCTGTTGCTAGTATATACTAAATCTATGCGTATTACCGACTGCTCTTAAACGATGAAGGAGAACATCGTGAGGAAACCTGGACTCGCTGAAGAAGAATTTCTGATGCGTATGTGAAGTCTACCAATCCGCATTGGGCACGCGTGGACCGCGTGGTGGACTAACGCCCATTACGCTCCTTGTGCCCTGCAGTGGGACATAAGCTGATGATGATTATTTACTTGAAATAACCTGCCATACATTTTTGGTAGATAAATAACTAGGTAGTATCGAAATTAATTCGAGCGTTCATATTAAAGCTTTAATTAAATTTATATCACTTGAAACTTCATATCTATGTTGCAGGTAGATTGTGAAAGCTGGTTGATTACAAAGTTCTGTGTTTAATATTTTTAGTAGGCACCAACAAAAGTAAAGAAAGTTGGCCACGGTTTATACAGAAGAGACGTGTGGCCAGACGTTTTGGTCATTCATATAATCATCGAGTTTATAGTAAACTTTTTTACGGAGGACTTGCTTAACATGGGGCTTAAACTTTTTGTCTGGCAAGTTTAGAACATGCTCTGGTATCTTGTTATAATAGCGTATACAGTGCCCCATGAAAGATGTGTTGACTTTACTGAGTCGAAAATGTGGAATACGAATTTATTTTTATTACTTCGTAACTATGAACGTCACTGTTTTTGGGAATTGGGATTCTTTTGCCTCCTTCGGCTCGTTTGCCGCGGATAAAAATGCGTTCTCCTTGACACTTAAGGCGTGGTTTATACAGAAGAGACGTTGTGGCGGTGGCGGATAATCAAAGTAACACAATATAAACCTTATAGAACGTAGCATAGCGTCGTTTGGAGAACGAGGACGAAACTCTGTCCAGTGTGACGGGGAATGAGCCCGTCGCCTCTTGTAATGGACAGAACACATGCCTCGAAATTGAAGCATGGATGTTTTCCGTCACCGAAAAGCCAGTGGTGTTACAATTCTTACATAAATTCCGAAAAACTCATTAGTACGAGTCGGCTTGGACGGGGATCGAACCATCGCCTACTGCATGGCAGGCAAGGTTACTCGCCACTGGACCACCACGGCTTTTTACCAACTTTTTATTAACATAATTATTATTTATTAATGAGAAGGGCACAAAGGGTGGTCAGTTAATAGTCTGCCTGGTTTTTCAATAGTCCTGCGACATTAACACAATGATATGATTATTGTTTAAATCACAGAAGCTTATAGAATTAACGCGAATAAATCGGAATATTCAGTACTCAAAGAACAAAATTTTACGTTATTTTGATATGAAGTTCCATTGAAACAAAATCATCAAACGGATTTGAATCATACTTAAATTAAAATAATAAATTAGTATTGGGTTATTTTACACTGGGTCCGGCTTATTTTACAATGTACCACTCCGTTTTTTTAGGGTTCCGTAGTCAAACAAGGAACCGTTATACTTTCGTCCATTCTGACTGTCTGTATGTCCCGCCTCAATAGAAATTAGGCATGAAGACAGATAACAGTAACCCAAAAACAGAAATTTAATAGTTGTGAAGAAAACATTTTTTTTTATCATACAACGAAACAGGGGTTGCGAAACATTGCAGCTTAATTTGTATGACGGCAAGGCACGGCAACCTAAGAAAGTTGTTTTATACGGTAGAAACGTTAGGCAAATTCTAGACATATACTTTTTCTACGGTGTGGATCATCCCTTTGAAATAGTTTCGGCTATTTTTGTTGGACCTTATAATGTGACTAGTTGTCAGCCTGTGGCCTATAATTTGGTCACTAGGTACATATTGCTCATTCTTTCAGTCCACTTTTAAGGGCCTATGTCGAAAAAAAATTGAAGCGAAATGGGCGTGAGATAGCTTATACAGGGTGTCTCAAAAGAAATTTTATATTTATTTAGCTTACTGCGTGAGCGCAACGTATCCGAGGGGCGCGGGGGTTATGTCAATCGGTAGCCTGGCTGTTGGGAATTCAGTCGCTATGGAGCGTTTCTCGGGAGCAGACCGCGCGTTGTGCGTGCGAGAGTTTTACAAAAACGGTGATTCGGCGACTGTAGCGCGTAGAAAATTCCACTTAAATGATGCGCCAAGCATTCCTCTCATTCGACATTGGGTTAAAAAGTTTGAAGAGACCGGTACAACGCTAGATAAATCAAAATCCGGGCGACCTAGGTCATCAAGAACGGTAGAAAACGTGGAGAATGTTAATCAGTCTGTTCGTGACGACCCGAACCTTTCAATTCGGAAGCGCGCAAGTGCTTTAAATGTGCATAGATCATCATTACATCGCATCATGCACAAAGACCTAAAGCTGCACCCCTACAAAATTCAATTGGTGCAAGAATTAAAGCCCCAAGATGCCAGTCAGAGGCTTCATTTCGTAAATCAGGTGATTGAGCGATTTTCAACGTTTACCAACATTTTGTTTTCGGATGAAGCTCATTTTCATCTTAATGGCCACGTAAATAAGCAGAACTGCCGCTACTGGAGTGCAACGAATCCAAAACGCAAACATCAGAAACCCGATAAACCGTCTTCACTGGCCCATTTGAAAGAAAATATCCGTCACGAAATGGCAGCCATCCCTGAATCCACCTGCCGAGCCGTCATAAGTAATTTTACTGTTCGATTAAATGAGTGCCGAGAACGCGAGGGTCTACATTTAGACGATATCATTTTTAAGAAATAAATCCCCAAAAAGTGTATTTCAATAATTAATAAACATTTTTTCTATATACGGCTTACTTTTTTTTTAATCGATCCACTAAATATACAATTTCTTTTGAGACACCCAGTATTTACTGCCAAAGAAAGAGATGGGGCAGCGCGTGCGCCTGAAACGACGCAAGCGTAAAACAAACTTTATTTAATTGTGATTGTACTATTTATGTAAGTTCATTTCTGCTCTAACCAAAATTTATAAAATATCAATCTCTTGTTTTTAAATCAAGTCTTATGTTTCTATTATCCACCGTTTAGCAGTTCCAAGCGTTTATCGATAAAGACGGAGCCTACTTTGGCTTTTTTTCTATCGAGAAAATGTCTCTTAATCGTGTTTTGGCTCTAATCAAAACTTCAATTATATGTTCAATTTACACATATCCGCAAATCATACTCCTACTGTTAGTACTTCAAGATATATGATGCTTTGAAGAATCCAATTTCCTGCGAGGGAGGATATTACAACTGAATCGTTATCAGCTTTTCTTTCCCCCCCAGTTTAGCGTGAAACAAACAACGAATGTTGATACCAAATCTAAACGAAATACATAAATTTAACAACTAATTCCAGAAATAGTCTGGCTACTTTTTTTTTTTTTTTTATTGTTGTAAAGCGGCTATTCGAGTCTTCTGCAGACTAGTATCACTTCGACCCTATGTAGATCTTTTGTGATCGCCACAATAGTTACAGTTCACTGCTAATACCCACTTCCTTTAGGAATTGTAGGATTTCTTTAGCAGTGAAAGATTTTACTTCACTCGGATGAACAAAGTGTTTACCCAAGTGAGCATATCGTTTATGCATTAGTGGGCCACATTCACAAAGGATGTGAATGGGGGTTTCGTCCTCCTCCAGACATAATCTGCAGAGTTTCGTGTCCCTGATGCCTAGGGTTGTAAGGTGTTTGTTCAGCCTACAGTGCCCCGTCAGCGCCCTCACTATAATGCGCAAGTTTGTCGTGCTGAGCGCGATTCTCTCCTTTGCCATTTTGCAGTCGTATGCCGCAATTAGTGCCTTGGAATGGTTTAATCCTGGCGTATCCGTCCAGTGATCATTCGATTTTTTAAAACATAGGTTCCTAAGCGTTAAATTGACTAGGCTTTTAGGGACTCCACAGAACGGCTCTGGTCCATACTGCGTGCCACCAGCACCATCTCTCGCTAGCTCGTCGGCCCTTTCATTGCCTACGATGCCCGAGTGCCCAGGAACCCATCTTAAAATTACCTTGTTCAATGCTCCCAAGGTATTGAGGAGAGTCAAGCAGTTTTCCACTAGCTTCGAGCTTATTGTGTCGGAAGCCAGCGCTAATAGGGCTGCTTGACTATCAGAGTTTATGTAGATAGTATGGTTGACATAGCGCTTTTGCAGATTTGCCTCCACACATTCTAGGATGGCATATACCTCTGCCTGGAATATTGAGGCGTACCTTCCGAGATTTGTACTTTTCATAAATCTCGGACGCTCTCCGTATACTCCACAGCCTACGTCATTTCTAGACTTGGAGCCATCAGTGAACCAAACAAGACTGCCAGCTTTCCAGTGCACATTGTCACTTAGCCAGTCAGTTCGTGATGGTAGCTCCACAGTAAAGCGTTTTGTACATATGTTCTTAGGCTGCATAACATCTGTTATCATGCCTAGAATGGGAATTGCCATGACTGAGTCTTTAAAAGATCTCAATCCTTCGGAAAGCCAGTTCACTGTCGTCTGAGAGGCGATTCTGTGCATACCGGCCATTGCCACTCTTTGCACGTGTAAGTGCAAGGGCGGCAGCCCCAATAGTGCATTTAGCGCCTCCCCAGGCGAGGTGGACATGGCTCTGGTTGCTATTAAGCATGCGGTTCTTTGTAGACTGCTTAGCTGGGTGATTGCAGTCCGCTGTTTTGTCTTTCTCCACCATACCACAGAGGCGTATGTTACTACCGGCCTCACAATGGCGGTGTACAGCCACAAGGTTGTTCTGGGTCTTAGTCCCCAGTTCAGCCCTGCCATACGACTGCATGTGCCCAAGGCAATTTTGGCCTTCTGCAGTACATTTTCTAAGTGAGGGTTCCAGGTAAGCTTCTGGTCAAAGGTTACGCCCAGATATTTAACTTCCGTGGAAAATTGTATTTGATTGCCATTCAGTGTAGGCTGCACAAGCCTGTCAAGCTTTCGCTTGTTCGTAAACGGCACTATAACAGTTTTACCGGGATTAACCGATAATTCGTTTTCTCTACACCATGCACTTATGGTATTGAGAGCTCTTTGTATAATGGTTGATATCATGTATTGGCTATTGCCCCTTACTGTGATCACTAAGTCATCAGCGTAGCCTTGAGTGTCAATTCTGAGGTCAGCCATCTTATGCAACAGTTGGTCCACAGCAAGGGTCCATAATAGGGGCGATAACACCCCACCTTGCGGACAGCCCCTTGTCGTGGCCACTTCCACCGTGGTGGAAAGAAGAGTAAGTTTTACTCTTCGGTTTGAGAGCATTGACTTAACCCATCTGATCGTGATCGGGTCTACCTGTTTCAGTTCGAGTCCCTTGACCAGTGTTCTGATCGGTGTATTGTCAAAAGCTCCTTCAATATCTAGGAATGCACACAGTGCAATTTGTTTGTCCTCTAGTGCCCTTTCTATTCTGTCGGTCAGGTCGAGCAGAGCAGATTCCGTAGATTTACCTCTGCGGTAGGCATGTTGGTTTGGGTGGATGGGTCTGCTAATTAGGACCCCATCTCTGATGTGTCTGTCCAGTACCTTTTCCATTGTTTTCAAAAGAAAAGAGGAGAGGCTTATTGGTCTAAATGACTTCGGCAATGAGAAGTCTTTTTTTCCAGCCTTAGGTATGAATAGAACTATGACCTTACTCCACTGTTCCGGTATGTGACCGCAGGCATAGCTTGCTCTGAAGATCTTAACCAAATATGGGGTTAGGATATTAATACCCTGCTGTAAAAATACAGGCAGTATACCGTCATCTCCACAAGTTTTGTAAGGTTTGAAGGAGTTAATGGCTGCCTCAACTTCTTTCGGCCTTATAACCAGGGCGGCCCCATTCCAATCCTCATTACGAGGACTTCGCCTAGGACCGCTCTGTCTGTCAGAGTCCCCCTGACAGCTAGAGCCTGGGAAGTGAGTGTGCGCAAGTAGCTCTAAGGTTTCCTTTTCGTTTGACGTAAAGGAGTTGTTTGGTCTCTTGAGAAGCCCAATTTGATTAGTCTTAGCTTTAGAGAGCATCTTGTGGATTCTCGCTCCTTGAGGCAAACTATTTATTTCCTCGCAGAGTTTCCTCCATGACGCTCTTTTCGCTTTCCTAATTTCTTTGTTGTATACAGTTAAGGCGTTTTTGTAGACCTGCCAGTTGCTGGTCTTTTTTGCCTTATTAAAGAGTTTCCGTGTCTCCGATCTAAGCTTGTCTAGCTTTGAGCTCCACCACGGCACTCTACGTTTCGAGGTTTTGGTTTTTAAGGGACAGCTTCCCTCGTATGCGTCCCTAATACTGGCAGCTGTTATTTCAACTGCCAGCTCCAATGTCTCGACATCTTTGATACTTTTAGGCGCATTCTCAAGGTTTCGCCTTAGTTTGTCTCTATAGACATTCCAGGTGGTCGCCTTTGGGCTCCTATAGGTTACTGTTTCGATAGCCAGTCTAGCTCTGAGTTCAAAATAAATGTGTTTATGGTCTGACATCGATGTTTCATTACTTACCCTCCAGTCGTTGACGTGCCTGGCTATGTTGGTAGTAGTGAAGGTGATGTCCAGAACTTCCTGCCTAGCACTTGTTACAAAAGTCGGTAAACATCCTTTATTTAACGTGTGGAGACAGTTAATTGTGAGAAAGTCGTAAAGCAACTCACCTCTATCGTTGATGTTCGTGCTCCCCCATGAAGTGTGGTGGGCGTTCGCATCACAGCCCACTAGAAGCTCGGCGTGTTCAGCCCTGGCGTATTCGATCAGGCGCTCTAAGTCTTCTGTGGGATTGGTTTTCTCTCCAGGTAGATAGGCCGAGCACAGGATTACTCTTGACCCATTCCACCCTTTGAGGTCGACGTATGCTGCCACCAGGTCGTCTGAGCAAAACTCTGGAACAGGTAAAAAATTAATGTTCTTGTTGAAAACAATACAAGCTCTGGGTCTGTTACCCGTACCTGTGTTAGCAAGTAACTTACCAGCAGAGTTTAGACCCAGAATGGTTGAGTGTGATACCCAAGGTTCTTGGATGAGGGCGATGTCTGCCTTTCCTTCAACAAGGCAACACTCCATCACCGCGGACGCAGCCGTGGCGTGATGGAGGTTTGCCTGTAGGATCCTCACCATGAGGCATTTTTGTGCAAGCACTTTTATTATAGTTGCACCCTGGGCCCTGCCCCACCAGTCCGCGGCTTCCTGCCTCCACGGCTAGTTTGGGCTGCCCTTTGTGCATTACCTCTATTGAGGCCACCCCTTTTCGTGGCCGATCCTCCCACACTGCGACTACCGGAGGCAGAAGGTCCTTGCCCCAGATTGCTCTGGGGGCCTGTCCCTCTCTGCGTTCCGGAGGTTCCCGCCGCGTGGGGGTCCGACCCCGTCTGGGATGGTTCCTCTCTGCCGGGGGGGCACTCAGTGCCACTCTTGATTTTAAAAAGCACCTTTTTAAAACCAAGAGTGGCCCTGCACTCCATCGCTCTGAGAGCCTCCACAGAAGGATCGTCAAGAGAGAAGGTAGCGACTATCCCACTCTCTTCCCTCCTGCTGTGGAGCACCCTCCAGTGCTCGGTGTTGAGCCCCTCATTCTGCGCCCCAAATACAGCAAGGGCTTCGTCCAAGGACTGCGCCTCACTGCTGGGGATGTAGGTTGTGGCCACTGCCGGCTTTGGAAGCTCGCTCTCCGGAATAAGGGAGAGCTCAGCAGTCGGCCACGGTTTTAGTTGTGGGATTTTCCCCACCAGCCAGTCTACCCCGGCCTGATCCTCACACGTGATCAGGATCCAGCCTGGCCTGTGGTTAAATCCCACAAATTTCGGAGCAGTGCCCTTCTCCAAGATTGCAATTGCTGCAATCAAGGCACGATGGACCTGCGTCATTTGCATGTCGCTCATGGGGCTTAAGTTACGTATCCCCACTCGCTTGGATCCAGCTACCTCTCCGTAGCTGGGTCTCTCACCCCCCGCCAATTTGGGAGCCTTTTTTGGCTGCTCCTGGGGTGATTCCTCCTCGGACCGATTACGCTTCAGCGTCTTCGCCGTCGTCTTCGTCTTCGTTGCAAGTCTGGCTACTTACTTACTCAACAAATTACCATGTGTAAATAACCTCCACGAATTTTAACCTTTGGTAATGAATTAGATTTACGGAAAAAAACGAGACACCTTTACTCAGTTGAAATAGTATTTAGGTATGATTTTTATGGTTCCGTACCAAAAAGGGTGAAAACCGGACCCTGTCCATAAGCCTACGCTGTCCTTCTTAATAATTCTACTGTAAAATTTTTACTATAAAGATAAAAAGTCACTGCAGAGAAACTCACCGTAAAGAGAATCACTGCAGAGAGACTCATCGCAGAGAGAATCACTGCAGAGAGACTTATCGCATAGAGAATCACTGCAGAGAGAATTCGATGCAGTGAGAAATCACTGCAAAGGTAACATCTCTATTTGGGGCTGTAACTTTAATATCATAATAGCTAGATATTTAAAATTTTCACAGAATGTGCGTTATAATGGCGGATTTGCTATCAAATTAAAGGAAGTCTTCATACAAGAAACTAGTTCATATCAACGTTTTTTCTTCTCGCTCTGTCGTAAAAATAGTAATACAAACAAGCGTCAAACTTGGTGTAATTATAGAGCAAACTCTAAGCCCCACTTGCGTCAACCTGGGTTAGCAAGTAACTCCGGGTAAAATAACTCTCTCAATTGTTCTCCTATACAAAAAATCATGGGTTACCAACTTAACCTGGAGTTTATTGCTAGTCCAGGTTGACGCAAGTGGAGCTAAGTGTAACAACAAATAATAACAACCGGCCAAGTGTGAGTCGGTCTCGCGCTAAAGGTCCCGGAGAAAACAAGTGGTACAAGACAACTTTCAACGGGAATACGTAACCCGAAATCTACTAGGTACATTAAGAGGATATGTGAAAAAAATAGGATTCTTCAAAGCATCGTATATCATGAAGGACTAACAGTAGGAGTATGATGATTTGCGGATGTGTAAATTGAACTTATGATTGAAGTTTTGTTTAGAGCCAAAACACGATTAAGAGACATTTTCTCGATAGAAAAATAAGCCATCGTCTTTATCGATAAACGCTTGGAACTGCTAAACGGTGAAAAATAGAAACACCAGGCATGATTTAAAAAAAAGAGATTGATATTTTATAAAGTTTGATTAGAGCAGAAATGAACTTACATAATTAGTATAATCACAATTAAATAAAGTTTGTTTTACGCTTGCGTCGTTTCAGGCGCGCGCGCCGCCCCATCTTTTTCTCTCGCATCAGGCAGTAATATAACCTATCACACGCCTATTTCGCTTCAATTATTTTTCGACATAGGCTCTTAAGGTTCACAATCGAATGCAAGACATAATTCGCGCAAGAGAAATAATCGTCCAACTAAGAACCGTTGGATCCTACCTAGCCTGGCGGAAGATCTTCCCCTTTTCCGATGGAGGAATATTCTGCCTTGATCCTCCACATGTTTATTTCCGTACAATGTCAAGGACTTTTGCTATTCAAACTAGATATTGGCAAAATCATCAACACTACCGATAAAGCCACAATTAAAAAAAGAATAGAATTAATGAAATAGCTGATTTTTTACGCTATTTCGATGTTGGTTCCATAGTCAAAGTGGTTCAGTTTAATGGTCTGAAGCATCAAACAACCCCTAAAGTAATGTATTTACGTAACGCATTTAAGGTCACATCCTGTAAATGCACAATCAAGTGCGCACTAAGCGCGAGATTGCTTCCTTTTAGTAATATCATTTAAACCTTGAGTTAGGTACCTCCTTTTGTTTATAAATTCGCTCTTCAATGAAGTTTCCTTAGTAGTGAGGAAACCTGAATATTCTGACGAAAAAGTCCCGATGGGTATGTGAAAGTTGAACAATCCGTGGTGAGCACGCGTTGACCATGCTTGTCTCAGGGGTACACTGGCCATAGTATAAAAAGAGTACGAGTGGAATACAACTTGGGAGGTTCGTGCATTGAAAAGGGAAGATCTTCCGCCAGGCTAGGTGTGAAGCCTGGGGACCGGCCGTGGTCCAACAGTTCTTAGTTGGACCTTGTTTATATCGGGTCCTTCTTTATATATATTTTTTTATTAGCCCATTTCATCCCACTGCTGGGCACAGGCCTCCCCTTTCATCATCCATCCATCTCTGTCCTGGGCATGCTCTGGCCACGCGTCATCGAAAGCATCCCGCCACCTCATCCTAGGACGACCTGGTCGCCGTCGACCGTTTTCGGGGATCCCGGGCGTGACAATTCAGACAGACATGGCCAGCCCAATCTCACTTTAATCTGACGGTTTTTCCCCAACAACGGATATTCGTGTTTTGGAGCGTAGTATATCAGACCATCAAACTGAACAACTTTCTCTATAGGACCAACATCGAAATCGTGAAAAAAAATCAGTTGTTCCATACATTTGGCTCGAGTATGTTTGCAGTTTTGTACAGAAGAGCTTTTTTTTGTGATTCGATGTAGTCGCCATAGAAAAAGTCAAGTGTTCAGTTTGACGGTCTGATCATTACCGAAGGTAGATTGCTAGGATTAATTTAAGATTTGTATGGAAAGCTTTGAGATATGATAACTTTGAAATTATATATTTTAACGGACAAATCTGACAAATGTAAAGCACCGATATTGGTTTCTAGATAGTGTCTAAAAATTGTCATTGATTTTAATTTATTAATATATAAAATATGATCAAACTTCGTTTGTATGGAGCGCGTCAACTGTAATATCCCCTTAAGAGAAGTTTATTCCGAAAACGCTAATGTGCGCTGCATACAAACGAAGTTTGGTCCATCTTTCAATATGAACCGATCTAAGTCAATGAAATTTTTAGGCACGATCTAGACCAATATCTGTGCTTTACATTTGTCAGATTTCCGTCAAAATATGTAGTTTCAATGCTAGGATTCATTTAAGATTTGTATGGAAAACTTCGAGCCACGATAACATTGAAACAATATATTTTAACGGAATTCTGTCAAAATAAGGCACAAATATTGGTTTCTAGATAGTGTCTAAAAAAATTAATTGACTTTGCTTGGTTAATATTAAAACTAGGAAGGAACTTCGTTTGTATGCAGCGGGCATTAAGCGAACATAATTTACACACCACATTTTTTACATTCCAACTACAAGCGTATGCGAAAAAATTTCGTACAAACGTAGTCTGGTGATATTTTCAATACTAACCAATTAAGGTCAATGACATTTTTCAGAAACAATCTAGAAACTAATCACTAAGTTTGTAAGATGTCAGATTTTTGTTAAAATTATATAGTTTTTAGATTACAGTGCCTCAAAAATTTCCATACAAATCTTCAATTAATTAATTAATTAAGCACTATTTTAACGAAAATCTGACTTCATACAAACATAGAGATTAGTTTCTAGATTGTTTCTGAAAAATTTCATTGATTTTAATTGATTAATATACAAAATATGATCAAATTTCGTTTGTATGGTAGTTATTCGCCAACGGTAATATCCCGTGGTAACAAAAAAGAAATTAGTCTTTACTAATTTCTTTTTTCTTTTTTTTATACTTTTATAAGTAGAAAAAATACAAAATATTGGTTCAATACCACTAATATAAGCGGACAGCCATAAGGTCATGGGCTCAAACTGAAAACACCTCATTTACAAACAAAGCAGTATAAATGCCGTAAATGTTGATGCAAAACCATTTTATACGGCATTCTGGGAAAAACTACATACACATACCGTCACGAGCATCACAATCACGACCGTAATCAATTTCGGGGTGGACAGAAACATTGCTACATTTTCAAATATTTAGGCTTTCATAGAAAAATAAGAAATATGAAAGTACAAAATAAAGCCGAGATGTTGAAGATCAATGCTATACAGGGTCAAATCTGTAGGCCTAGCATGAGTTTTCACTGCACTTTACTATTGTAGTCACATCACAAATTTTTTATAACAGAAATTAGTTCTCAACTTAACCACTAGAAGCGCTGTATGAAATTCAATACAAAATTGGTGACGTAACTACAGTAGTAAAGTACAGTGAAAACTCATGGTAGGCCTACAGCTGTATACCAAATCTTTGACTAATTATTATAAGGACTAGCCTTGCGGTAGCATTTCCCCTCTGCCACGGTATAAGCACAATTGATCTTGTGCATTTACATTCAATTTTACACCTTATCACTAAACGAGACAGCCTATAATTGCGAAATAATAACTTCGAACTTAGAACGTTTGGGGTTCACACGAGAATACTTTTCATGATTTTTGACATTCAAAATTAGAATATAAAGTTATGAGGAATAAAATCCAAAGTTGCGGATTTCATGTAACCTCGCCCCCCGCAAAAAGTGGCACAAATGTTTGTTAGTAGAATTACACGCGTAACCAGTCCACATATAAATAGTCAAAGAGCCAAATGTATGGTACAGCTGATATTTTTTTCGCGATATTAATGTTGGTCCCATGGAGAAAGACGTTCAGTTTGATGGTCTGATCATCTTAAAAAACTGTCAGCATATTAAGTTGGATCCTGTATTTTTCATTAATTTGTAGGTATTTCTTTCAAATAACGAGAAGATAACTTCTAAAAACCAGCAAAATATGGCCCGGCCCTGCGTTTAACTAGTGGGATTGTAACAATGTTCATATTTAGCAATTAATGTTTCAGGATGTGAAGTAAAATCACTATAATAAGGGTTAGTATCAGGCGACGTAAATGTAAACCCAACACCTGCACCTCCGAAAACATGTTTAAAACTCAAATAAAAAAAATCCTCTGTAAAAAAGCATATTATAAACTGGATGATTATTTAAATGATCAAAATGCTTGGGTCTGAGGTCACTAGCTTATAGTTTATTTAATTTACTGTATAGTATCAATTATTTTATTAAATAGACTATGTATTATTGTATACATAACTTTAGCTTAAGAATTTATATTGGAATAGTTATTAAGTCGTGTTATGTTGTAGAGTTTCTGGCCGCATCTTCTCTACAGCGACAACACGTTCCGACGCGGTGGTAGCTTTAAAAAAGATTTGACGTTTGATAAGTGTGCTGTAAGCTCCTATATTGAATAAATTACATTGACTTTGACTTTGACTTTGACCTGCCACTCTAGCATGATTTTTCTAACCGCGCGCGCGTCTTCGCTTTATAGAAAAAAATCAGTACCAGCACTTTTCAGAGCTCGAAAGCCGCGCTTGGCGCGACATGCAGTGTGGGAAAGAGCCGAGTCGCGCGCAAGTTGAGAAATCATGCTGGAGGGGCTGGTATTCATGAGATCTATAAATAGGCAACAGCATGCACGAATTCTTTTATATAGTATAACGACTCGTTGCTAGTTGCACGTACGTTCATTAAAGTTAATCCACCATTAAATCTCTTGCTGTCACTTTTTGTCTTGTTGACGTAGTAAAAGCTAGCAAGAGATTTAATGGAGAGTCGCGCTGCAATTCTGGCGGAGTACGGACGCGTGCGTATCGGCGCGTTGGGCTTGCACGTGGCTCCACCATTTTGTGAACTCTTTTGTGTTTTAACCTTAAAACAATCACTTGAGATTATAAACTACTTACATTGCCAAAACTGCCACTCTAGACTTAATAAATACTACTGATCATTTTCCTTTATATACTATCCACATAACGAGACATTGGCTGAATTGTGATAACATATCGGTGGCCACTAAACAAAAAATTGAATTGAATTGAGATTTAATGGAGGATTAACTTTTATGAACTTACGTGCAACTGACCGTTTGTGACAAAATTTGACATTTCAAAAAAAGACTGAAAGTTACAATTCCAAATACATAACGTTACATCAAACGTGAGGCTTTCGTTACAGGGTGATTAATTTTGATTACTTTTACAATTCGAGTGACGGGAGGCCATTGCCCTATACTTTTTTAGAGTCTACAAATCTGGAATTTTCTATAGGGTCCAACTTAATATGCTGACAGTTTTTCAAGGGGATGATCAGACCATCAAACTGAACAACTTTCTCTATCGGACCCACATCGAATCGCGAAAAAAAAATCTGCTGTCCCATACAATTGGCTTAAGTAGGTTTGTAGTTTTGTATGGAGGCGTAGATTTGTTTTTCGCGATTTCAATGTTGGTGCCATAGAGAAAGTTGTTCAGTTTGATGGTCTCATCATCCTTTTAAAAAACTGTCAGAATATTAAGATGGACGCTGTATGTACAGTGGCATATTTCCAAATGTCGCGCCCCTAATCAAACATATTTCTATATTCTATGGTTTCTATGGGTTTTTCTCGAAAATCACAACAACACAGAAAATAATTTAAAAAAAATATCGGTGTTTTGGTCAAACCTCTAAAATAATTACAGCTGTCAAATAAATACATAAATTATACATGGCCACAACTAAGCCAAAATTACATACTGTGCGCCCGTCTCTGACTTCAGATACCCCACCTCACCTCACCTCACACTTTCTGGGGACACTTCAAGGGATTAGGGAATGCAGTCAGGTGCGCGCACCCGTTGGATTTGACTACATAAAATTGTGTCTTTTCAGTGCATAATAAATGTTTAAAAAAACATACCCTCCTTCTAGCGCAGTCGGGTAATAACGCTAAATTCACATTTTCAGTAATTCTTTAGTTCAAATACTATTTTTAATAACAGAACGAACAATAAAAGTATCGAAATGTAGATGTGGTTAAAGGCAAAGCGCGGCTTTCAACCCTACACGCAATGTCATGGACAGTTTGCACAAAGTGCACAAACCAGAGCGAGCGAAGTAAATTATGTCCTAATTTTTAAAAATTATGACGATCTTGGTTTAAGGGCCTATGTCGAAAAATAATTGAAGCGAAATGGGCGTGAGATAGCTTATATTACTGCCTGATGCGAGAGAAAGAGATGGCGCGGCGCGCGCGCCTGAAACGACGCAATCGTAAAACAAACTTTATTTAATTGTGATTTTACTATTTATGAAAGTTCAATTCTGCTCTAATCAAACTTTATAAAATATCAATCTCTTTTTTTAAATCAAGTCTCGTGTTTCTATTATTCACCGTTTAGCAGTTCCAAGCGTTTATCGATAAAGACGGAGGCTATTTTGGCTTGTTTTTCTATCGAGAAAATGTGTCTTAATCGTGTTTTGGCTCTAATCAAAACTTCAATTATATGTTCAATTTGCACATATCCGCAAATGATACTCCTACTGTTAGTACTTCATGATATATGATGCTTTGAAGAATCCACTTTCTTTCATATATCCTCTTAAGATGATTTAGCCAATGTCTAGTTTTTGTAGCAAAAACTGCTTGACGTACTTTACGGTTATAAATGAATTTTGATGACTTCAAGGGTTGTTTTTAGAAAAAAAACTATCCTAAACCACCACTGGAGCCTCGCTGTAAGCCATGGAGAAGTTAACCGACGACCGACACGCGACGTGATCACCTACAAAGCTACCGCAGTGACTTCAACATTCTACGACTTGACTGGACCAGAACGTACGTCCTACTTAAGATGCTGACAGTTTTTTAAGAGGATGTTCAGACCATCAAACTGAACAACTTTCACTAATAGACCAACATCGAAATCGCGAAAAAAAAACTGCTGTCCCATACATTTGACTCGAGTAGGTTTGCACTTTTATATGGGACAGCTGATTTTTTTTTTGCTATTTCGATGTTGGTGCCATATAGAAAGTTGTTCAGTTTGACGGTCTAATCCCCCACTTAAAAAAGTGTATATACCTATTCTGTGCCAGAACTCTTGTCAACTGTCACCACCGCAGACTAAAAATGCAGTCGGTTTGCACTTAGTGAAAAAACGGTTTGCACTTTGGCGATTTTTTACCCGCTTAAGAGGATTGTTTCTCCCGCGCGCTCCATACAAACGAAGTTTGATTATATTTTTAATACTAACCAATAAAATTAAATGACATTTTTAGACACGATCTAGAAACCAATGTATGTGCTTTACATTTTTCAGATTTCCGTTAAAATATATAGTTTCAAAGTTAAATCAAAGTTTTCCATACAATTCTTAAATTAATCCCAGCATTGATTCGATTCTATAATTTTTTTTTACGGATATCTGACAAATGTAAAGCACATATATTGGTTTCTAGATTGTGTCTAAAAATGTCATTAAAATTTGTTAGTATTGAAAATATAACCCGACTTCGTTTGGATGGCGCGCGCGCCTCTGGCAGTCGCAGTCTGTCACTGCGCCGCGTGGCAACCTCTAAAACGGACACCCTGTATGTAAATATTTTTAAAATAATCGTTTTATATACCACGTTTTTACTGTACCCGAGTACAGACGCGCAGTGGGTACCCGCCGGTGTCCACGTCCATAGTTCGGTTCCCTGTCAGAACAATTTACACCTAAAGTTTATTGACACTTGCTTGAATTTTAAATACACGTTTAAGGTGAGTTGGTTGTGACTAATTAATATTATGTGGTGTCCAATGGATTTTAAAAAGTGATTCGTTTTTTAAAAGTATGTTTAAGAGGACTATGTAGCTGTCTATCGGCATACAAAAGCGAACACTAGGAACGGTGGTGATTTGACTAAAGGGTTTTTTCCAAATTATTAATAATAATGTGGAGAGTTTTCTGAAAAAAAACAGTACCTAGCAGAATGTACTTAGGGAGGTAAAAGTTTGTCGGTTTTTTTTTCTACAGAGACCTTAACAAAAACCAAAAACAGCTAAGATCGTGTCGGACATTCCCATAAGAGTATTTCGTAGCCATTGTATAAGTAGTGGCCGCTCACTCAACTATTTTTGCACACACTTTGTTCAGAAGTGGGTAAGTCGGATGGTGCGAAGGGAAATTTATAAAATTGTTCAGAAAGAATTGTTTTAAAATAGCTTCAAGAGCTAACCAACGACATCTCATTTATTTAGAGTTGAGCCTCATCTGGTAGCACGGAATCGCATTTTTTTACGCTCTATCCTTTTCTGTCGCTTAGGAACGTCATAGGCTAGAGCGAGAAAGCCGGTGCTGCCGCGTGCGGTCGTATTCCCGCTATCTTTCACGCTCTAGCAAATGATTTCCTGAGCGACAGAAAAAGAAGGAGCATCAAAAAATGCGATTCCGTGCGGCCAGATGAGGCAACCCTTATTAGAAAATCAATGTTTTACACGCGTAACCAGTCCACATATAAATAGTCAAAGGTCTTCATGCCTAATTTCGATTAATTAAGTTAAAAATGAGGGTGTATTTGAAGCGGGGCATACAGACAGAATAAAAAAAAATTTATAAATTAAATTAAATTCTAGAATCTACCACGTGTCCCTCGCATACATTTGTCTACCAGTTTAAAAACCAATAATAATAATATGAGACGAAAGGTTTTTTGTTTTAACTGCGGAACCCTAAAAAGCTTCAAATATTCCGCAGCTTTTTCAGAAATAATTTCTTTTCTTCCACGACATAAATTGGTTGGGTAGTAGTTTGCCGATAACAGATTAAATGGCTTTGATGAAAAATAAAATATATTTGTTGGACCCGAGTCCTTCGATTTCCGGTTTTGTTCTCTTTTTACTTTTTTGAAGTTGCTATTATTTTCTTTTCCTTTGAAACCGTTTCGATTCTTACTTCATACGGGTTTTAGAAGTTCTTATTATATTTCAAGGAATTGTTTTTTTGAAGTTCCTTAGTAAACCACTAGTTTTATTTTCGATTAAGTTTGAGATGTTATAAACAAAGAAATGGATTCAACACGAATCAATTAAGGCTGTTACTTCAAAAAAGTATCACTTCTAAAGGCCTAAAATATCTGTTTTCCTAAAATGTACAATTTTCAAAACGTCTGCGTTTTCACAATGTTAGCACTTCTATTTTGTCAGCTATCTCAAAATGTCTGCTATTTAAAATGTGTACAATCTCAGGAAGTCGTCTACATAATGTTTACATTCCTATAATATTTGCATTATCATAAGTTTTGCTTTTCCATTATGTTCACGGCCATCGTCTTATTATGTTTGTTTTCCCGTAATATCTGCTTTATTTTCAAATCAATGTTCTAAATGTTAAAGGCTTAATTGCTTGCATACTTACTCTTTGCCAAAATAGTAAGAAGGCGGATATTTTGAGGTTGCAGACATTTTGGGAATAAGCACTTTCTGAAAAATCAAAAAAGTCCTCTGTAAAAAAGCATATAATAAACTGGATGATTATTTAAATGATCAAAATGCTTGGGTCACTAGCTTATAGTTTATTTACTTTACTGTATAGTATCAATTATTTTATTAAATAGACTATGTATTATTGTATACATAACTTTAGCTTAAAAATGTATATTGTAATAGTTATTAAGTCGTGTTATGTTGTAGAGTTTCTGGCCGCATCTTCTCTACAGCGACAACACGTTCCGACGCGGTGGTAGCTTTAAAAAAGATTTGACGTTTGATAAGTGTGCTGCAAGCTCCTATATTGAATAAATTATATTGACTTTGACTTTGACTTTGAAAAGCGAACATTATTATTAAAACTATCATTCTTAGAGACAGACATTATGCAAAAGCCGTGAAGACATTATGGAAAAACAGATATTTTGGGAAAAATACATTTTAGGAAAACGGACATTTCAGGACTGAGCCGTTTTAAAACTGTTAGCTTCGTATAAAATTAATAATTCATTAAAATCGCATTCGAACCGCATATTATTTAAAAGTCATAATAAATGAGGCAGACTGAATTATAGAAACAACAATGCATTTAACTAACAAAAGGGTTATTAAAGTCAATCAATATAAATATATTAAATTTCAAGCCGAAAGGTCATACATCCGTTCTACTCACGCGACTTTTGAAAATTATAATGTTTTCCGTGCAAAAAACAGTAAAAAATTTACCTCCTACAATAGTGCATAGTTTGGTCGCACTTTGACTCAGTGAACTGCATATTCTCACGACTATATTTCCCGAGGGGGTAGTCAGAGATACTCTGAAACATCAGAACATCCACGTTTCACCAGTAGTACCGAAATTTAACTGCTGCAGCAGATTTTTGAGATTTCTACGTTTTGATCCCAAAGTGAATGGTATTATTATTATTATAACACTTTATTGTACACAGATATACTAATTCACATAGTTGAGAAAACATGTACAAAGGGCGAGCTTATCTCTGAAGAGATTTCTTCCAGCAGACCCGCAAAAGAAACAGTTCATAAATACAATGCAAACTTAATTAATGTTACTCAGTTTAATCATTATTCTTACTTGAAAACTTAAAATGCGAATAACTATCAAAATAATGATTTTATTGTTTCAATCTAATTATTTTGTTATAAATCAGTTGGGGTGTATGATGTTTTGCGCTTATTCATTAACACGTTGTATATGGGACTAAAAGTCGAGTAGGTTTGCAGATTTTTATGAAGCAGTAGATTTTTTTTTGCTGTTTCTATGTTGGTCCTATAGAGAAAAATGTTCAATTTAATGGTCTGATCATCCTCTTCAAAAAACCGTCAGCATATTAAGAAGGATATAGGGTCCTTCATATTATATGATATTTCTTTTTTTCGTGATTTAATGTTGGTCCCATAGTGAAAAAGTATCAGTTCAATGGTCTGAACAATAGGCCAAAGTTAATGCATATCCTCAGGAACACAGTGTATAGTGTAGTATTGTTGAATTGAATATTATTTAAAAATCATTGAAATATTTTTAGAGAAGATTATTCCGAATGCGTAAATGTGCGCTGCATACAAACGAAGTCTGGTGATATTTTCTATACTAACCAATTAAAGTAAATGAAATTTTTCAGAAACAATCTAGAAACTAATCTCTATGCTTGTATGAAGTCAGATTTTCGTTAAAATATACAGGTTTAATGCTTGGATTATTTAAGATTTGTATGGAAATCTTTGAGGCACTGTAACTTTAAAACTATACATTTTAACGAAAATCTGAGTTCATACAAGCATAGAGATTTGTTTCTAGATTGTTTCAGAAAAATGTCATTGACTTTAATTAGTTAGTATTGAAAATATCACTAGACTTCGTTTGTATGGCGCACGCTCCGAATTATATTCCCTTAACGTTTAGAAATGTAAAGCTGTTTTTGTTTTTTTTCATGGAGATTGTCAGTTTGATTTCACAGTTAGGTATTAATAGTTAGGTACATGATTTAGTTTCTTCATTTTATTTTATTCATGAACTGGCTTACGTCAAAAACAAATGTAAATCAGTCAAACTGGATACCTAAACACAATAGAATTGTAGAAAAAATATATGCGAGTCTTGACCTTTTTGGAATAGCTAACGTAATGATAGGTACAATTTAAAATGTGTGGCGGTAGACCAGCACGCCTAGCATGATTTCTCTTCGTGCGCGCGACTCGGCTTTATTCCGTCGCGGCAAGCGCGGCTTTCGCTCTTCGAAAAGCACGGTAACAGGTTATTTTTCATGGAGCAAAGGCGCGTCGCGCGCGTGTAGATAAATCATACTAGACGTGCAGCAGGCGTTATACAGGATGTAGCTTTCATCGATTGCAATATACAGAGTTTAAAGAAAAGTATCATTAACCTTTAAACCAATACTCTACACATCAACCTAAACTATTTTTACTACGGAAGCAAACCTGTCAGAACAAAAAAAAAATCTGCTGTTTCATATGTTTAAGTCGTGTAGGCATTGCAGTTTAGTATGGAACACCAGATTTTTATTGCGCTGACATGTTTCCTCTCATAGTAAAAGTTTTTCAGTTTGATGGGTGAACTATGTAGTTTAAAGGTTAATGATTCGGAGTAATTATGGTTTAAAGATAAATTATACTTTTACACCCTGTATACGGAAGTGATTAAGTCCCTTAAACTACGAATCAATAAAAACAGGCACCAAAATTTGTTCCATTAAAATTTCGAATGAGTTTCATAATAAGCCATTTTGTTCTGTCTGTGGCGCTGACGAGCGCGAACGGGGCGAGTGAAGCGTGGTGGAGTGGCCCTTGCGCGTCACAGACCAAACACGTCAGTACTTTACACGGTAATGTTAATTATAGGGTGTTAGGATAGACAGTTGTATAAATTACCCAAAGGAACACAAGGGAAATTTGCAAAACTACTTTTCGTACAAGTACGGAAAGACAAAATTTTTTTCACGAATTTCCTATAGGTTTCTTAGGGAAAGTTGTTCAATATCATGGGTATATTCACCCCTTAAAGTAATGCAACTGTTTACCCTATCACCCTGTATATTACAGGTAAATTGTGTTAACTACTTCAATTAAATTTTAATCATGATTTGGATTGATTATTTTCGTCTGAACGTCATCTCAACAAATATTGCACACCTTGAAAGTGGAATCCTGTAGAATTAAAGTATTCTACAATATCTATTTAAGTATTCTCGAAGTTGAGAAATATAAATATGCGAGGTTTGCCCTTTTTGGAATAGCTAATGTAATGTTAGCTTGTTACTATGTAGGTACCTAGCTAATACCGTGTTTAAATTCATGATTTTGTTAAATAGTAATGTCCTGGATACGCGCATTATTATACCTTATGCATAGGTATTTCGTACGATACCTCATGTAATAAAGATTGTAGGTACAGTAGTACCAGGTTTATAAGTCTTCCCGACGTATACACGGCGACACATCAAGCTATACAAAACCAACATAAGCTGGTCGCGCAACGTTATACGTTACTCGACCTACGCCCGGCTCTGCGCAGTTGAAAAATTTTAATAGCGCGCGCAATTATATTTTAACCAATCAGGATGTGTCACCTTGAATCTCTTGGTGCTATTGGATAATTGTTTTCGCGCCCTTTTTGCTGCTATCCGACTTTGTATCCTTTGATTACTAAATGACTTCGGGTTTTGACGGGGACTCGGGTTTCCTGGTTGTACTGTAACCTATTTACGCGTTAATCAATAGTAGAATTGGATTATATCATGATCGTTCGTTGGAGGGTGCACCAGACGAACTCTGGTTTTGTCACTGGGAGAAGTTCTTTCCTTCCTTTTTCCCCTTTGACTATTTATATGTGGACTGGTTACGCGTGTAATTCTACTAACAAACATTTCTGCCACTTTTTGCGGGGGGCGAGGTAACATGAAATCCGCAACTTTGGATTTTATTCCCCATAACTTAAGATTCTAATTTTGAATGTTAAAAATCATGAAAAGTAGTCTCGTGTGAACCCCAAACGTTCTAAGTTCGAAGATATTGTTTCGCAATTATAGGCTGTCTCGTTTAGTGTTAAGGTGTAAAATTGAATGTAAATGCACAAGATCAATTGTGCTTATACCGTGGCAGAGGGGAAATGCTACCGCAAGGCTAGTCCTTACAATAATTAGTCAAAGTTTTTCCCTATCTTCATAAGTTTTCAGTCATGCAATAACCCGTATTATAACAGATGTATATTTACCGGTTTCTCTTTCAAATTAAAGATGGCGCCAGTAACAGTTCCTGAAGACAGGCTGACGTCAGGGCACCGGCTGTCGCACCCACCGCCCGGGGATGAGGTCCTCATCTCCGGTATCTCTGGATACTTCCCTGATTCAGACTCCGTGGTTGACCTTCGAGAGAATCTCTTTAACAAGGTAATTCGCATCGTTTCCAAGTACCCTGGGCAACATGTCAAGCTATACATAATCAGCATAAGCTAGCCACGTGACGTTATAAATGATTCAAACATGCGCGTGGGCAGCTGACAGAATCCTAGGTCCAGCCTCAGAGGAAGGATCTCCATAGAGTCCGCATAAATTTACGATTGTAGTTAGTCTCTTTTGTCTTATGACGTACCTTTAATAGTAGAAGGAGATGGAAGTATAGATATTTGTTTATGCGGCTGTCCACTTTTTTTTGAGCTAGTGTGTGTGAAAAGTGACCGTGAACATAAGGCCATATGTCACTTGGTGCCTTTTGTCCATACTACTTGACACCACACTCTCAAACCTAAACGTCAAAAAAAGTGGACACTTTACAATTGGTATGGCTCACTCTAGTCTTAAAGAGAGATCCTTCCTCTTAGGGTCCAGCATCCCGCTTCGTTGGAGTATTTTATTTAGAAGAATATATAAATTTCCTATATGAATAAAAAATTATATTTAGAAGAATACATAAATTTCCTTCTTATTTTCGTCCTTCGGTCAAATCTACGTAGGCACTTGAATTATTTCTAATCGTCTAAACGCTATTACCCCATTTTCCAAGGGTTCCGACATCAAATGCAACAACGAGATGCTGTGTTGTAACCCCGGTATTTGTTTTCCACCAAACATCTTATAACCCAACGATTCTCAACTCAAGGTGGACCTGATCTCCGGAGACAGCCGCCGATGGAAGCTAGCCCACCCCGAGATTCCCCAGCGTACCGGCAAAATCAACAATGTCAACAAATTCGACGCCTCGTTCTTCGGCGTCCACTACAAACAAGCCCACACTATGGACCCTATGTGCAGGATCCTCCTTGAGAAGGCCTATGAAGCTGTTATTGATGCTGGTAAGTTCCTATAAGTATGACTTCTTGATCTGGCACGTCGATAACATTCTAGATATAGTTGTCAAGACCAATATCCATCTAATAATGAGCTTCAGAAACTAATCTTAATGTTTGTATGAAGTCAGATTTTCGTTAAAATATACAGTTTTAGTGCAAGGATGAATTTAAAATTTGCATGGAAATCTTTGAGGCAATGTAACTTTAAAACTATAACTTTTAACGAAAATCTGACTTCATACAAACATAGAGATTAGTTTCTAGATTGTTTCTGAAAAATTTCATTGACTTTAGTTTGTTAGTATTGAAAATATCACGAGACTTCGTTTCTATGGAGCGCGCTCCGAATTAATATTCCCTTAAGGTGACGCCGGGTTCTCTCTTTTGAAAACCTAACAGTAGATAATATTATGTAGGTACCAGCAGTATCAACTGTTTAAAAAAAATGAAAGGTAAAACTCTGTGATGGATTGATTTCGATCAATTCTCCACCATCAAAACCCTTTTTTTTGCTTCCCATTTAATACATTTATACATTTTCACTGTGCAAACGAAACGAAACGAAGAGCCTCGGCGGCGCGTTACGGAGTCTTGAGGTCCAGGTTCGAATCCGCACGGACGACATGCCATGTACCAATGAGTTTTTCTAACTTATGTACGTAATACCGACTGCTCTCAAACGGTGAAGGGAAACATCGTAAGGAAACCTGCATACGCCGAAGAATAAATTCCGATGCGTATGTGAACTATTGCGCATTGGGCACGCGTGGTGGACTAACGCCCAAACACCGTCCCTGAGGGTAGGCCTGTGCCCTGCAGTGGGACGTATAGAGGCTGTGATGATGATGATGACTGTGCAAACAAAGAATATTCTATTGCATTATAATTTTAGAAGCTTTTGTTAAAATTCAAGATAAAACTACTCAAATTTCACCGCTAAACACCGGTAACAAAAGTAATAATGAAATATCAGGTAGGCGACAGACCTATAAGAGTACAAGGTGTTACAAAAGTAAAAATAAATATTTAAAAATTTCAAGGGGGTTGTTAAGACCATCAAACTGAACAACTTTCACTATGGGACCAACATCAAAATCGCGAAAAAAAATCAGCTGTCTCATACATTTAGCTCGAGTGGATTTGTAGTTTAGTATGGAACATCCGATTTTTTTTTGCGATTTCGATATTGGTCCCATAGTGAAAGTTGTTCAGTTTGATGGTCCAAACCACCGCCTTAAATGTTTATTTGTATTTTTGTAACACCTTGTATAACATAAGGTACATATCCAAAAGATAAGACCGAATCCCCCAAATCTACAACCTTAGTCTTCAATCCCAAAGTAAAACAATCTATTCACGAAAGAAAGAATAAAACGATGGGACGAATTGACCCGAAAAATAGGCCTCGGCTTGCGGCTCCTATTGCGTTTGCGACCTATTGTAATAAGTACCATCAGTATGGATTTACTTTCGACAGGCTGGCCGTTACACCGTTCCGTATCAAACCGTAATAGCTAGCTGGTTGAAATTTTCACAGAATATATTGGAGGATTAATTGGCACTGGACATAGTTTCGGTACTACTGGTGAATCGTGGATGTTCTGAGGTTTCAGAATATCTCTGTCTACCCCCTCGGGGAATGTAGTCGTGAGCATATGCTTATGCTTATGCTTGATTGGCATCAAAAAAAGTGTTTAATTACAAATTTTCCGTCTTAATTGACAGTTCACTTTTTTCTAAATCTGTAAATGCAGATCTAAATAGTTATATTTAAGGACGTTTTCCTGTAGCTACAACGGTTTAGGTACCTACCCTACTGCCCTGTCAAAAAAAAAACCACTCTGTATACAACGTGTTAATGAATTAACGCAAAACTAGAAAGTAGTTTGTTTAGGATCGAGAGCAGAATCGAATTATCATGGTTTCAACATAGGTATTTTTTTTTCAAAATATTAAATAGTTTGTATGTAAAATTAAAATTTTACTGAACTCAACCCACCGCACGGGCTCACTCACCCTACTTACTACCAAAACAAGATTCTTAAAATGTATCCATGAGCATGTTAGCGCTTTCATTCATTACTGAAATGATAACAAATCATTTTTGTCTCAAAACTTAAAATGCGAATAACTTTAAATTTTAACTATCAAAATAATGAAGTTATTGTTTCAATCTAATTATTTTGTTATAAATCAGTTGGGGTGTATGAGGTTTTGCGCTTATTCATGAACACGTTGTATATCGGCCCCGATATTACTTAGCTATATGGCTATATGTATATGGATATATGGATGTTGTTGTTTTTTGTGTATTTTGGTGTGCTAAAGAATATTTATCTTATCTTATCTTATCTTATCTTATCTATATGTGCCCCATAGTAAGTTTGTTTCATCTAGTATCCTCATCTAAACTTCACTACTTGCATTAGTGGCCGCGAAAGTACAAAAAGGACGCCAACTTTATCCATACCCCTTTCAGGTTCCTACCTAAGTCTACCGGTCTCTGAGAAAAATGCATGTGACGGACGGATGGATGGACAGACACGGAGATGATTCCATAAGTGGCGTATTTTGGCCCAGAACACTTAAAAGATTGAATCAAGAGGATAGTTTTTTGCTGCACGCTTCATACAAACGAAGTCTGCGTGGTTATATTTACAATACTAACCAATTAAAGGCAATGCATTTTTTAGACACGATCTAGAAACCATTATCTGTGCTTTACATTTATCAGATTTCCGTTAAAATATATAGTTCCAAAGTTATCGCTGAAAGTTCAAAGTTTTCCATACAATTTTTAAAATAAAATAACAAAAAACCTATTAACTGAAAAGAGAAAAACAAGCTTTTAAATAACTAATCAGCTATAACACCTATATTTAAGCTAATATAATTTGAATGTTATTAGGTAGGTATCGCAAACGGGGACAAAGGAGATTTTTGGTTGGTTATTTTTGACCCCGCCTGCAATGTCACTCTCACAATTTTTACGAATCCAATGACACCCCATACGTTAAAATCCATCAAGCCGTTTAGGCTGTAGGCTGTGCCAAAGAAATATACATACAAACATACATACATACATACATACATACATACATACATACATGGATACATAAATACATACATACGCTCGAAAAACATAACCCTCCTTCTGTCGCAGTCGGGTAAAAAAGGTAATGTTAACACATTACACTTAAACTATACAAAAACAAAAAAACACTTAAATTAATCCAAGCATTGAAACTAAACGGAAATCTGACAAATGTAAAGCACAGATATTGGTTTCTAGATCGTGTCTAAAAATTTTCATTGACTTTAATTGGTTAGTATTGAAAATATAACCAGACTTTGTTTGTACGGAGCGCGCAGCAAAAACTATTTTCTGATACCTGTTTTCGTATACAACGTGTTAAGGGTCTATGTCGAAAAATAATTGAAGCGAAATGGGCGTGTGATAGCTTATATTACTGCCTGATGCGAGAGAAAGAGACAGAGCGGCGCGCGCGCCTGAAACGACACAAGCATAAAACGAACTTTATTTAATTGTAATTGTACTATTTATGTAAGTTCAATTCTGCTCTAATCAAAATTTATAAAAAATCTATCTCTTTTTTTTTAAATCAAGCCTCTTGTTTCTAATATTCACTGTTTAGCACTTCCAAGCGTTTATCGATAAAGACGGAGGCTACTTTGGCATGTTTTTCTATGGAGAAAATGTGTCTTAATCGTGTTTTGGCTCTAATCAAAACTTCAATTATATGTTCAATTTACACATATCCGCAAATCATACTCCTACTGTTAGTACTTCATGAGATATGATCCTTTGAAGAATCCTATTTTTTTCACATAGCCTCTTAATGAATAAGCGCAAAACCTCAGACACCCCAACTGATTTATAACAAAATAATTCGATTGAAACAATAATTTGATTATTTTGATACTTAAGATTTCAAGTTATTCGCATTTTAAGTTAAGAGGCAAAAATGATTGGTTATCATTTCAGCAATGAATGAAAGCGCTAACGTGCTCATGAATACGTTTTAGTAATCTTGTTTTGGTAGTAAGTAGGATGAGAGTACCCGAGCGGTACTTTTAAATTTTACAAACAAATTATTTAATATTTTGAAAAAAAATACCTGTGATGAAACCATGATAATTAGATTCTGCTCTCGATTCTAAACAAACTACTTTCTAGTTTTGCGTTAATTTATTAACACGTTGCATACGTCGTAGGTCACATTCGATTTTTTTATTTCGCTTCCGTGTAAAAGTCACCTAAATCGCCGAGCCGTCGATGCTTACGTCCTAGGACGGTAATGAGCCCAATTTGTCTGACCGAGAAATTCGGAAGCTTTCTCCGAATTAAATGTTCCAATCGGTCGACGCCAATCGTTTTGGCTCTGTTCTTTTAGAAGGACTTTAAAGTCGTTTCTACTTGAAATTGTAATGCGAATTAAGAACGTCTTCTCTTTTCATTTCATCGCATCCTTTTTTAACCGACTTTTAAGCTATACTGGGGAACTTGCAGAGTTTTAATATGTTTAGTGTATCATAAAGATTAGGCTTACATAAAAATACCAAAAACAAAAATGGTAAAATATGCGAAAATCATTTATTTATTGTAAATCAAAAGTTGACTTTTCAAATTCCGCGCCTAAACGCTCATTGCCATGATGTGACGTCACTCCTTTTCATGACGCGTGAAGCTCATCACAAATCATCCGCTATAATGCTTCATCACTTTGCGCTGATTGGTATTTGAGATTACGTTCCCATCCACGTAACTTATAGTTGAAATATTTCGTAAAAAATAAAACTTTAAAATAAATCTTTCAGTAATGTTCTATTCACAACTATTATTATTGAATTATTAACATAATTTCTCATTATAATTTTAGTGTAAGTTCCGCAATACTATAATACCGACTACTCTCAAACGGTGAAGGAAGCTATAATTAGTAAGAAAACCTGCATACGCTGAAGAAGAAATTCTGATACCTACGCATGTGAATTCTACAAATCCAGCACTGTAACTTTAAAACTATACATTTTAACGAAAATCTGACTTCATACAAGCAAAGAGCTTAGTTTCTAGATTGTTTCTGAACAATTTCATTGACTTTAATTGGTTAGTATTGAAAATAAAACCAGTCTTCGCTTGTATGGAGCGCGCTCCGAATAGCAGTTGATGAGTCTATTCGACTTTAAAGCTCTTATCTACAAAATCCTTAAGGACTTTTAAAAGTCGCATTAAAACAAAAGTCGTGTCCGAATCAACTTTTCGACATTTTAATTGTTTTAAATAGATAACCCTTTTTACCAATTTCAAATAAAACTTGGATTCAAAGATAACAAAGTATTAAGTAAGTATTAAGGCGTGATTTCCACGCGGCACAAAGTCGATAAATTCGTGATATTTAAATATGAATTTTGTTCCTAAAGTATATGGTTCAAACTGTAATGACGCTTGGACTGAACAGAAGCCAGCTCGTATCGAATTCATGCTTCATACAGAAATATACTAATTATATGAAGCACTTAGGTTGGCAATTTTCTAATTTACCTTTTACGCGAATTTCTCAAATACCCCAAACTCAAAAATCTTTTATTCAAAAATTATTAAATCCCGTCCTCACAAATCGCATAAGTATAACTCTACAGGGTACCAAAACACCCTAGTTATACGTAAGGGGGTGGTTTAGACCATCAAACTGAACAACTTTTACTATGCAGACCACGTCGAGAAAACAATCAACTGTCCCATACATTTTAGTCGAGTCGGTACTGCAGTTTTGTATGGGATATGGGACAGCAGATTTTGTTATTTTTTCTCTATGTTGGCTCCATAGTAAAAGTTGTTCAGTTTGATGGTCTGAATCACACTAATTAACCCTTAAGTAACATCAAACCTTTAAAAAAAATACTAGTCTCATGGTTTGCATTTTAGTGAAACGTGGGTGTTCTGAGGTTTCAGAATATCTCTGACTACATATGCTATGCTTATGCTACATTTTATCACAGAGTACAAAATAAAAGATACCTTTAATTAGGTAAATAAAGTTTTAACATAGTCAAGACTAAAATCTTAACCAATAGATAAATCAGACATCTAGTCAGTATCTACAAAATTCTCATTTCGACCCTTTCAATCTCAATTTCAAGATATGAATTATGTAATATTTTCATTTCATCTAAACCCTTTTATACATCAAGTACCTATTGGAAGCTAAGAAACGTTTTATCTGGGGACCCATTAAAAGTTTCACTGTGAGTAATTATAACTCAATACTGTCGCGGGGACTGTTTTGGGGGACTCCTTAAAAATTTTCGGGGACCCTTAAATTTAAATTTGTTCATTTAATTTCGGAGTTTATCGGTTTTCCTGGTGTTTTGTTCGGTATTCAGAATTGGTTTTAGTTAGGTGGATTAGTGTTGATTCGTTTTATTTTGTTTTGAATTTTTAATGAGAGTTGTAAGCCGAACCTACCTTTTGAATTGAACTTAATGTAATGTAGTGGACACTATGTATGAATCTAATCCAGGCCTGTAGTTTGTCATTTTCCCTTTAAAATGATTAGTACTAGAGTTGACCTACGATTTAGCATAGCATATGCTCACGACTATATTCCCCGAGGGGGTAGTCAAAGATATTCTGAAACCTCAGAACATCCACGTTTCACAAGTAGTACCGAAACTCTGTCCAGTGAGACGGGGGTGAGCACGTCGGCACTTATAATGGACAGTGGGTACAATACATGCCTCGAAATTGAAGCATGCAGGTTTCCTCACAATGTTTTCCTTCACCGAAAAGTCAATGGTGTTACAAATCGTACATAAGTTCCGAAAAACTCATTGGTACGAGTCGGCTTGGACGGGGATCGAACCATCGCCTCCTGCACGGCAGGCAAGGTTACTCGCCACTGGGACACCACGGCAAAAATTATATACAAGATCATAAGCTGTCGAACAAAAAAGTTTCATCAAAATCGATACAGTAGTTTTCGCATGATGCTCGCGCAAACAAACACACAGACAGACAAACAAAAATTCTAAAAAAGGTTGATTTGGAGTCAGGGACACCTAAAAACCATCTCGTAACCTTTTTTTGTAAATATCTTCAACTATTCTAAAACTGTAACAAAAGTGTTTCTGTAAACACTTACAGTTTTAGAATTTCTATGACTCTTATGTCAACCACATAAGTGTGAATATTGTTTCACGGACCTTCCTATGTGAAATGGATTATAGTTGTAGCATACACGAAAACATTATGTAGGAAAAATAAATATTAAATTGTTCTAAATATTAGGTATATGTAAAATAAAATAAACCAGGGAAATGTTTGTTAACTTGGTTAACATGACAATGTGTTAAAAGTACAGATTATTAATTAGTATTTTATATCGTTGTCTATTCATCATAATACAAGTCCGGGCTAGATTCTGGTACTTTAAATGTGACTAGATAATTGGTCTGACAGTGTCCAAGTTATTTATTTATTTATACATATTTATTTTAGGCATCTTTGTTCTATTTTATTCCGATTAAGTAAAGTAATGAAGAACATTGAGTGAGTGAGTATTTGCCAAATTATTCAGATGATCCGATAATCACTTTGTTAACAATGGTTGCGCCGTTTCTGTTGAATAATTCATCGCGCAAACATGTCACTGATGGAATCTTTAAATTTCTTTCTCCGAATTGGAATAGATCTGGCAAAGTATTTTTCTAACTTAATCTTTAAGAGAAGTTTATTCCGAATGCGTAAATGTGCGCTGCATACAAACGAAGTCTGGTGATATTTTTAATACTAACCAATTAAACTCTATGACTTTTTTCAGTAACAATTTAGAAACTAATCTCTATGCTTGTATGAAGTCAGATTTTTGTTAAAATATACAGTTTTAATGCTAGGATTAATTTAAGATTTGTATGGAAATCTTTGAGGCACTGTAACTTTAAAACTATACATTTTTAACGAAAATCTGACAGATGAATCAGAAAAATGTTATTGAATTTAATTAGTTAGTATTGAAAATATCACCAGACTTCGTTTGTATGGCGCACGCTCCGAATTATATTCCCTTAATGGCGTTTTTTCTTATTGGAATTGGGGGTCGTGACCCCAGGGTGAATCTTTAGAGTGTTTGAACGCCCTAATTTATCTGGTTGTTTTTAAGAAAGGCCATATTTAATAGGTCCATTAACTTTATAAATATAGCTTTAAAATTGTATGTCTTTTCTTAGTAAACAAGATGAAAATGTTCTATCAGATAAAGGGCGTTCAAACGGTCAGAAAATTCACCCACCAACCAATCAATCAAAATTATTTGTTTGTATATCACAGTTAACACAGGTAGAATAAAGTTTGAAAATAGTCGAATTTCCTCTCTGATCCGCCAACTTAGACAGGCATACAAAAATAAAAATACCTAGTTAATTAACTTTAATACTAAAAACAAAATCCTGATTTGAATTGCATAGAATACAATTTTGAATGTCAACAGTTTTCAATGTGACATTGTCTGCAGACCTCAAATACAAAAATTCTAAATATGCATTGAATGAATGAAATATTTATTAAATACATTACACAATAAACAACATTCTTCTAGACAACCTCAGGGTAGAGAAAATGTGACAATGAATTGTCTATACAAAGACATTGACTATACAAGGTCCTTTTTAATATGCTGACGATTTTTTAAGAAGATGATCACACCATCAAACTAAAATTATGCTATTCCATAGAAAACGTCAACGGCTACTCGACCTAAATGTATGGATGTGTAATGTCCGATAGTAAAAGTTGTTTAGTTTGATGGTCTAAACTTTAGACTCTAATTCTATTCTATTTTTAAAAATATGGCTGCCATCTTGGTATTGATGATTTTGCCAATATCTAGTTTATGTAGCAAGAGTGCTTGGACGTTGTAAGGTTGTTTATGTATTTCGGTAACTTCAAAGATTGTTTTTCGAAAAGAACACTATCTTGAACCACCACTGGAGCTTCGTTGTAGGCCCGGGAGGGGGACAGCCAACAATCGACGAGCGACGTGACTACCCAATACTTTGACTATATGTATGTGGACTGGTTACGCGTGTAATTCTACTAAAAAACATTTCTGCCACTTTTTGCAGGGGGTGAGGTAACATGAAATCCACAACTTTGGATTTTATTCCCCATAACTTTAGATTCTAATTTTGAATGTTAAAAATCATGAAAAGTAGTCTCGTGTGAACCCCAAACGTTCTAAGTTCGAAGTTATTATTTCACAAATATAGGCTGTCTCGTTTAGTGATAAGGTGTAAAATTGAATGTAAATGCACAGGATCAATTGTGCTTATACCGTGGCAGAGGGGAAATGCTACCGCAAGGCTATTCCTTATAATAATTAGTCAAAGACCCAATAGCAGACCCACAACGCGACTCCCTTTAGAATCTACAGCAGGACGTCCATTTTTTACCTGTCAAATAATTTGACAAGATCAAATATAAAAAAATTTTTAAAAAAACTATTAACGTGTATAATAAAACGATACTGTTCAAATAATCACGTATTTTCAGTTACTTAAAAAATACCAACTCAAATAAAATAATATAGTCAGGTAAAATTATAATGATTTCCAAAATAAATTTAAAATGGTCGTTTTCCTTTATGCCCCGAATAATAGAAGATCGAAAGACCGAGTTTCGACCGTATTCAAACGGTGTTCAGTTTTAGTTCATTTGTTCCATGAAACAGACCAAGAGTAACTCTATGTTTCGTATCAAACGTCCATTGTTAAAGTGTAATAAATGTTTCTTCACCAGGCCTGAACCCCAAAGAACTACGGAACACCAAAACGGGCGTGTTCGTCGGAGCTTGCTTCTCAGAATCTGAGAAGACATGGTTTTACGAGAAAATGCAGGTCAACGGCTTCGGTATCACCGGGTAAGTGCATAATTACCTACATTCATATAATATCAATTCTTTAGAAATAGTATTTATCATATGCTTACCAATATAATAATTCCCCGAGCATGTCGAGGGGTTATTCTATACCATCTCTGACTACCCCCTCGGGAATATAGTCGTGATCAATATGCTTGTGTTATTCTAAATATCATCATCATCACAGCCCACTGTAGGTTACACTCAGGGAGGGAGTATGTAGTCCACCACGCGTGCCCATTGCGGATTGGAGACTTCACATACGCATCGAAATTTCTTCTTCAGCGTATGCAGTTTTTCTCACGATATTTTCCTTCACCGTTTGAGAATATCGGTATTACGTACCTACTTAAGTACTACATGTCGTCCGTGCGGATTCGAATTGACAACATTACATTTTTTAACCACCTGTTATTAATAAAAAATATAAAAATAGGTTAAAAAATAAGAGATACCTATTTTTTCGATTTTATTTTTGAACGATATTTCTATTTTTAATTTACTTTTGAATTTTCTGAAAAACAGGATTTATGGATAAGATACCTTGGCCGCAATAACATTAAAAATAAAAACTGTCGAATACAATAGAAAAGCCAAGCAGGCAAAGGAATAAAATCTCATTCAACCTCTATTATATATTTCAGTATTTTTCAAATAGCTCGAGAAATATTGGATAGAAAAATCAGATAATTTTGATATAAGCTTTGAATCACATAATCTCCAATTGGTGTTCTTATTTTTATACCTTTCTTAAAATGAAATTTTGTCAATTGAATTGAATTCATCGCTCCATAGAGAAATGTGCCAGAACACGTACAGTGTTTCCTACTTCTATGACCAAATCACGTTAAAACATGTCAAGCAGTGAGGTTGGAAACAGTAACATTAATATAATTGATGTCAAGACTACCTGACTCTTTTTTAAAGGCCAAGAGATCGAGCCCTTACAGACATGCCTTACGTATGATTTTTGGCTGGGCTATTGCAAGCAAGGGTCGTTATGTAACACTGCGACCATCGCTGGTCTATTGTGTTCGCCCCAAGCTCACCCATATTTTACACATACATCCGAACTATTTTTTTATTATTCTCAGGTATGCAGGTTTCCTCACGATGTTTTTCCTTCACCGCCGAGCTAGTGATAATGATAAATACATCCGTACATAAATTCCGTAGAACTTAGTGGTACAGGCCAGGAATCGAACCGCCGCCTCGTGATTGAGTCGCTATCTCTCTTCCGTATGGACTATCATGTCAGACGTAAACAATATCAAATTTTCGAATAAGTATTGAAATATTCCATTAAAAAATCTTTTCAAACTTTATTATTTTAAAGAAACACTATTTTTAAATGTTTACAACACTACTGAAACAATCGATTTTATAATGATATTCGATGTGAATTTGTTAATTGAGATGTCGATGAATAGTTTTAGATGTCGAAACAATCTAGGTATCGACATTCGATAGAAATGTAGAATCCGATCTTTCCGAAGCTTTTTTCAACGTATCTATCAGATTGATACCTGACTGTCCTTCACACTGCTCTGTCACTCCAGTGTTAACGACAGATTTTAGAATTCCATAAACAAACCACTACAAATGCGATTAATACTATTAAGGGGATATAATTCGGAGCGCGCTCCATACAAACGTACTACGGTGATATTTTCAATACTAACCAATTAAATTCCATGAAATTTTGCAGAAACAATCTTGAAACAAATATCTATGCTTGCATGGAGTCCGATTTTCGTTAAAATATACAGTTTCAATGCTAGGATTAATTTAAGATTTGTATGGAAATCTTTGAGACACTGTAACTTTAAAACTATACATTTTAACGAAAATCTGACTCTATACAAGCATAGAAATTTGTTTTTAGATTGATTCTGAAAATATTCATTGAGTTTAATTGGTTAGTATTGAAAATATCACCATAGTACGTTTGTATCGAGCGCGCTCCGAATTATATCCTCTTAATATTTACGCCAGCCTCGGGTTTACTTTGTGCCTTCTCTAACTACCCTTTCCATTTAATATTTAATACAATAGCTCTATTATACTGTGTAAGTATTATTTCTGTCTTACAAATTGTTTTCGAATAGTCGGAAACAGTTGTTAATGCTAAATTAACTCTTAAGTCGCTTTGTTCGTTGTTCGTAGTGTACAAATATTCCTTTATAATTAATTTGTAATACAATGTGTGAAGAACTCAGTTTCAATTTGTACTCATTTTGTCCGACCATGTGGCATTGACTTTCCTTAAATTAACACGGTTCATGGTCTCTGCCTACCCCTATGGGACAATGGCGTGAGCTCATTTTATATGTCTGTATGTAATTTTTGTTCATTAAACCTTAAACACTCTTTACACTGACAGAAATGCAGTGCAATGCTGACACTTCACGACATTGATTCTTGTAAAAAACCGTTTATTTTAGCTTCAATATCATGTAGGTACACTTGTTCAAGTCTATGTCTCACTGGGGTAGGCAGGCAGATAAAAAGACTCTTTTTACGATGCTAACTGACATCTTTCATATCATATGTGACTAAAATTAATACTAAACCTAAAACCACATGGCGACGATCGTAGCAAATGCTACGGCGTAGTACAGAAAAATCTACGTTGGTATCAATTTTATCACTATTATTAAAATAAAAAACTAACTATCAAATAATATTATACTATAGCTACAAGACTAGACAAAACAAAAAAAAAATCACAGACTGAATGAACATTTAGTTTCAAACAAGATCAAAGCAACGCCATTCTAGTTTAAAGTGACAAGGTTCAAAAATGATCATGAAATGAAACGAAAAAGTTTTATTACATAATTTTATCTAATTATCAGCTTAAAGATTAATACGACAAATTACTATGAGAAAGGGACTAGGCTTCAGAGTTCAAACACACTTACCAGCGCTGTTTTTCAGTGTAGCACCTTATTCACGAACCAACATAATATGTCGACATTATCGCAAAAACACAAACTAAACGGCGACACATAAGGCCATAGCCGTTGATAAACGAGTTCGATAGCTTGTCAAGAGAGCGATGATAGTCCATACGGAAGAGAGCTAGCGACTCAATCACGAGGCGGCGGTTCGATTCCTGGCCTGTACCACTAAGTTCTTCGGAATTTATGTACAGTGGTATTTATCATTATCGCTAACTCGGCGGTGAAGGAAAACATCGTGAGGAAACCTGCATACCCAAGAATAATAAAAAATTGTTCAGATTTTTGTGTAAATATGGGTAAGCTTGGGAACACAAAAGACCAGCGATGGTCGCAGTGTTACATAACGATCCTTGCTTGCAATAGCCCAGCCAACAATAATAATAATAGCTTGTCACTGAATTTCGAATTTTATAAAAATTTGGTAATGTACTGTGATTGTCCGAGTAACCCATAGATTTAGCATATACTACGTTAGATCGGCTACGGATTATACAAGGCGAGACTAAAAAACCTGAGATTTAAAAGCGGGATTCGTTTCGTTGAAAACTGACGCCAGGGCCATACAGGCTCACGTTAATGCTATGCTCTTTCACTTTCGCATTTCCGATCTAACATAGTATATGCTAAATCTATGGAGTAACCTAATTTACTCAATGTTTATGTAAGTCGATCGTACAACAAAAAATAACCCCTCAAATGTTCAACAGATGTTCCCGCGCCATGTTAGCGAACAGAATCTCCTACTGGCTCGGAGTGACAGGACCCTCTTACACCGTGGACTCTGCCTGCTCCAGTTCTCTCTACGCGCTTGAACATGCCTTCAGGGCTATCAGAGATGGGCATTGCGACGCCGCCATCGTAGGAGGATCTAACTTGTGTCTACATCCTTATGTATCTCTACAGTTCTCTAGGTAAGTCTTTTTTCTTATAGTGTTCACACTCAAGATTACTTGTATACATAATTATATTGCGTGACATTTTGTGTTGACCAACTTGTGTTGACTTGACTTGTCTTGTGAGTGATCAGGTAAGTTTTTGTTCCTGAAGTGTTCACACTCAAGATTTCAGAAACGAATAATATTTTACAACTTTTAGAGTGAACACGAATGTGTAAAATTTGTCAGATCAGTTTTCCTCAAAAATTTCATGAGACTTTTGAGAGTGAACAATTTGATTAGACCGATAATATTGAATTTATCTGCTGTAGTAAAACTACCACTAAAAGTTTGATTCAATTATTAATCACCCCATACGATTTTTAGCCAAGCTAACACAATAATAGTATAGTAAAATATCAAAAGTAAATGATGTCAAAAGTTACTTTCAACATTATAATTTGAAATATATTCGGGGATATTCATGCTGGTAATTTTATTGGTAGTTATATTTCGAAAACTCAAATATAACTAAAATTATACAGGGTCCAACTTAATATGCTAACCGTTTTTTAAGAGGATGATCAGACCATCAAACTGAACATCTTTCTCTACGGAACCGAAAATCGCGAAAAAAAAATCAGTTGTCCAATACAATTGGGTCGAGTACGAAGTTTAGTATGGAACAGCTGAATTTTTTTTCGCAATTTCGACATTGGTCCCATAGAGAAAGAAGTTCAGTTTGATGGTCTGATCATCCCCTTAAAAAAGTGTCAGCATATTAAGAAGGACCCTATATAATATTGATTTGTTCATTATTAATTTCAGTTTGAATTTCGCCAAAGTTAATTTGTGAAGCAAACATTTGATGACAATTTTTGTAGCATAGCATAATTTTCACAACTATATTCCCCGAGGGAATAGACAGAGATGTTCTAAAAATTCCGAACATCCAGATCATTGTTGTATTTTATGCATAGACGTAGAATACTATTGCCGCCGGGTCTAGTACAAAATTCTTTAAAAAAGAGTCCGAGACTAAACTACACAAACCTAAGTACGTGTAGTAATATAAACCAACTAAAAACAATGAAAATGCTGAAATTCTTTTCCATCCCACTCCCCCGTATCGCATCGCGGCGCGCACCGCGCGCCTGAGCTTGCGCGTACTCGGCTGATCAAACGAAGACTGTCGCGTAATTGGTTCTCTTTTTACATTTTGGTGCTCTTTTGGTTCGGACACTTTTCATCGCGGATCCTTCGTCCAGTAGTTGGTAAGACAATGATTTTATGTGACGTAACAGAGGCTGGATAGTATGTTTCACTAAACCGTTTCTAATGGATCATAAAATATATATATGAGAACTATGTGAACTAATAAAAATACAAAAAGTCAAGTCCATCAAACGAAATGTTAATTGAAAAATAAACCGAAAGACATTAGCAAGTAATTACCGAAACATTAAACAACGTCAAAGTTTACAAATTTGCGGGAGAGGGCAGAAACTTTACGATTGTACTTTATACGGTTTGTCCGAACATTCCCTAATTTGATTGAGTCCGTTAATTTGTTAATTGTTGAGCACTTTCTATTATTGAAGACATACATTATTTATTTACCGAAAATTAAAATGTTTTATAATAAACCAATCCATCTATCTTTTTACATATTATAACGTTACGCCTCTTTCCCAGTGGGGTGGAAAAGATAAAATCAAATCATTACGAATTGTAAAAATAAGTATGCAAACAAAATTCAAAAAGGAGTGTGTTCTTAGCAACCCAACACTATAATACCGATGTATCAGACCCGAATTTATTAAATAAATGTGGGTGTCCACGCAAAAAAGGTAAAGTTATCGGGTTTAGAGTTTTAAGGTTAGATTCGGCATCTAGATCATATGGAATAATATAAAAGCTGGGAAAAAATCCCGATAGCTGGACCCTTTTTGCTTTGACACCCACAAATATGTTTATAATATACCGATATAGTCTTATTCATTAACACGTTGTATATCTCTATTACACTGGTATACTAATATAATTTGAAATGTATTTAGAACAAGAATTGCATCTATATTCCAAACTTCCCCTTTGTAATTCGAAACCAGTTCATATATCTACCCATAGCAGTTGACTACGCCGTAGGCTACGGTATCGTAGACTTTAGGTACGCTACGGTGTAGCAATCCGAGATGATCTCTAACTTTAGCTTCTCGACTGTTAGTCAAAGTACTGTTAGTCAAAGTACAGTCAGCAAGCTACATAATAGAATACTTTGACTAATTATTATAAGGAATAGCCTTGCGGTAGCATTTCCCCTCTGCCACGGTATACGCACAATTGATCTTGTGCATTTACATTCAATTTTAAACCTTATCACTAAACGAGACAGCCTATAATTGCGAAATAATAACTTCGAACTTAGAAAGTTTGGGGTTCACACGAGACTACTTTTCATGATTTTTAACATTCAAAATTAGAATCTAAAGTTATGGAGAATAAAATCCAAAGTTGCGGATTTCATGTTACCTCGCCCCCCGCAAAAAGTGGCAGAAATGTTTGATAGTAGAATTACACGCGTAACCAGTCCACATATAAATAGTCAAAGATTACAGAGGCCGTAAGGCGGTCTCAAAAACTCTGACACCAGGGCTTGCTGCCCACACGTTAAGAAGAAGAATGAGCACAAAATCTACAACAGTACTTATATTACAGATTGGGAGTGTTATCGCCGGACGGTAGATGCAAGAGTTTCGACAACAGTGCCAACGGATACGCCCGCTCCGAAGCCATCGTCGTCTGCTTCCTACAGAAGGCCAAGGACTCCAGGAGGTCAGTCTAATGTACTACTTCATGTTTCGATTGTCAAGCCGGCTGGTTTTGAAAGGGACCGTAAGACCTGGGTTATTTATTTATTTATTTTATTTTATTTTCTTTGGAAGACCAACAGCTGTTAACACGATACAAATATGGATGGATAACAGAAAGCCAATTATAGGTCTCCGCTGATACAAACAGAATTTACTAAATACAAAGCAGATCTTAGACTAAAGATACAAAGTGGGTAACAAAAAGATAACGAACGTAATCGAGTTACAAAAATCAACCGAAGAAGAAACAGTCTTCCTCCCAATAAAATAGGTTACAAAGCAATATCATTAAACTAACATCATCATCATCATTAAGCTAGGTTCAAAACTAACAATGGCTATTTTTAATGTTTATGTTTTATATTTTAGATTTTACATGGCTATAGTTTTTGAAATACAGGTGAGACAGAAATATTTCGGGTTCCTTTTAAAAAAAAAATCCTTTCCTGTCTCCCAATATAAGGTTTTTTGACTGTATTTACTTAATTGCTCCATTAATTGCTATAAAGGTCTCTGCATACCTGGCGAAGCGCACACTGAGAAAAAAATGCTACGTATACGTAGCCCGTCGCAGCTTACGTACCACGTAGCTTACAACGCGATACTGATTACGAGTGTTGCATCAGTTCTCTCGTACTTCATAATGAAGCTTCATTGTGAAGTACGAGACAACTAGTACCTAGTTCCCGATAGCATCGAAGCGACTTGAGTCGAAAGTTGTGTTAATAGATTTTCGATGTTATTTCAATGCAAACAAAGTCGATAATAGGTTGGCAATGAAAAATGCTCGGCGCTGCGCTTCGCCAATTGTGCGCCGGATCTAAGTGTGCCAGATTTCAGCTTCAATGACTAACAGTCTCTAAGAAAAATGCCTGTGACAGACGGACGGACACACACCGAGATGATTCCATAAGTGTTCCGTTTTTCCATTTTTAGCCGGATCACTAAAAACCATTCGTACAAAATCCGAAATTTAACACTATAACGTTTTGAACAGAGTTTACGCCCAGCTACTTCACGCCAAGACGAACTGCGACGGTTACAAAGAGCAGGGCATCACATACCCAGCTGGTCACATCCAGAAGCTACTCCTTAGTGAATTCTACGAGGAATGCTCCATACCGCCTTCCATATTGGAGTTCGTGGAAGCTCACGGCACAGGTTAGTTTAATCTGCAATATTAAAAAGCCTAATCATACTTACTGAGCGACCTAAAGTGGTTCTTGGCCTCCAAAATGAGAGAACGCACTTTTTCTGATTGCGCGCAATCTCTTGCCAGTAGCTGGCTTGAAGCTCACGAAGGTCAGCCTCCACAACATCGTGCCAGAGATACCTGGGGTGACACATAGAACGTCGGCCTGTAGGCTTAGATCAAAGCCTGTACTAACTAATCATTATTAAGTAAAAACTATCTATCTATCATGGTTTTTTTATTTGAGGAATGTACAGCTGCTAAAATACTGGTTTTTACCTTAAATGCGTTAATTATGCGCTATTTTTAGGGGGTACTTCAGACCTTCAAACTTTAACAAATTTCACTACAGGGTGTAATTGATATCATTAGCATCATTTTAAACTAAGAGTCTACCCATCAAACTGAACAACTTTTACAAAGGGAGCCAACCGACCGGAGCAAAAAAAAAAATCTGCTGTTGCATACATTTGAGTCGAGTAAGCATTGCAGTTTAGTATGAAACAGCTGATTAGCTGATGATTTAAAAGGATGCTAAAGATATCAATTTCACCCTGTATATACCCAACATTGAAACTTAGATCAAACTAAAATCTAAGCATCGAAATCGAGTCGATAAAAAAAAATGACTAGTCCATCGAAAACGACAGTGACTATTCGATTCAAATCTAAGAAAGAGCAGATTTTTTTGTTCCAGCCTTTGATGATCTCTAGTGAAAGTTGTTTAATTTGATGGTCTGAAGCACGCCCTAAAATATGTTAGTTTAGAATCAAAAATGGAAAAGACTCACAATCCTTTTACTCTTAATCAAGATATAAATGTAACAATTACATATTTTAGGGGCATTAGACGGCTAAAGTTTAAAATATATTAATAAAAATTATAAAACGTGTTAATGAATAAGCGCAAAACCTCATCTGATTTACAGCAAAATAATTAGATTGAAACAATAATTTCAAAATTTTATAGTTAAGATTTAAAGTTCTTCGCATTTTAAGTTTTGAGGCAATAATGATTTGTTATCACTTCAGCAATGAATCAAAGCGCTAACGTGCTCATTGATACATTTTAAGACTCTTGTTTTGGTAGTAAGTAGGCTGAGAGTGCCCGAGCGGTGGTTTGAGATCGAGTTCAGTAAATTTTAAATTTTACAAACAAATTATTTAAGCTGAAATAGTTTAGGAACCTTTTAAAATGTAATTAAAAAACAAGGTCTCACATATACATTTCTATTTAACAATATATAGGTAGATTTGGTACAATCTTGACACTAATATTAATTTAATGCTTAGGTCGATGTTAATATAGATAGGACCCAATCAAAATAATACCCAATCACAATACTAATATAATTTTTACAATAACAACTTTTCCTAAAAAAATAAAAAAGTCTGAAAAGAAAAATTGCTGAAATAGGAATAGACCATGTCATAAATAAATAAAGCCGTCAGACAAATACGGAAGACAAAATAATTACCCCTTCTCCTGTTACCTCTCATAAGGGCCAAGGTAGCGATGAGGTCACAATGATCTCTCTGAATGACTGTCCTTTTTTAGCGTTCCGTAGTCAAACAAGGAACCCTGAAACTTTCGTCCATTCTCTCTGTCTGTATGCCACGCCTCAATAACTCGCTCATTTTTGCACCTATTGAATCGAAATTTGACGTGAAGACAGATAACATTAACCCAAAAACAGAAATGTAATAGTCATGAAAAAAGCAATTTTTTTCTCTAATATCAAACTAGATGGCGTTGCACGAAAATAAATCGCGCTATCATTGTGTTTCAAAAATTTCTCTTAGGTAAGATAAACAGATTAAAAATTTTCTTCATTTTTTTTTCTACTAATACAGTGGCTACGGAACCCTGTCATGGGCGAGTCTGACACGCTCTTGTCCGGTTTTAATAAAGCTTCAAAGATTGCAATGAGAAAACAAAGACCTTAATAAAAAGTAGAAATGAAAACGAAACACCTGGAAAGAGAGATTCATTTAGAAAGAGAATTAAGTAGAGTGAAGAGTAAAGTGGGTGCCGATGTTTTATAAAGCAAGGGTTCCGTGGTTTTTAGACATTAAAACATTTGAAATTAAAACAATACAAAGTATAGTATTAATCGATTTTTTAGTTAGAAGACAATATAAATCTAGTAAAATTATTTTCTGTTATATATATTTTATGCCAATGTTTATAAATAAATTGGGGTTTTCTTGTGTCTAGCACAGCATTTCTGCCAATGTAAAGTAGTTTGTGGTAGTATCTATCAAAATCTTGAGGATTGTTTATTAAGCAAAAAAACATAAGAGAAAAGAGATGGCGAAGCCTCGTGGCAAACCCAACACTGCGCGAATGACACAACCGCTCATGGCCAAACTTGCAACGTGACTTCCAGAAAAGAAATTCTTGTTAGCGTTAAACAAAATTGTCATCCACCTCCGTTGTATCCTCTTTTCATGAAGATTACCACACTTAGTTTAAAATGGCATAAATATAAATTGAATGAAAGAAACATTTGCATTGAATTGAATCTAAATAATTCAAATAATTATATCAAGTACGAAACTACACCAAGTATTTAATTAAAAATTCTTAAAATTTACATGTCTATACGGAAACGGGGTATTTTAAATTCCTTTATACAACGTGTTAATGAATTAGCGCAAAACCTCATACACCCCAACTGATTTATAACAAAATAATAAGACTGAATAAATATTTACATTATTTTTATAGTTAAAAATTTAAAGTTATTCGCATTTTAAGTTTTGAGACAAAAATGATTTATTTTCATTTCAGCAATGAATGAAAGCGCTAGCGTGCTCGTGGATACATTTTAAGAATCTTGTTTTAGTAGTAAGTAGGGTGAGTGTGCCCGTGCAGTGGGTCGTGATCGAGTTCAGTAAATTTTAAATTTTACAAACAATATAATTAATATTTTGATAAAAATTACCTATGTTGAAACCATGATAATTGGATTCTGCACTCGATTCTAAACAAACTACTTTCTAGTTTTGCGTTAATTCATTAACACGTTGTATATTAAACTTATAACTGACTACAATACGAATGCCTACTAATACTAATAATAGGTAAAGCCGTGGTGGTCCAGTGGCGAGTAACCTTGCCTGCCGTGCAGGAGGCGATGGTTCGATCCCCGTCCAGGCCGACTCGTACCAATGAGTTTTTCGGAATTTATGTACGATTTGTAACACCACTGGCTTTTCGGTGAAGGAAAACATGGTGAGGAAACCTGCATGCTTCAATTTCGAGGCATGTATTGTACCCACTGTCCATTATAAGTGGCGACGGGCTCACTCCCCGTCACACTGGACAGAGTTTCGGTACTACTGGTGAAACGTGGATATTCTGAGGTTTCAGAATATCTCTGACCACCCCCTCGGGGAATATAGTCGTGAGCATATGCTATGCTATGCTACTAATAATAGGTCTTATAGATAAATCGTCCAAAATTATGTAATAATTTAGACGAAAATTTTTGACTTACCTAAATTATGAATATAAAAATATTCATTCGTTACGTCGAAGTTGGTCTTCGAATTTCAGTTTAGTGTGATTATGCCATTAAGAAGTTTATTCCGAATGCGTAAATGCGAGCTGCATACAAACGAAGTCTGGTGATATTTTCAATACTAAGCAATTAAAGTCAATGAGATTTTGCAGAAACAATCTAGAAAAGAATCTCTATGCTTGTATCGTGTCAGATTTTCGTTAAAATAAACAGTTTTAATGCTAGGATTAATTTAAGATTTGTATGGAAATCTTTGAGGCGCTGTAACTTTAAAACTATACATTTTAACGAAAATCTGGCAACATACAAGCATAGAGATTAGTTTCTAGATTGTTTCTGAAAAATTTCATAGTCGTTTATTGGTTAGGATTGAAAATATAACCAGACTTCGTTTGTATGGAGAGCGCCAACGGTAATATACCCTTAAGTGAAAGATGCTGAAACAGGTAGCATACGGAACCCTAAGAACCTGCAACTTAAATATAAATGACAACCCGAGCACTACATAAACAATGTCACAATTGAAAGCATTAAAACGAGAAAAGTATGAAAAATAAACGAGAAAAGTTTCAATAGTACTTTGAAGTTGAATTATAAACAAGCTTTTTACCTTTGCGTGTTAGTTGTGTATTTCTATTGTCTCGTTCTATAGAATAAGATCCCGCTGCAATATTTTACACTTATATGTTTAGGCAATGATACATATTCCAGTAGAAATGTCATATACCTAAAAATAGATTGCCTCTGTCGCAACTGTCAACCCCTCGCCAGCCCAGTAAAAATGTTCTTCCTGTGTGCTAGTATATCGCATTATTGTATTAAAACCTTCCCAGAAATATCTACGGTTAAAGAATATTTATTTCTCAAAAGAATAATATACATTCACTTACATGAGAAAAGTAACAAAAAATTTTAGTAATAATTTTTTTTGAGCACTGGTACTCAGCTTACAAAGTAGATAGGTAACAAAATATTAACTTAATAATGAATTATAGGTAATTCTTGAGGGTAATTTGCAAGTAAGTCGAAAACGCGACACCAAAGGGATCTCTATGGGACCAATATCTAAATATCTTTAAAATAAATCCAAAAGTTTTAGAATACATCTTAGCAATATGCACAAATGTTTGATTTCGAGATATTTATTAATTTGAATGCAGGCAGCCAGATTTTTTCATAAATCAATTCAATTTAGTGTACAATTTACTATCGAAAAAAAATTGAACGTTAAGATAATCAATGGGAGCAAAATTTTTGCGCCCAGCTGCCAGATAGTCGCGACAGGCCTAAGCGTGGCAACCCTATTTTTTAAAGATCTGTAGGTACCTGTTTATATCGTGTCAGCACTTTAGTGCCATAGCGTATTCTTACGCGCGGCGATCGCCAATCGGTCTCCGCGCGTCCCTATGCAAACACTCTTATTTGTACTGACGTAAATCTCATGTAAATTCGACATTCGTAATCTTAAATATAAGCGGACTTTCGTGAACTGTATGACAACTCTTCATTAAACGACAACATAAACAGATCCTTAAACAATTATGTCCACTGGGATATGGTGTAATTGCCTAAACACATGAATATAGAAAACTTGCCGCGGGCTCTTGGAATACTAGGGCAGAGATAAACCTCGCTTTTGAAATGGCTTGTCTGGCCCGCTTGAATAAATTTCATTATTTTACAATTCCGTGTCTAAAAGATTTAAACGAATTTCTTATCTCGATTTTCTGTCTCACTTTTGTGGAGTCTCAAAATTAGGTTTAAGAAAAATTTTCGCTCTTTTTTTTTAGCTTTCAGGAAATTGAAAATTTCAAGATTTTTACCTGTAGATAACTAATAAAAAGGGGGGTCTCTTTCATCTACTTCTAAAGATTTCTCTGTAAAATATAAGGTCTGACAAAATTAGCTGAAACTATTTTAAGGGGATGATCAGACTATCAAACTGAACAACTTTCTCTATGGGACCAATATCGAAATCGCGTTAAAAAAATCTGCTGTTCTATACATTTGAGTCCATACTTCATTCCAAATAAGGACGACGAGATTTGCCCAATTCCTATTTAGCTTTCTGACCAATTATGATTACCAAATGTAATTAATTTATTAGATACATATACTATCCGACATATCTTGGACGTTACTAAAGCTGTTCTAAGAATAAGTGAGAGGAAGTGTTTCAAATCTCTGTTTCTGTAATGCAAAAAATTAAAATTTCGTTGCTATTTTGAATGGAGTATAGTTATGTTTGCAGTTTTGTATGGGACAGCTGTTTTATTTTCGTGATTTCGATATTGGTCTCATAGAGAAAGTTGTTCAGTTTGATGGTCTGATCATCGCCTTAAAATTGTTTCAGCTAATTTTGTTAGACCTTATATTTGAAAGCATTAACATTATTATATTATGATTATGATGCAAGTCGTAGTATTAAAGTATACTGTCATATATTTTAGAGGTTGACCATATTAGGATGCTTATGATGTTTATGAGAAGTCCTGAAATTAAAAACATTTGAGGAGCTGTTTCATACAAAACGTAACGGCTACTCGGCCCAAACGTGTGGAACAACATATTTTTCGTCGCGATTTCAATGTTGGTTCCATAGTAAAAGTTGTTCAGTTTGATGGTCTGAAGCACTTAAAGTATGTAACGCATTTGTGTTAATACACTGTATTGTTCTGTATGTCTAGTATGATTTCTCTTGTTGCGCGCTACTCAGCTTTATTCCAAACCCGGCCAGCATGGCTTTCGATATCCGAAAAGAGGTAATTTTCTCTCTATACATGATGTTCCAAAAATACCCCTAAAGAAAAAAGGGTGTTAAAGGGTCTCTTGTAAAGAGTCTATTGACAATGTATGACAACCGTACATTTGGCTCAAGTAGGTTTGCAGTTTTGTATGGAAGAGCTGATTTTTTTTCGCGATTTCGATGTTGGTGCCATGAAACTTGTTCAGTTTAACGGTCTGATCATCCTCTTAAAAAAGTGTCAGCATATTAAGAAGGACCCTGTATAGGTGTAGGAAAATCATGCTAGACGTGCTGGAGTCTCTTCACCGTCTCACGTATTTAATTATCAGAAAGTTTCAAATATTGCAATAGTTTTGAAGCAATATGAGCTCGCCGGACTACTTCGATCTGCATTCTATAACAAGTATTATACATATCCTGTATATATACAACGTGTTAATAAATAAGCGCAAAACCTCATACACCCCAAGTGATTTAAAACAAATAATTAGATAAAAACCACGTCAGAGGCCGTAAGGTGATCTGAAAAAACTCTGACACCAGGGCTTGCCCACACGATAAGAAGAATTAGATTGAACCAATAATTTCATTAAAATTTAAAATTATTCGCATTTTACGTTTTGAGGCAAAAATGATTTGTTATCATTTCTGCAATGAATGAAAGCGCTAGGGATATATTTTAAGAATCTTGTTTTGGTAGTAAGTAGGGTGACAGTGCCCAAGCGGTGGGTTGAGATCCAGTTCAGTGAATTTAAAATTTTACAGTAATCAAATTTTACAATCAAATATTTCGAAAAAAAATCCTATGTTGAAACCATGATAATTCGATTCTGCTCTCGATTCTAAACAAACTTCTTTCTAGTTTTGCTTTAATTCATTAACACGTTGTATGTTGTATAAACCAACAGGTACCAGAGTCGGAGACCCCGAAGAGTTGCTGGCTATCGACGAGATCTTCTGCACGGGGCGTTCAGAACCTCTCATGATTGGCTCCATCAAGTCCAACCTGGGTCACAGTGAACCCGCTTCTGGTCTATGCTCCTTGGCCAAGGTATATTTTCAACGCTATTTTATTGACTATCATTATCCGAAGGGGGGACAACCACAACTTGTCGTGAAAATAAAGAGGCCTATAACCAGCAGTGGGTTTACCGGGCTGATGATGATTATGATGATGTGTACAGTGTGTGTATAAGAAGGAATACGTAACTAAACTCGGATTAAAAAACACTGAGTAATTTTGTACTTACTTACTAGAGTGATAACAATGATTCATTACGCTGTCCCATTCAATTGTGGTGATATCGCCGTACTTTGCTCAGTTAATCGGTATCTCTTTCACCCTTCCATACTCGTCCTACTCTCACGTGGCGCACGACGTTTGTTTGTCGTGTTAGTTCTATATGTATTACATTAGTACGCAATGGTTTAATGATTCACAATTGAATCAAATTGAAGACCAAGTTTAAAGATAAACATTCATAATTACGTGCATGCATGCATGCATATGCTCACGACTATATTCCCCGAGGGGATAGTCAGAGATATTCTGAAACCTCAGAACATCCACGTTTCACCAGTAGTACCGAAACTCTATCCAGTGTGACGGGGGTGAGCCCGTCGCCACATAATTGACAGTGGGTACAATACATGCCTCGATATTGAAGCATGCAGGTTTCCTCACGATGTTTTCCTTCACCGAAAAGCCAGTGGTGTTACAAATCGTACATAAATTCCGAAAAACTCATTGGTACGAGTCGGTCTGGAAGGGGATCGAACCATCGCCTCTTGCACGGCAGGCAAGGTTACTCGCCACTGGACCACCACGGCTTTCACAATTACGTGAATGGATCTATTCATAAGTTATGTCAACATTTGTCGACTAATTAAGAATTACAGTTTACATACAGTACGGACGCTTATTACCCTCCACCAATTTTCACCAATTTTGCCCCCTCTCAGTAGTACAGGCGTAAGCAGTGGTGTATTCCTTTCTCACTCGCACTCACTCTGGATACCACGTGCTTACCTCTTTTTGTCCGTGCGAGCCCGTTTATATGGAGTGTTTAGGGTAGACAGTGGTATGACCATAGGTAAATGGTATATTGACAATAACTCTTTGTTTCCAGCTCTGCATAGCCTACGGCACAGGTTATATTCCACCTAACCTGAACTACAAGGTACCACGAGAAGGAGTAGCGGCATTAGCAGAAGGACGCCTGCAAGTAATTACAGAAAAGCAACCTTGGAACAGAGGCATGTCTGGAGTCAACAGTTTTGGATTTGGTGGGGCGAATGCTCATGCTTTATTGAAGAACGTTGCAAGGGAAAAGGTGAGCTCGTTCAAAAGATTTTGAATAACAATAGACAGACAAAAATATTTCGTATAATTTGACTTTATGCCAAATGCGGTGAACTGGGGACAGATCGCGCTGGATCGGGAAGTGGCATTCCCTCTTTTCAGAGGCCAAGACCCTCTTTGCATCGCTCAGCCAGCGGAGTTAAAACTAGGATAAATCCATACACAAGTTCTACTCATACGACACCAAAATTCATACATCTCTTAAATCACCTCTACACAGATAAACAACGGCATCCCATCAGACGACCTTCCCCGCCTGGTCTGCGCCTCAGGCCGTACTGAATCAGCTGTGGCCAAGATCTTGGATGACCTGGAGTCAAGAACAGTCGATGTTGAACTGGTCCGACTCTGGCATTCAGTTCACGACGATGACATTGGTGGCCACGTTGTCAGGGGCTACACTTTGTTAGGTAAGTTGGTTCTTACAGATTTAGCTCCTGTGCATTAGGATATACTACTGACTTTCCTGATCGACACTGTAGGCCAAGATATACCTATTATTTATGGTCATCGATTCAACGTATTGATCCACATTCAGACGAGGCAGAATTAGCAGCGCTGCAGCTTTTACTCAAACATAAATGCTGTCAGATCCTTTTTCATCGGCGCAATAAACGAGTTGTCTATCTAATCTATCTATCGACGCAAATTTCAGACATACATTTTCTTTTGCAGGGTCAACACCGACAAAGAGCGTAAGCCTGGCTCGAGACATCCAGTACTTCTCCGGCGTACGTCGTCCAGTATGGTTCGTGTACTCAGGCATGGGCTCTCAGTGGGCCGGTATGGCCAGCCAGCTCATGAGGATTCCTGTCTTCGCTGCTGCTATTCAAAAGTAAGCTCTATTCTTTTCGGTCTTTAGCCCGGACCTTATTATTATTACGTACAATTAATTTCCTTTAAACACCAATTACTACCAATACCGGTTTTATAAATTATTGACTTTTGCCTCCAGATGTCACAAAGCGCTGGAGCCCAAAGGCCTGAACCTGACGAAGCTGATCACCCACCCCGACCCCAAGATCTACGACAACATTCTACACTCGTTCGTTGGCATCGCAGCCGTTCAGATCGGTCTCACTGACATCCTGAAGACTATTGGAATCGAACCTGATTATATTATCGGTAAGCAAGTAATTTAGTTAAACATACTAAATTATAAAAACTCGGAAACTACAGTACCTCGATCTCACGATGAGAAGCGAAAAATACCAACTTCTCCACATTATTCTACAGGGGAAAACTTTAGGGAGACGAATGCCTGCTAGAAGATGGACTTCCTGGCTTAAGAATCAGTATGAATAATTCGATATCAACACCACCTCACTATTCAGGGCTGCAGTCTCCAGGGTCCGAATAGCCCCAATAATAACCAACCTTTGATAGGAGATGGCACCACAAAAAGAAGAAGTAATTTAATTGTAAAGACAGTTTCTAACGTATCGAATAATTTTCCCAGGACACAGTGTCGGTGAACTCGGCTGCGCCTATGCCGATGGTTGCTTCACGGCTGAGGAGATGATCCTGTCTGCTTACAGCAGAGGCCTGGCTTCCATAGAAACTCCATTCATCAAGGGATCCATGGCTGCTGTCGGCCTTGGATATAACCAGGTTAGGCCAACCGAAAGGTTAAATGATAAGGGATCATTTTGGAACCACATTCAAGCATGCAAGCATTTGTGACTCTGTGAATAGCCTAGGTCTTCTAATATCCCAATGGTCTGATCGATTTTCCAATCTGACCGGTGGAGCCAAAGCCTTGAGTATCTGTAAAACCGACATAATGAATAAAGGGTAAGTCAGACAAACAGGATTAAAACTACCCTCTGGTCAAATTCATCAGACATTCCGATCGGATCCTCGGGAAAAAGACTAAGACTAAGCCTTAAGACTTTAGACAAATAATATATTCAGTGGCCATTAGCAGGACCTTTAATAAGATCTGTGAAACAGGATCACTGTTTTGCACTCCATCACTCCATCATCATCAGGCTATATACATCCCACTGCAGGACACAGGCCTACCCTCAGGGAGGGTGTATGTATGGGTGTCAGTCCACCTCGCGTACCCAATGCGGATTGGTAGACTTCACGTACGAATTATAATTTCTTCTTAAGCGTATGCAGGTCACGATGTTTTCCTTCGCCGTTGGCAAGCAGTCGGTATTACGTACATAAATTAGAAAACTCATTGGTACATGGCATGTCGTCCGTGCGGATTCGATCCCAGACGTCATAATTGAATGCCCATACCTCTCCCCAACGCGCCACCACCGCTCTACTAGTATCTCATATGACTCCATGAATAATAAATTCAAATCATGGTATATTTTCTTCCTTAGGTCAAGACCATGTGCCCGCCAGAGATCGAAGTGGCTTGCCACAATGGCCCTGACTCCAGCACCATTTCGGGTCCAGCTGATATCATGAAGAGCTTCGTCGCCAAGCTGACTGCTCAAGGAGTATTTGCCAAAGAGGTCCCTTGCTCCAACATTGCATACCACTCCAAGTATATTGCTGAAGCTGGTGAGTTTCCTCCTATTAATATTACACAAGATCTTTTTAACCCAAAAGGTTTATTACCTAAATTGAGTCTGAAGCTAGAAGCTTACAGAAACCCGTCCCGTTTAGACAAAAATTATTAAAGCAGCTAATCTTCTTCTAACCATCTACTGTTGCTTCAGGACCCAGGCTTCTCAAGTACCTGAAGGAAGTGATCAAGTCGCCCAAAAAGCGCAGCGAGCGCTGGCTTTCCACATCAGTTCCTCAGCCACAGTGGAAGGAGACTAAGGCTACCATGTCATCTGCTGAATACCACACCAACAATCTTCTCGTAAGTACTTGTCTATTGGACTAATACCAACAAATACAACGCGTTGTGGGACGCGAATGGACGCGAAAAGGGGCTATCTTCTTTTCGGGTTGCAAGACAAATAGAGTCAACCTCCGATCTCGCTGGACTTAATTGTCTAGTGTTGTGAGCTGTTGATTCTTTTGATTTACAGGAGCTGTTTTAGAATCTGATTTACAGGAATTAAGGGACTGTTAGCATCCCGACTCCTAAATATTATAAAACAAAGAGATTGTGTGCTCTTAATTTATGATCCTAAAACATGAGCTCTATTTAAGTTCGATAACTTTTCCATAAACACTTCTATTTCTTCCAAAATCAGAGCGCAGTCCTCTTCGAAGAAACATCCCGGCTGATCCAGTCTAACGCCATCACCATCGAAGTCGCCCCCCATGGTCTCCTGCAAGCCATCCTCCGCCGTTCCCTCAAGAAGGACGTCGTCAATGTTCCTCTAACCCAGAAGGGACATGAAGACAATGTGCAGGTCCTGTTTACTGCCTTAGGAAAGTAAGTAAAAGAATTTATCTTCTGGGCTTTAACGGATTCTGTAACTATTTCTACATGTAACAAAACTTAACAACTTTCACTATGGAAGTAGACCTGAAATGGCAAATCAAAATCTGCTGTTCCATACTACACTGTAAAGCCTATTCGACTCAAATGTATGGGACGGCTGTTTTTTTTTCGTCATTGTCGCCATCGTAAAAGTTGTTCAGTTTGATGGTTCTATGATTAAATTAAAATAGCGGAAGATTGGTGACGCTTCTGCATTACGTACTCGAACAATGGATCTGCTTTTCATGTGAAAAGTAATGCCGTGCGATTTGTTTTTTTGTTTTTGAATGAATTGTACAACGAGTAAAAGCACACGAAAGTATTGTGGTATCTTTATTCCGCCTAAAATCTAAAAATTATAGATCTCAATCACGCAATGCCGCTCGTATCGCGACTAAGTAAATTAGGCGACGGAGGCTCAATTTATGCGGTCCATGCGCTATAGGCTAGTCACCTATCTTATTTTAATTTAATCAAAAATCTTATCTAAACCACCCCTTTAAATATAACTAGCGCATCGCAGTTTACGTACAATTTTCATAACACGATTCAGGTCAAGTGATTTTGGTCGAAAACTCAAAATCTAATGACAGATTCATCAGTAACTTTTTGAAGCCGGTCTGGATTGTCTGACTGTGTATTTCCTCTCACTAACAACGGTTTTTTCTTGACAGATTGTATGAAGCCGGATTGAACCCGCACCTAGCTAACATCTACCCTCACGTGCCATTCCCCGTGTCGGTGTCCACGCCCATGATGGCTCACCTAGTAGAATGGGAACACAGTGAGGATTGGTGAGTTTTGAACTCTACATGCATTATATTTAAGTAGATTTTTGTATGTTCTCAGTAGCCACTTATTCTTATCGTGTGGGCAGCAAGCCCTGGTGTCAGAGTTTTTTCAGACCACCTCCCGGTCTCTGACGTGGTTTTTATGTAACGAATACTACTACCAGAGATAGTAGCCGGTACCAACGGCTTAACGAGCCATCGGAAGCACGGAATCCTCTTTCTCTTCGGACAATCAGGTGATTCAGCCTGCAATGTCCTAACCAACTAGGGAAAAATGCACTAAGTGACATCACTAGGTGTCCCCCGTGGGAATCTAACCCACACCCTCCGTGTCAAGAGCCCAATGCTCTTAACCATTAGACCACGGAGGCAGTAGCCACAGGACAATCGTCTTTATTGTAGCATTTTGAACATTAAAGGAATCTCCTCAACATTTTAAAAAGGACACTTTCGTCCAAACTTCGTCTGAAAAAATAAACACAACTGAATCAGGTAGGACCGTGCACTAACTAAGGACAAGATAGAGTATATAGAGACGCAGTTGTCAGCAGTTTCGAAATCGCATACCTAAGTGAAGGGTGTTATAGGTACTTTACTTATTTCTAAACATGAGCGGCAGAATAGAGCGACAGAGCGACTTATTTTGAAATTTTAGTTTCCTCTATACAGAACTGAAATTGATATTTTAACAAAATACTTAATCAGAAATTGATATTTTAGCGAAATAATCTGAATCACAATAAAATCACCGTAACTTCTGAACTTTGATTCGGATCAGATTATCTATCTTTAATCCACGATTGAAGCCTATTTTATTAGGTTTATTATTTTCCTTATTTATTTAACATGTTTTTTCCCACTGCTGGGCAAAGGTCTCCCCCAAACTGTTCCACGTCTGTCTGTTCGGTGCTACATCCCGCCACTCATTGCAGTAGGCATCCAACTCGTCTTAGTCGGGGAAATCTACGGATTTTTGTATGGAGCAGGTTGCATTAATTGCACTTTTGATGATAATTTGGAATATAGTAGATAAATACCTGAAAATCATAAATTCTCAATAATCCCCGATTTTTATTGTGTATTATTGAATAATTAAGACATTTACAAAACTATAAATTTAGGTATGAACAAAAAATGGAAAACTGGTGATTTTGTTCAGGATGGCTTCATTCAATACGTTTTATTTATAACAATAATAATCCCCGGTTAATACCGTAAATTTGAGTAGATATTAAATATTTTGTAAGTCTTCGAAAATTATAACCTCAAAACTAAATTATTTACTGTTTGTTTGTACACATTAAATTTGCCTTGTGATAATTAACTATCTCTTTTGCTAGTATGCTGGAAGTAATATATTTCGAAATAAGCTTGCCCTTTGTACATTTATATCGATTTTAAGGTATTTCTCAGGTTCCTGAGCCAATACAACCACAAAATCTCGACAAAACTGTTATAAACTAACAATAATATTATTTCAAACACAATTTACTAAAGTGTCTTTAATGCAATCTCAAACCTTATTTTTCCTAGACTATCTCGCCACCTTTTCCGGGTTCTGCCTTGACCTCGACTCTCGTCGTGAGGGTGCCTCACGACATTGCGTAACGATTGATGCCCACCGCTCAGTGTGCATTCTGTAAACATGCCAAAAATTGCATATGCGCACGACTATATTCCCCGAGGGGGTAGTCAGAGATATTCTGATAACTCAGAACATCCACGTTTCACTAGTAGAACCGAAACTATGTCCAGTGTGACTGGGAGTGAGCCCGTCGCCACTTGTAATGCACAGTGGGTTTTTTTGAGCATTACATGCCTCGAAATTGAAGCATGCAGGTTTCCTCACGATGTTTTCCTTCACCGAAAAGCCAGTGGTGTTACAATTAAAAAACGTACATAAATTCCGAAAAACTCATTGGTGCGAGTCGGCCTAGACGGGGATCGAACCATCGCCTCCTGCACGGCAGGCAAGGTTACTCGTCACTGGACCACCAAGGCTTCCAAAAATACAAAAGGTTTATTTATAATTCTGTTAAATTTTTAGCTGAAAACTAATTACATACCTACCATTTAAGACCAAACATAGTCATAAAACAACTTAGCTCTCTAAAATTCTACTCAAAGCCTCAACATTGCGCCAACAGTTCTATTCTGTATAAATATTGAGCCGATGAACAAAGTGGCTTCGATTTGTTTGCGGTCGACGGTCGGCTGACTGATGATGCACAATTAATTCTCGGCGTCAGCGCGGCTCTTTATTGCGTTCCAGTTGCGTGCGATGAGTTCCAAAGTGGTGACAGTGACTGATCCTAGCTCCTGTCGGCGATTTGATGCAGGATTCCACCGTTACAGAGTTGTTCCATAAAATTACATTAAATTGCTACTTATAGCCTCCAAGTCTCATATAAAATCTTTGCAAATGTTTGTCTGAATTGAGTCAATAACCCACACAAATCAAGTAGAGTACGGACGCTGTTGGGTGGCACTATACGTTGTATATTTGATTAAGGGGCTATAGGTTCAAACAAATATTTTCCATTGGAAACGCGAGTGCCCAACCATAATTAGATAGATTAAAAAGAATTAACAAAAGTACTTTTTACATATTTTTTTATGATTTCACTAGATAAACTAACGGTGAGTGAATATGCGAGTATAAATACCAAAAATCTGAAACTATTTAAGATCTTCTAAAACGAGAAAAATGTTCAAAAATACATGAAAATACGTCATCTTTGTGACGATTTTCTATCGAATGAAGTAATTCCAATCGTGTATTCAATTTATGATTTCACTAGATAAACTATCCAAGAATACTGAGGTACAATACAATACAAATACAAATATATTTATTAACAAAAAGAACTAGTCAGTACACATGATACATTGGACCCCGCATGCGGTAAACCAGAATCTCGAGAATCCTTTACGATTTATCAGGCAAAAATTACAATTTTAGGACAGACTATGGTTTCGATAAATTGTATAAATCTAGTCAAAAAATATAAATAAAAGATGCCTCTAAGGTATTTGGTGCTACTATTGCGCTACTGTTTACTGTCAGCTAGTTGGCAAAAGAAATGATTAGGAGCTCTTTTGCCTCTGCTATTTTTGAAGCATTGATTGTTTATCTAATTCCGTTATATATGCTCGCGAATATATTCCCCGAGGGGATAGTCAGAGATATTCTGAAACCTCAGAATATCTACGTTTCACTAGTAGTACCGAAACTCTGTTCAGTGTGTCGGGGTGGGGCGGGGCGTATTCAGTGTGTGTGTGCACGTCGGCACTTATAATGAACAGTGGGTACAATACATGCCTCGAAATTGAAGCATGCAGGTTTCCTCGCGATGTTGTCCTTCACCGAAAAGCCAGTGGTGTTACAAATCGTACATAAATCCCGAAAAACTCATTGGTACGAATCGGCCTGGACGGGGATCGAACCATAGCCTCCTGCACGGCAGGCAAGGTTACTCGCCACTGGAGCACCACGGCTCTTACACTGACGAAATTAAACCCGTCTGCGTGCGACCGTGGTGATCTTATTGCCCTTCATCCAGGGTCCTTCTTAATATACTGACGCCTTTTTAAGGGGATGATCAGACCGTCAAACTGAACAACTTTCTCTATGGCACCAACATAGAAATCGCGAAAAAAAATTAGCCGTCCCATACATTTGGGTCAAGTAGGTTTGCAGTTTTGTATGGAAGAGCTTATTTATTTTTCGCGATTTCGGTGTTGGTCCCATAGAGAAAGTTCAGTTTGATAGTCTGATCATCCCCTTAAAAAGTTTCAGCAAAGTTGGACCCTATACAGGGTGTAAGTGACAGTCTAGCAAATACTGAAGCGTATTTAATCCGTAAGCGTTTATTCATTAACACGTTGTATGTAAGATATAAATGGTAAAATGTCTAAAAACGGCAGCCTGATAGTCTGTAGTGAACCTGTCTGCTGTGCCGGGGTTCGAATCCCGCAATTGGCAAATATTTGTATGGTGAATCTGAATGTTTGAACCCTTGTCATGGAGTGCTAGTAAAGTAGATAAATTCCATAGATTCTGGCATCATTTTCGAGTTCGGATTAAAATGTGTAAGATTCAAAAATAACACTCGTGGATGTTTGTAAGTACTTTACCTATGTATTGCATATTATCGTTGTCTGGTCACACAAAGTATAAACACAAACATATTATAAACTGGATGATTATTTAAATGATCAAATGGCTTGGGTCTTAGGTCACTAACTTATAGTTTATTTACTTTACTCTAAGAGGAAGGATCTCTCTTTAAGACTAGAGTGAGCCATACCAATTGTAAAGTGTCCACTTTTTTTGACGTTTAGGTTTGAGTGTGTAGTGTCAAGTAGTATGGACAAAAGGCACCAAGTGACATATGGCCTTATGTTTACGGTCACTTTTCACACACACTTTTCAAAAATAAGTGGACAGCCGCATAAACAAATATCTATAGTTCCATCTCCTTCTACTATTAAAGGTACGTCATAAGACAAAAGAGACCAACTACAATCATAAAATTTATGCGGACTCTATGGAGATCCTTCCTCTTAGACTTTACTGTATAGTATCAATTGTTTTATTAAATAGACTATGTATTATTGTATACATAACCGTAGCTTAAGAATTTATATTGTAATAGTTATTAAGTCGTGTTTTGTTGTAGAGTTTCTGGCCGCATCTTCTCTACAGCGACAACACGTTCCGACGCGGTGGTCGCTTTAAAAAAGATTTGATGTATATTGAATAAATTATATTGACTTTGACTTTCATAATACAAGTCTAGACTAGTTTCTGCATAGCATATGCTCACGACTATATTCCCCGAGGGGGTAGTCAGAGATATTCTGAAACCTCAGAACATCCACGTTTCACCAGTAGTACCGAAACTCTGTCCATTGTGACGGGGGGTGAGCCCGTCGCCACTACCCACTACCCACTAGTTTCTGGTACTTTAAAATAAAAAATGGAACTAAATAGTGTGTGTGCCAATTTCAAAGTTATTTAGACGAAGTGGGTATAAAGTTTGTCAGTGAGCTTGCACGGAACCAATTCAATGTTCGCTTTGACTCTGTATAAATAGATTTAAGAGAAAGTTATTTGCGATTTCTGAGTCTCTTTATCGATTTTCGTCGTGAAAAGATTTGATAATTATCTTTTACGTACTGAATGTGCCTTGTCTTTTAAATCTGTATCATGCCTTATGCTTTGACTAATTATTATAAGGACTAGCCTTGCGGAAGCATTTCCCATCTGCCACGGTATAAGCACAATTGATCTTGTGCATTTACATTCAATTTTACACCTTATCACTAAACGAGACAGCCTATAATTGCGAAATAATAACTTCGAACTTAGAACGTTTGGTGTTCACACGAGACTACTTTTCATGATTTTTAACATTCAAAATTAGAATCTAAAGTTATGGGGAATAAAATCCCAAAGTTGCGGAGTTCATGTAACCTCGCCCCCCGCAAAAAGTGGCAGAAATGTTTGTTAGTAGAATTACACGCGTAACCAGTCCACATATAAATAGTCATAGGCCTTATGGTATTCTGCTATGGGGCCGTGCTACAGATGCTTAGGCGATCTTTATCCTTTAAAAGCGGGCATTTATAATATAAGATTCACACGACATCTTTTTAAAGATATCAGTATTTTGACCTTCTACAGTCAATATAAATTTACATAAATATTTTATGCAAGAATTTGTCGCTCTTTCGCAAAAACAGTGACGTTCATAATTACAATACAAGAAATAAAAATTAATTTGTCAGTATTCCCACATTTTCGACTCTATCGATTTTTTCTTCACGTTGGCTCCATAGTGAAAGTTGTTCATCTTGATGGTCTGAAGCACCTCCTTAAGTATTACTAGGGTATTTTGTTACACCGTGTATATCTATCAATTCAACTCAATTAATTTATTCTGTGTCAGATCATAGATCCATAGAAGGGTAGGGATTAGAGGGAGGGGGGGGGGGGGGATGTATCCATACTGATCGATACTAATATTATAAAGAGGTAAAATTGGTTTGTTTGTTTGTACGTAGGGGTAATCTCAAGAACTGAACCTATGATAAAAATTATTTCATGAATAGAAAGCTGCACTATTCCTAAATAACATAGCCTATTTTTATTTTGATTCGCGAACTTTGATACGGTATTATAATACCGCAATAAACGCAAAACCTCATACACCCCTACTGATTTATAATGAAATAATTGCAAGAAACCATAATATCATTATTTTATTAATTAAAATTTAAAGTTGTTCGCATTTTAAGTTTTCATGCAAAAATGATTTGTAATTATTTCAGCAATTCAAATTCAAATTCAAATTCAAATTCAATACGTTTATTTCGGAAAACAAGTTCCATAAAATTTTTATTAGTAGTACATAGTGTCATCTTACAACCTATGTTAGTAAATTACATTGAAGCTGATTCTCATTTGCAATGAGTGAAAGCGCTAGCGTGCTCATGGATACTTTTTAAGAATCTTGTTTTAGTAAGTAGGGTGAGAGTGCCCGAGCGGTGGGTTCACATTGAGTTCAGTAACAAATTATTTATTATTTAAAAAATAAAAAAATCCTTTGTTGAAACTTTGATAATCTGATTCTCGAAACAAACTACTTTCTAGTTTAGCGTTTATTCATTAATACGTTGTATAACGTAGCAAAAACCTGTTAATAAAACTAGTCATTTTATTCGTAGAATACAATAAAAAGTTCTATACTTTCCCAAGATATTCCCACCAACACGTGCAAAACAGTTTTACAAACGGTTACCTATAAAATACAAACCCGAGCGCAAGGCTTTATTTTGTACTAGGCTTTGTGCTAACGCCGCTATTGTAGAGATGATATATGGGCTTGGTAAATACGCTTCTGCGCTGAATTGGAGTAAATTATGAACTTTATTTTGGTTGTTTGGTGCAATTTTCACGCGTTAATGGGATTAGGATTTCAATATAGCATTGAGTATACAACGTGTTAATGAATTAACGGGTGTCCTGTCATTTCACCTACAGTCAATTTGCAAATTTTTACTTGACAACCAACTACTGGCAAAAAAATAAATCGTTATTTCATCTTTACACAATTACTGATTTTACAAATTATTCAAGTATTAAACTAATCACCTGACTTATTTTCATTTTGCGACATATCATTTGACAAACGATTCATTTATCATTCATGTTATTTAAACAAACAACACTTGGTGTATTGCATTATTTGACATGTTGCATTATTATTAGGCACACATTTTACTAATGTCAACCAAAATAATTAATAAAAAAACATCATTATCATTCGTAATTTTAATAAATCAACAAAAGTAAAAATTAACAACAGCCTATTTTAATTTCAAATGGATTTCTAACGATCTTAATAGTTTTCCAATCCAAAGTAAAATATATTAAGTCGGTTAGGTTAGGTTTGACTTGCGACCACGCCGCACGAGCCGAGCGAGCGGAGCGAGCGTGCCGCGGCAGCGGCCGGCGAGTGCCAGAACCGAATCGCTCGTGTTAAACTAGTTTAGCCGACTCCACTAGGCTATCCAAAGTAAAATGAGTCGGTTAGGTTAGGTTTGACTTGCGACCACGCCGCACGAGCCGAGCGAGCGGAGCGAGCGTGCCGCGGCAGCGGCCGGCGAGTGCCAGAACCGAATCGCTCGTGTTAAACTAGTTTAGCCGACTTCACTAGGCTATCCAAAGTAAAATGAGTCGGTTAGGTTAGGTTTGACTTGCGACCACGCCGCACGAGCCGAGCGAGCGGAGCGAGCGCGCCGCGGCAGCGGCCGGCGAGTGCCAGAACAGAATCGCTCGTGTTAAACTAGTTTAGCCGACTTCACTAGGCTATCCAAAGTAAAATGAGTAGGTTAGGTTAGGTTTGACTTGCGACAACAATGATGCCAGAAACCATTTTTGTTTATAGAAAAAAAAAATTTTTGTACTTACTTACCTGTAAATTATTTGGCCCAAATGGAAATTGCAACCGTGCAGGACTGTGTTTTCAAAATTTGATCGCAAGCTTAAGATAGCTGCTTTTTCAAAGTCTAATATGCAGACTTTTGGTTTGAAATCAATGTTATTTTCTGTTCCATATTCTATAAGCTATCTATTTTGTTAATACGTGATTTTGTAAAATAGTAACAATATTACATGAAAAATACATAAAAGAAAAAAATACATTAGGTACATTTGTAAAGACAAGCTTTTGCAAAAAATATTTTTGTTAAGCGATTATTTGTAAAATGATCAATTTGCGGAATAAGGTGTTTGTAAAATGAATATTACATGAAACGTTGCTTGTTAAGTAATTATTTGCCAAAAAGTTTTTGGACAAACATTAGTGAACCGAATTAACGCAAAACTAGAAAGTAGTTTGTTTGGAATCGAGAGCAGAATCGAATTATCATGGTTTCAACATAGGTAATTTTTATCAAAATATTAAATAATTTGATTTTAAAGTTTGAAATTTACTGAACTCGATCTCAAACCACCGCATGGGCACACTCACCCTACTTACTACCAAAACAAGATTCCTAAAATGTATCCATGAGCACGTTAGCGCTTTCATTCATTGCTGAAATGATAACAAAACATTTTTGCCTTAAAACTTAAAATGTGAATAACGTTAAATTTTAACTAACAAAATAATGAAATTATTGTTAGAATCTAATTATTATGTTATAAATCAGTTGGGGTGTATGAGGTTTTGCGCCTATTCATTAACACGTTGTATACATACATACCTATGCTCACGACTATATTCCCCGAGGGGGTAGTCAGAGATATTCTGAAACCTCAGAACATCCACGTTTCACCAGTAGTACCGGAACTCTATCCAGTGTGACGGGGGTGAGCCCGTCGCCACTTGTAATGGATAGTGGTGAAAATATAACATTTCAATTAATTAGGTAATTTATTTAAGAGAAGTTTATTCCAAATGCGTAAATGCGCGCTGCAAACAAACGAAGTCTGGTGATATTTTCAATACCAACCAATTAAAGTCAATGGAAATTTTCAGAAACAATCTAGAAACTAATATTTATGCTTGTATGAAGTCAGATTTTCGTTAAAATATACAGTTTTAGTGTTATGATTAATTTAAGATTTGTATGGAAATCTTTGAGGCACTGTAACTTTAAAACTATACATTTTAACGAAATTCTGACTTCATACAAGCATAGAGATTAGTTTCTAGATTGTTTTTGAAAAATGTCATTGACTTTAATTGGTTAGTATTGAAAATATCACCAGACTTCGTTTGTACAGAGCGCGCTCCAAATTATATTCCCTTAAGTCATGTGGTGGTCTAGTGGAGAGTAACCCTGCCTGTCGTGCAGGAGACGATGGTTTTATTTAAATTTGTTAATTTAAAGTTGTTCGCATTTTAAGTTTTCATGCAAAAATGATTTGTAATTATTTCAGCAATGAGTGAAAGCGCTAGCGTGCTCATGGATACTTTTTAAGAATCTTGTTTTAGTAAGTAGGGTGAGAGTGCCCGAGCGGTGGGTTCACATTGAGTTCAGTAACAAATTATTTAATATTTAGAAAATAAAATAATCCTTTGTTGAAACTTTGATAATCTGATTCTGCTCAAACTACTTTCTAGTTTAGCGTTTATTCATTAATACGTTGTATAACGTAGCAAAAACCTGTTAATAAAACTAGTCATTTTATTCGTAGAATACAATAAAAAGTTCTATACTTTCCCAAGATATTCCCACCAACACGTGCAAAACAGTTTTACAAACGGTTACCTATAAAATACAAACCCGAGCGCAAGGCTTTATTTTGTATCCAGTCCTTGTATCCAGGCAGACTCGCACCAATGAGTTTTCGGAATTTTCTTGTACAATTTATAACACCACTGGCTTTTCGGTAAAGTAATGTAGGTTACACTTTATAAACACATTTTCTTTTCTGTTCCTTCTTTTGTGTATCAAGTGTTTCGCGCTTCGGAAGGCACGTTAAGCTGTTGGACGGATCGTTCCGTCAGATGGCGGTGTAACTATTCGTTTAGCCAGGTCAGAGGCCTATATTGACACTAACCGGCCTCCTCCATCACGCAATGGTCCTTGACCTATGGCGAGAGGGATCTCACCACTATTCCTTTGCCCAGCAGTGGGATTCCACAGGCTATAAACATTTATTTTTTTGTGTTACTTGTCAGGTATGTGACGTCATACAAAGCCCAAGAGAAGATGAAGTCAGGAGAGAGGACTGTCAGAATGTCCATCGTTGATGAGGACAGCGAATACATGGCTGGCCACGTCGTTGATGGTAAGGACTTGAAATCATCATCATCAATGTCAACATCTACAGGAGATAAAAAAACACCCTAGTAATATTTAACGGCGTGGTTTAGACTGTCTGAAACTGAATAACTGGCATTTTTCTGGATAGTAAAAGTTGTTCAATATGATAGTCAAAAAAATAAAACCACCGCGATAAATATGACTAAGTATTATGTTTTGTTACACCCCGTATACATAGGTATAGGGTCCTTTTTAATATGATCACGGTTTTGTAAGGGGACGATCAGACTGAACAATTTTCTCCATAGAGCTAACATCGAAATAGCGAAAAAAAAACAGCGTTACATAGAAAACTGCAAACCTATTCCCAAATGTATGGGACAACTTTTTTCGCGATTTCGATGTTGTTCCCAGAGAAAAACTAAGCAACATTGAAATCGCGATAACAACCCAAATGTATCGGTCAAAACGCCATTTAATTTATCATCATCATCATCATCAGCTTAGATGATATACACCGTGTTAATGAATTAACGCAAAACTAGAAAGTAATTTGTTTAGAATCGAGAGCAGAATCGAATTATCATGGTTTCAACACAGGTAATTTTTTTCAAAATAAAAATTTTTTTTTTGTAAAATTTTAAATTTACTGAACTCGATCTCGACCCACCGCTCGGGTACTCTCACCCTACTTACTACCAAAACATGATTCTTAAAATTTATCCATGAGCACGCTAGCGCTTTCATTCATTGCTGAAATGATAACAAATTATATTTGCCTCAAAACTTAAAATGCGAATACCTAACTTTAAATTTTAACTATCAAAATAATGAAATGATTGTTTCAATCTAATTATTTTGTTATTAAATCAGTTGGGGTGTATGAGTTTTTGCGCTTATTCATTAACACGTTGTATAAGTTCCACTACAAGGCCTGTGACCTAGAACGATTTAACCATCTGTGGCCTACCCTCAAGGTAAAGGCGTTAGTCCACCACGCATGCCCAATGCGGATTGGTAGACTTCACATCCGCATCGAAATTTCTTTTTCAGCGAATGCAGGTTTCCTCACGATGTTTTCCTCCACCTTTTGAGAGCAGTCGGTAGTACGTACATAAGTTAGAAAAACTCATTGGTACATGGCATGTCGTCTGTGCGGATTCGAACCCGGACCTCAAGATTGAGTTTCCATACCTCTCCGCAACCCGCCACTAACGCTATATTTCATTTATAAATAAAAACAATAAGTAACGTTTCCATCTATAAAAATAACAGGTTTTATTAAGAATTTAATGCAACAATTTTATAGTCTGTGTAAGTTTTATTTGCAAACTAATGGAAAACCAATATTGAAAGCCAGTTAACTGTTCGAAAGCCATCTTTAATTATAGATGCAGTCCAGCGGCAGCGTTTTATTTTTAATAATGCAATAGACCGAAACATTGTTGGATAAATAACTGATGAATGTTGTGTATTCTTTGTTCGTAATTATTTTTATCATTTTTACTGTTTAAATTTAGATATAGGAACAAATTGACTGACTGACAGACAACGCGTAGCCTAAACCACTGAAGATAGAAATATGATATTTGGAATATCAGGTTGTAAAATTTGCATTTGCAAATTTGCAGGCAAATGCACCGGGCGGCACTTTACTATGGGCGGCAAATTCGGGAAAAATATAGATTGATTGAGCTCTGGCTATAATCAATTCGTAGAGCAGAGAAAAGTCGAGCTCGCTTCGCTCGCTCTAAGTTTCTGTTTTAATTACTGTACCTATACATAATCCCAAAGAGTTCTCACCACAGTTAACGCGGTGCTAACTTCGCTCGATCCATAGTTTTTACTTAGGTTACCGTGCACATGTTTTGCACGTAAAAAGCTCTGGCCCCAACCGATTCGTATTGAGGAGAAAAGTCGAGCTCGCATCGCACGCTCTAAGTTTATATTTATGCATGGGTCAAAAGATGTCTGACCACAACCCGCATAGATGTGCTAAAAATTACGAGCTCACAACACTCGCTCCGTTATATTTTGGGTAGGCCTTCTTATACTGATAAGAGGGCGGCAAAATCGGTCTGTGATTCGAATCGGTCACTGATCTAAATATCGTTATCTTCCCACCAGGTCGTAACCTCTATCCAGCAACCGGCTACCTGGTCCTCGCCTGGGAAACCCTTGGGATGATGATGGGAGAGCTATACACAGAAGTGTCAGTGGTCTTCGAGAACGTCCGCTTCCAAAGAGCCACCAACATCCCCAAGGATGGCAACCTGGAGTTCATCGTCATGATCCAGAAGGGCAGCGGGAACTTTGAGGTAAGTTTGAACAAGTATACATTGGGTGAAAGGAAAAGAAGCCTTGTCTCGATTATGATCTTTTTCCTGGACTTTTGATATATAGGTACCTTTCTCCCATCTGCAGGGTCCACCATAGTTTGGTGACAGTTTTTTAAGAGAGTGATTAGACCATCCAACATACCATCTTTCTCTATGAGACAAACATCGAAATCGCGAAAAAAAAATCGGCTGTCCGATACATTTAGATCGAGTAGGATTATTGCAGTTTTGTATGAATAGCAGATTTTTTTTTCGCGGTTTCCATTTTGGTTAAGTTTGTCGATGTTAAAATTAAGTGGATGATCAGACTATCAAACTAAACAACTGTTCCTATGAGAACAAGATAGAAATGGCTGTTACAAATTCGGCTGTCCCATACATTTGGGTCGAGTACCTAGGTTAGCAGTTTTTAAGGAACAGCAAATTTTTTTGCTATTTCGATATTGGTCCCATAGAGAGTTTTTCAGTTTTATGGTCTGCTTCACCATATTTCGTTTCAATTACCTTAACTTGACCATCCTGTATGCTCTTCTAATTTTAATTCTGAAAATCGTCTCCACAGATCGTGGAAAGTGGAGCATCAATCGTGACAGGCCGTATCTACGCCAAGAAGAACGTTGGACAAGACTACCGAGTGCTACCGGCTCTGCCCGAGTCAAGCGGCCCCAACATCAAGCATATGCTCACCAAAGACTTCTACAAGGAGCTGCGTCTCCGAGGATATCAGTACAGGTATGTTGATATTTGAAGCTGGTCAAAATGACGAAGAAGGTTGGTCAGAATACTTTCTATTGACATTCAATGTATCTATTCCTTGGATTTATATGTAAACATGTCAAAAATGTTGCCTTCGAAATTCCGACAGCAAGTCATAATACATTTGTACTCTGTTTCTCGTCATAATCAGCCTTAATACGTCCACCCACTGTAGGGCACAGGCCTACCCTCAAGGAGGGTGTTTAGGCGTTAGTCCAACACGCGTGCCCAAAATAGGTGTTGATAGACTTCACATGCGCATCATAATTTCTTCTTCAGCTTATGCAGGATTCCTCTAGAATTTTCCCTTCACCATTTGAGAGCAGTCGGTATTACGTGCAATATCGTCCGTTAATCCTGTTTCTCTTAATAATTGCATTGGTTGACTGTTTGTAACAAAAATCGTTTGTACAGTGGACTCTTCCGCGGTGTTCTTGGATGCAACGTCGAAGGCAACCGCGGTCGCCTCGCCTGGGTCAACAACTGGGTGACCTTCATGGACTGTATGCTGCAGCTCAAGATCATCGGCCATGACACCCGAGGTCTCTTCGTCCCGACCAGAATCGAGAAGCTTTCCATCGACGCCAATATGCACTACAATGCTATCTCGAAAATGAACCCTGATTCTACAAAGCAGTCGTTCGAAATTCGCGTGTACCCTAACGTGGATGTGATCAGGTACGCTCGTTACTTCTTGGCTGAGACCAATGACATACAAATGTTTCAACGTAAATATTCACAATCATACTCATTGGCATGCATATTATACTGGGTGGCACTGAACGAGGGGATTTCCCAAAAATGACACATTTATTAGCATTTGCACAAAAGTCGGCTCCAAGGAACTATGTTAAAAATTTTTACCGTTTTAAAGTTACAGCTTATCAAAGTTACAATGTTACAATGTTCGACCCTAACGTTTTTTCACTAACGTCGCCGGCGGGCGGACGGCAAAGGCGCGCGCGATGCGCATTAGGGTTGGCAACATGATCAAAAATGCTTTATTTTAATAGTTAAATAGTATGTGTAACCAATAGCAATCAATATAAAACGATTTCACGTCATTAATATTTTGCGATATTTTCGGGAAAGCCCATCCTCGTTCAGTGCCACCCATTATAATCGCTAATTCTTCTCTTCTTTCTTGCTGTAGCCTTTTATATTATTTGCCGGCTACATTTCAGGGTATCGTCCAAGCATCTAGTGTTATCTAGGTTTATCCTGAGAATGTCAATAACAAATCTACTTGAATAGCTTTCTATTCCAGTAAACTTTTCATTGACATTGTCAGGAAAAACCTCGATATACATATACCAAAGGGTATAAATGTGTTTTTTCTACGCAGGGCTGGAGGCGTTGAGATAAGAGGGCTGCATGCTACACCTATCTCGAAGAGGCTTCCTCTTGGAGTACCTGTACTCGAGAAGAACGTGTTCCTTCCTAACTTCGGAAAGGAAAAGATGAAGGTATGTTATCAGTTAAAGTTCCAAGGGGCCCGGAATACATGGCCACCCATCACTACTCCTAGTTACCGTACGAACGGATTAAGAGTATTTTATCAATTCTGTGGAAACTAAAGAATGGCAGAAGTCTTTACTTGCACACTACCACTGCATCGGTGCAATTTCTATTTGAGGCGATTACGTCTATCTGGGCCTTTTAAGCGTGGCGAGCATGGAAAATCTCTTGATAATGAACGTCGCCGAACGTAAGCGTCTTGTCCTGGCATGATAACATGACATGTATACTATGTTCTGGTAAATAAATATCATTTCATTTCATTTAGATGATAATGATTGCAGTTTTATCTATAAATAAGTAACTATTAAGTCAATACAACTTGTGATGATTAACTATCACATCAGATTATCATAGAAAAGGTCCTAGTTTCGATTCTAGTTTGTCATTTTACCACTAAGATATTCGGGGAGCCGAATAAATAAACTTATTGAAAAACCCACACTAACATAAAAGTTAAAACAATAGTAAAGACAAGCAACGTTAATTTCAGATCGAAGACATCATCCGTGCCAACATACAAATCATCCACGAGAATGTACAAACCTACAAAGTGAAAACAATCGAACTAATCGACGAGGAATACAAGGCCAACGGATTAGAGCCAATTACTGAAAAAGTAATTGATTGCCTTGGTGACCTTCCCCTGGTACAAGTTGAGGCTTTAGTACTCTCCGAAGAACCAATCGAAATGCCATCTAATGTTACCGTAGAAAACAAGAAGGTTTCTGGTGAATCTAATGCTGTCTTATTCTTTGGAGCTAACCTGATGAAGCGGCCTGAAGTTCTTCAACAAGCTCTTTCGACTCTCCGTGACAAATGCTTTGTCATCAGCCGAGAGAAGGAACGCCCTAGTCCCAAGGAACATTCCGACAAGATTGATATCATCACTATCCACGATACTGGTGTTGAGTACCTGGTCATGTTCAGGAAGCGCGTTGGTGCTAAACCTGCCAAATTTATTAGGATTTTGGCTTCGGATGATACTTTCTCTTGGGTGGACAGGGTCAAAGAAGAAATTAAGGAAGGCAGAAAAACTGTGCTGTATTCACAAGATGAACCTATTAATGGTCTGCTAGGTTTGGTCAATTGTTTGAGGAGGGAACCTGGTGGTGAGATTGTCTATGGAATGATGATTGCTGACCCGTCGGCGCCCCAGTTCAATCCTGATCTGGAAATATATGAAGAGCAATTGGACAAGGATCTGGCTATCAACGTTTTGCAGGACGTAAGTCACATTATACGGTTATTTCCTTTCCAAAAGAAACATACTCTTAGTTCCTTTCCACATTAACTATTTGGGGCCTACCTGGATACCTACCACAAACTTCCGGGACACACCCTTCCAAAAATATTACTTCTTTTTTAGCATGACCTCTACAGTTGTGTCTTAAACGTTTTTCTCTTAGTGTCAAAAACAGCCCTTATTGTTTTAGGTTTTAAAATCAAATTTCAATTCCAGGGTCAATGGGGATCGTACCGCCACTTGCTGCTCGGTGACTTGGATACTGTCCGCGTAAACCACGCCTACGTAAACACTGTGACCATTGGAGACTTGTCTTCTATGAGGTGGCTGGAAGGTCCAATCAGAGAGAACCATGTCTTCAAGGACCCGGAAAGAGCTCTCATCCATGTAATTATTTTCCTACACTCTTTAAACTTCTTCTGATTCGTTGTGAATTTAAAGTAATTCAATGACCTCATGAATACTCACTGTCGATTATTATTATGCAGCAGCAGGGCTTTATCACCATCATTCTCTTTCACATTTCCCATTATTTGTGGTCGGCGCAATATTTGTAATCTTCCATTCATCTCTCTTAGCCGTCATTTCAGCATTCACTCCTTTGTTACACATACCGTCCTTCACACAACCCATCCTTCTTTTCTTCGGCCTTCCTTTAATACCAGAGCCATCCATATTCATACTTAACACTCGTCTCGAAACATGACACTCGTCTCTCCGCATAACAGCCCATACGATAATCCTCTGATCCATATTTCCAATACATTTTTCTAATATTAAATTCGGCCATTCCAGGTTTACTGCGCTGCCCTGAACTTCCGTGACGTCATGACAGCTACTGGGCGTGTGACGGTCGACGCTGTAGCTCGCGGGCGACTTGCGCAGGAGTGCGTGCAGGGTTTCGAAATCGTCGGAAGAACTGCCAAGTAAGGACCATCCCTATATATTTTCATTTAGCGTCTTGAACCTTGACTTTGGTTTCAAATTCTTCGGCGTTATTACAAAATGCAACCTACCTTCATACTTTTCTACATAACCAATTACTGTATGGGCTCACGCCAATAAGGACGGAACCAATAAGGGTCGCCGGCGACGGATCTCCATCAGGTTGTATATGTTTCACGTCGTACGGGAGGGTAGTATGGGTGTTAGTCCACCACGCGTGCCCAATGCGGAATTCCGTCGACAGATACATCATGGATATCAACATCACTGTACCTAAAAGAATCACCCAGCAAGTTTTCCCACTGGGTTTTTTAACATAATGTTATCTTCTTGTTCAACAGTGGTTCCCGAGTGATGGCGATGGTCAGGAACCGTGGTATGGCCAACGTGGCCGAGGGTGACAGGGCTCTGATGTGGTGCATCCCTGATGAGTGGAGCTTCGAGGAAGCAGCTACCGTCCCTGTTGCTTACGGCACCGTTTATTATTCCATGGTGAGTGATTTGCTTCGTTGATATTTTAGGTTCAGATTCTTGGCGCGCAGTTTCAAAAAACCATTAATTGGAACCAAGTAAAGATTGATAAAATGTTCTCGGGCTGGACTTGAACCCGTAACCTACCAAACTGGGGCTGAGCTTTCGTCCAATTAAGCTACCGAAAAATTACGTCAGAAGTCGATTTCTTAGAAGCCAAAAAGATAACAGATATACAGGGTAATCAGTGCGAATAACTTCACCATGTATTCTAACTCAACAAACTGAACAACTTACATACTATTTTTTTTTGTTTTTTTTTTTAATTTTACGATTTTATTACGCAAACGGGTACTAGGAAATCTTTCATACTGCAGTGCCTCTTCGACTCAAATGTATGGGACATCACTGGAGACAGCAGATTTTGTTTTTCGTGTTTTCGTAATTGGTTCCTTAGTGAAAGTTGTTCAGTTTGATGAGTAGAATACATATTGAATTGATCCAAACTGATAATAAATTTACCCTGTTCACCTTATTTCATGTTTATAATTCTAGGGATATCATAATGAGTCAGTGAGTGGTTCTCATCCTTTTCGTGAATTTTTCTTCTACTGGAACCGCCGAGAACTAGTTGCCTTGATAATTCCTCCCATGGTTAGAGAAATTTGGACCGTATTATTACAGAAGATTCCTAATTCGTTCCGTTTCCCCAGGTAATGGTAGGCCAGATGCAACGAGGAGAATCCATCCTAATCCACGCCGGATCTGGAGGAGTCGGTCAGGCAGCCATCAATGTTGCCTTGCATTATGGCTGCGAAGTCTTCACCACCGTCGGTACTGCTGAGAAGAGAGCGTTCATCAAGAAACTGTTCCCTCAGCTTAAAGGTGAGATTACAGAACTAATCAATCTTCAACACTATATCTACCTAACTACGGTATACCTAAGTTACATCTGCGGCTCGAAGTTAATCTTAACCTGATACTTACGGCTTCCATAAAAATCCTTTTGCACCTTATCACTCAAGTGGTACCTTGGACAATCGTCACAATATATTATTTCGTACCATTCGCAGCTTATTTTTTAAAACTCAGAGTTTTATAATATTAGTCTCCTACTTTACCTAATCTACCTGAAGGCTTATTTTCATTGGTCGATAGCGCTCACATGCGAAGTGCGGGAGATTTCTGTAACGCGAATATAGAATAGTGCCACGAAGCAGTGCGAACAAGAAAGCAGTCTATCTCCGCACGTTTCATACCGACTGATGAATTTCATTGGTAACGACCAACGACGACATGCATGCAGGGAATCCTCGCAGGTGGTATAACGACTGCGTTATCGTCATGCGGGAAGTTCCCGCTTGCTGTAGATATACATCGACCGATTTTCTGACTAGTGAAAATGAGCCTTGAGGTGAATAGGATCCTGAATGTCCTAACCTCGCTTCACTGCTCTTTCACAGAGAAGCTTATTATGACACGGCGAGTGTTTATTCTCATCCTTTATTGAACTTTATATCCTTTTACAGACAGCCACATCGGTAACTCCCGTGACGCGTCCTTTGAAGACATGATCCGCAAGGAAACCAACGGGAAAGGTGTCGACCTGGTCCTCAACTCTTTGTCAGATGAGAAACTACAGGCTTCAGTCCGTTGCCTTAGCTACCGCGGTAGATTCCTCGAGATCGGAAAGTTCGATATCAGCAACAACACTCCGATAGGAATGTACTTCTTCTTGAAGGAGACGTCCTTCCACGGAATTATGTTGGACTACATCTTCGACCAAAGCTGGGACTTCAGAAAGGTTGGTTTTATCTTGTTTGATTATTGAGGAATTTTAAATCCTTTCGGTTAATCACTCCCGCCCCATAGTACAAAGTTCTTCAAAATTGTGTCTCGTTCTCATCATCATATCATTATCATTGATTGCGAAGGATAGCATTGTGAGAAAACTTACGGAAAAAAAAAACACTTTCCATATTTTTACGGATAGTAAGGGTGGTTTAGATCAGACCAAAAAACTGAAAAACTTTTACTATGGGAGCAAACTGAAATACTAAAAAAATCTGCTGTTCCATACATTTGAGTTAAGTAGACGTTGTAGCTTAGTATGGAATAGCAGATTTATTTTTGTGATTTTAGATTTGCTTCCATAATCAACGTTGTTTAGTTTCATGGGCGGAACCACCCCTGACAATTAAGAAAGTGTTTACAAAATCACCTATACTTCATTCCAAATAAGGACGTAGAGATTTTCCGATTCCTATTTAGCTTTCTAGCTAATTCTGTTTACCAAATGTAATTAATTTATTGGATACATATACTATCCGACATATTTTGAACGTTACTAAAGCTGTTCTAAGAATAAGTGAGAAGATTTTTGTTTCTGTAATGCAAAACAGTCTTAAAATTTCGTTCCTATTTTGGATGGAGTATAGTATAGAAAATATGATAGAGCATCATAAATGAGTAAATGTTATTGCGACCAGTGTTTAAAAAACATTTTTTTATTTGATGTTGACGTTCTTCATTCACCCCACCGATCATTATGTCTGTATCTGCCAATCACCTCTCCCCTTTTCCTTCCTCCTTCATCTATTCCTGTTCAATTTTCTAAACAAATCGATGGTAAATCCAACAGAGGCTGCAAGACCTCATGCTGACTGGTATTGAGAGCGGTGCTGTGCGCCCTCTTACTTACTGCACATTCGAGAAGAACGAGGTCGAAACTGCTTTCCGTTACATGGCTGCCGGAAAACATATTGGCAAGGTAAGAACTCCACTTCTTTCAATGTTTTTGACGCCCTAAAGTTTAATGAGAATTCTGTGTGTTTTTTGTTGTTTAATCCCCTAGGTAAGATCGTAGCTGAACAGGGTTATTGATTCAAGAATCTGTCATGGTGTCCGGTATCCCGTAAAAGTAGTATTTTTGAATATCTTCTACTTAACGCTAATAATATCTGACAATAATTTACGGTACGACCAGGGAAATTAGTCCGCTTCGTCTTCGTTTGAGCAGACCAGACCAAAGTCCCTGCCAAAACGCCAAATCATTTAGGAATAAAAACTAATGGTGCAAAATCGTATACTATCTATATCTCGGTCTAAGTCGAATAGCAGACTGACGCCCGCTTCGCCAGGCACAAGAAAAGTAGAAAATAGCGGCAAGGTATATTAAGTGTCCGAACGTGGGACATCCTGATTGTTTAATATCATTTCGCGCGCTTTTTAATCTGCGCAGGTACATCGGTAAGACTTATAAATGTGGTATTACAGTTCCTGAATCTTTTAAAGATTCTAATTCACAATTCTTGATGGTTGATGTATTTTTCTTTTCGAAACAGAACAGTTATTGTGAAGGGCATGTCCATATGAGACAATTTATATCTTAGCTGCCGACATTCAAGAGAAGTAACATTAAATTATTATCAACAGGTCATCGTTAAGATCCGTGATGAGGAGCGCACTAACAGGCCTGTGAAACCGTCTTGCGTCAAAGTTGATGCTTTACCTAGGTAAGTGACCAGTTCAATCATTTTACATCGAAATCTAACCCATGTTTACACTTGGTTAGGTTACAAAGGGTAAAGGGACTAGGTACCCAAAGGTACGTTAGGTAGATATAAGGTTACAGAACCGATGGCCGATGGAGTCGACGAATTCTCGAGTGGCGACACACAAGGTGGACCCGTCGGATGAGGGCAGCGCAGGACCGATCGATGTGGCCGTCCATCGGCTGAGATGATGATTATGTTTAAATTAAGAGCCTAAATTATGTACTTATAACCAAATCGTTAAACGTATCAAACTTGATGATCGACTATCAATTTTACTAGCACCCATGTGAGCACCACCATACATATAAATCAAAAATCTCTGACGCAGTAAGTAGGCTCGGTAACTTAATTGGACGAAAGCATAGCCCCACTTTGGCTGGTTGCTGGTTCAAGTCCCGTCTGAAACTTGAGAAGCTACGAATAAATAAACAAGTTGATAAGTCAAAAACAAAATCGTGACCATTTCCTCAAAACCTTTCTTCTATCATCAGGTACGTGTGTCACGAAGACCACGTCTACGTAGTGGTCGGAGGACTCGGAGGCTTCGGTCTGGAGCTGGCTGATTGGCTGATCATGAGGGGCGCCAGGAAAATCCTCCTCACCTCCCGCCGAGGAGTCAGCAATGGATACCAGTCCACCAGGCTGAGGTAAGCAACACGTTTTAATCATCTTATCACTCTGCAACAAGAGACGTGTGATATCCGGCTTCGAATTACATAAAATCAGACGAGTGTCATATTATGTCATACAAGCTTTTTTTGAGCGTTGGCGATTTCGCAACTGTACCGTAGCGACATCGCAACTGTAAAGCCACGACGTCGCAAATGAATCGCCGTGATTTTTACTGAGAGCGTTATCGCTGCGATTCTGTCGTGACACTGAATGTTCGGAGAAATAGGTATCGTTTAATTTCGTAAAATTTCAAAACCCCATTGTAATCCTTTAGAGGTCGATTTTGTAAAAATCTTTTCGTCTTGCACACCGTCACGCATGCATTTGCTCACGGCTATATTCCCAGAGGGGGTAGTCAGATATATTCTGACACCTCAGAATGGATGTCCTAAAGGGGTTCAATTTTGTTTTAATAAATTTCTGAAGTTAAACGTTTAATTAGTACCGAAACTCTGTCCAGTGTGACGAGGAGTGAGCCCGTCGCCACGTGCTATGGAAATTGTAGCATGCAGGTTTCCTCACGATGTTATCCTTCACCGAAAAGCCAGTGGTGTTACAAATCGTACATAAATTCCGAAAAACTCATTGGTACGAGTCGGATTGGACGGGGATCGAACCATCGCCTCCTGCACGGCAGGCAAAGTTACTGGACCACCACGGCACGGCTCCCCGTCACGTCCTTTCTAAAATACCTGCGTATTTCAAGTTTAAACCTTCAGTTGTTCAGGCTGTTCGTTGTCTGTCAGTCACTCACGGAACTATTGTAGGTATAAGTATACCTATATCTATGACTCTGAGCTAATATTGAATTGATTTTACCAGGGCATGGACTGGATATGGTGCTGAAATACAAATTTCAACCCACGATGTCACAACGGAGGCAGGATGCGAGGAAATGCTGAAGATGGCTAATGCGATGGGTCAGGTCACAGCGATCTTCAACCTCGCCGTCGTACTCAAAGACTCGATATTCCAGAATCAGACGCCGGAGACATTTAAGATCTCTTACGGACCGAAAGCTCTGGCTACTATGCACCTGGACAAATATTCGAAGAAACTCTGTCCGCAATTGAAGTAAGTTTAAATTACTAAATAAACTAACTTAATATGCAGACGCTTTTTAATGGAATGACCAGACCATCAAACTGGTCAGCTTTCTCTATCGTTAATCGACCAGCCGAAGTTCGATGTCCCGTACGGGAATCAGTCGAAATAGTCGAAAATAAATCGACGGTCCGTAGGATTTCAGTTTTGTATGGAACAGCTGAATTCTTTTATACTATTGGATGTTGGTCCCATAGATAATGTTGATCATTCCCTTAAAAACCGTCAGCATTTTAAGAAACACAACACCCCAGTGATATTTAAAGGGTCGGTTTAGAAAATCAAACTGAACAACTTCCACTATGAAGACAACGTCGAAAAAAACTCAATGGTCTTAAACATTTATAGTGAGCGCAATTTTGCATGCAACATCCGATTTTTTTTCTCGATGTTGGATACTGAAAGTTGTTCGGTTTGATAGTCTAAACCGCCCCTCTGTATACTGGTCTAACGGTGATGCAAGATTTAGTCCGGCTTAGCTCCATGCCTGCGCAGAATAAAATTAGTAGGCGAAAGCACTTCTGCGCATATCGCGCCCATTTTTCAAATTGTTTGCCGGGCACTGAAGTATGAAGCTTGTTTTCTCTATTCTTGTGGTTCTACCGTGGGATCTTTCTTTAAGACTAGAGTGAGCCATACCAACTGTAAAGTGTCCACTTTTTTTGACGTTTAGGTTTGAGTGTGTGGTGTCAAGTAGTATGGACAAAAGGCACCAAGTGACATATGGCCAAGTATGGAGCTTGTTTTCTGTCCGGCCTCGCTGAGATATCTATTCATGTTGTTCTACAGTGGTATAATATCTCCCACTTCCTCCGTCTTTGTGACTAACCCAACAATAATTCCTCAGGAACTTCGTAGTATTCTCATCGGTTTCCTGCGGGCGTGGTAACGCTGGGCAGACCAACTACGGTCTCTCCAACTCGGTGATGGAGAGGATCTGCGAATGGAGGAAGAAGCTCGGTCTACCAGCCCTGGCCGTCCAGTGGGGAGCTGTCGGTGATGTAAGTACATTTAAGATTTCAAATATTATTGATTATAAACAAGCCATATTGTGCTATTTCAAGATATAGTCTGAAGCTATAGGTTGAAGAATTTCGTTCTCTGATGTTGTAGGCTCGGTGGCTGAATTGGACTAAAGCAATTCTCCAGTTTGGAAGATTGCGGATTCATGTACCGCCCGAGACAACATTTTTCAATCTTTAATTTCATATTTAACGGTCAGTTGCACGTACGTTCATTAAAGTTAATCCTCAATTTAAACGAGGCAAAAGGTGAGAGCAAGAGATTTAATGGAGAATTAACTTTAATGAACGTACACACGGCGACACATCAAGCTATACAAAACTAAAATAAGCTGACCGCGCGACGTTATGCGTTACTCGACCTCCGCGCGGCCAGCTTATTTTGGTTTTGTATAGCTTGATGTGTCGCCGTGTGTACGTGCATCTGGCAAAAATGTTCTATAGATTGAAAAATTTAAAAATAAATTCGTTTATTTCAGGCTTTCGTTCATATAGTTATGTCTACCATATTATAAGTTAAGAATCTACAGTCAATATCCATATCCAGTATAAACAGTTTATGTACCTCCACAAAAAGACAATTTGAAATTCTTTCTCCTTGATTGGGATATTTACTAACTTCACAATTCACAAGAAAAAAACTCATCAACAAACCAGCGTACTAAAATCTCCTCAAATTCCAGGTGGGTCTAGTCGCAGACATGCAAGACGACGATGTACAGCTTGAGATCGGTGGAACCCTCCAGCAGAGGATCTCGTCCTGCCTCCTCGCGCTGGACAAGTTCTTGAAGCAGGACGCCGCCATCGTGTCGTCCATCGTGGTCGCTGAGAAGAAGGCCGGAGGCTCTGGGTGTGGCAACATCGTTGATGCCGTTGCTCAGATTATGGGTATGATATTTTTAACAGTCATAATAGTTTACGGCAGACGAAGACTTAGACAAAGCTAAGTATCCAGCGACATGCAAGATGAAGACTCTCCAGCAGAGGATCTTGTCCTGCCTCCTGGCGCTGGACAAGTTCCTGAAGCAGGACGCCTACATCGTGTCGTCCATCGTGAGCCACCACGAAAAGAAGGGCGGAGGCTTAAGTTAGGAAATGCATCCTCTAATACATTGTGCAGTGTGCAGCTATATTAGCAGGTGGCTCCGCCTTCCTAAGCAAAATTTTTCAGTTCCAACACAGAATTTAAGCTATCTGACCATAAAACTCTCATCTCCAGGTATCAAGGACCTGAAGACAGTATCGCAGCAAGTGTCCCTGGCCGAGTTGGGTATGGACAGTATGATGGCCGTCGAGATCAAGCAGACCCTCGAGAGAGAATTCGAGATCTTCCTCACCGCTCAGGACATCAGGACTTTGACTTTCGCCAGGTACACTTTTATTTCTATAACCACAGAGTACCTACTGTAAATACTACCTGTTACACACCCTCATTTGTATTACTAGAAAAGTTTTAAGGTTGTATTAATTAAACTATAACAACTTTCCCTAAGGAACAAGGGTTGCAAAACAAACAAAAAATTTGGACCTCCCATACTGAAGTGCGGATCAGCTGATTCATTTTCTTTGGGTAGTCGAAAAAAAAAATGTTAACATTTAAAATAGTGCTGTAACTATTTATATTTAATTGCTTACTACTCACATTTTTCTACTCATGCTTGACAGCAAGAGCCAAAATAACTTGTAGCCCATCAAACACAACAAAAATAGGGGAAATAATTAGTCAAATTTTGGCATAAAAGGTGTCTAACAACATACTAAAAGTACTGATAGGTCGGGGTGAAGCTAAGTGGTGGGAGATCGTGTAAAGGTCCCTTTAACAGTTTTTGGTCTTCGTTGATCGGACTGTAAACTTTGTTTTTTTTGGCCAAGCTGTGTATTAACAAACAAACAGGAATCTATCCTTAACTAAGTTCATATGGCAATGAATGATTTGCCGACCGGTGACCGTACCTAAGCCCTGACATCAATATTAATGATATGAAATTTTTCAACCCAGACTGGTGGAGCTAACAGCCCAGCGAGAAGCGGAAGCGTCGACGTCTGCCGTCCGTCCAGCTGCCACCGAAGGAGCAGCTGGTTTCCGAGTCCTCATGAGGAACTTCGGCGAGGAGAAGCTGGCTTCCGAACCCATCATCTTCATGCCTACCATGGTCAGCGATGGTTTGGAGGTAAGTTGGAATTACTACTACTAAAAACTGACTGCAACTATAAATGAGTACTGCTATAAAAAACTACACTACATACTATAAATTTACTAGGTACTAAAATAGTCGGACAAAAGATGAAGACTTTATGTAGGTGCTTTAAATTGAATGTCGAAGGTTTTCAAACAAAATTCTACTTTACTCTTAGCCCTCAAGGGTATATAATTAAGGTACTGAATATTCATACATTTTACAGGGAGAAGAAGCTATCCACGACATAGAAAACGTCATGTTCATGCTGCCAGGTCTGGAAGGATGTGCTGCGGCATTAGAGCCTCTATGCCGTCGACTTAAGATCAAGGCCTGCGTGCTTCAGCTCGGTTTCGAACATAAGAACGAAAACGCTGAACAGATGACCAATAGGTTGTACGAGGTAAGAAATGTTGTCTCACTCTAGAATACATTATCTTCGACTTCGTACATACGCTTTTTGTGATAAGTAACCAAAGTAAAATCTATGGATTGAGCGAAACAAGCTCGGAATTTTTAGCACCACGCACGCCTTAGCATAACCACTGCTTAGATTATGTGTAGGCACATTAATTAATTAAACTTAGAACGAGTGAAGCGAGCTCGACTTTTCTTTTATCTACGAATTGCTTATAGACATAGGTCAATCAATCGATATTTTTCCCGACTTTGCCGCCTATATTAAAGTGCCGCCCGGGGCATTTTCCCTCCCTCCTCGCTACGCTACTGAGAAAAAGATAATAAATAATGGAAGGAAACTAAGTAAAGAATTTGAAGAAAAAAAGGAAAAATTAAATAATTGCAAACTAAATAATGATTATTTTATTTTGCAGAGTGTAAGAACCCGGCTGGCCCCAGGGGCCCCGTACAAGCTGCTTGGGTACAGTTTCGGTACCACGCTAATGTTGGAACTAGCTGCTAAACTGGAAAGCTGTGGTAAGTTATCAGTTTCCTAAAAAAAACAAAATCATGTATTGTAAAGCATACATGGTATTAAAAAATAAAACCCAAAACCAGTAGGCATACCATGAGTTTTCACTTTACGTTACTACTGTAGTTACGTCACCAATTTTGTATTGAATTTCGTACAGCGCTCCTAGTGATTACGTTGAGAACTAATTTCTGCCATACAAATTGGTGACGTAACTACATTAGTAAAATACAGCGAAAACACATGGAAGGCCTACTGAAAACCATTTGTACCCTAATATCCATTTAATCAGTCGATATTTTATTTTAGGGATCTTATTAGAATCTGTGAATTTTGTTTCTCAAACTTGCAAATCATCGCGATCGATTTGTACAATAAGTTATTTTTTACGTATTTCATAAAGTAAAAAAAGTTTCAGATTTTTCGTTCGTATGATACTAATAGAACAATTTATGTTTCGTCTCGGTATTCAGAAATTACCAACCTAATGAACTGAGTCACTTTTAAATCTAAATTAAAATTATATTACAATTTCACGAACACTAAAAACCACTCGTACATCATAAAGCTGCGTTCACACGAACCCGAAGTTCGGCTCCATTAATTAAACTTCATATTCCACCTCTGTCCAGGACACAAAGGAGTACTCTTCTGCATCGACGGCGCTCCAGAGTTCCTCTACTCCATCCTAACAATGACCATGAGCTTCAAGAACGACGTACAACTGCAGAACGCCCTGATCTGCCACACCATCGACTTGGTAGCCCCCAACAACGACATCGGCAAATCCCTACTCGAAAAACTGAATGAAACCGAATCTTTCGAAGAACGTATCGGCGTTGCTATCAAAATGTGCCCCGTTGACTCTAAATATTCCAACGAATTCATCGGCTCTATGGCATCTATAAGCTTTGACCGTCTTAAAATTATACTCAACTTTGATGTTAAGAATATTAAGAAACTGCAATCACCTATTGTACTTCTTAGACCTAAAGATAATCCTCTAGGTGTTGTGGTTGAGGAAAATTATGGTTTGGATAAGTTTACTGAGAATCTTACCGTGCATTACTTGGAGGGTAACCATGTTAGTATCATTGAAAACAAAGATGTCGCTAATATTATTAACAGAGTTCTGCTTGATAAGGATGGTCAAGTTGGTAAGACTACGACTAATGTGGTAGCTAGTATGGTTGAGAATCAAAGAGAGATGCAAGCTTAGGATTTAAACTTTTTTATTTTTGTGTAGAATTAGATTGGAATTGTAATCAATTGCTTAAAGATTTTGAGGGAGTTTTTGTTTTTTAATTTTTAACTTAGATGTTAATTTCGTTTCGTAATTTGCTTGTAGTTTTAATATAAGTGGCCGTATTTATTTAAATTAACCTAGTGACTAGAATTTTAAATTAAATCAGTGACGTATTTAAATTAGATTTAAGTTTTGTTTTAATTACTTTTGTCTGAAGGACTCCAGTACCAAATAAATATTCATTAGATGAGAAATTGTAATTTGGGTGTTTTTATAAAGGATTTTTGTACTCAGATTAAGTTGGTGGTGTCGTGAAAGGTATATTTGATTGGGTTTATTTTGCATTTGATTTGCATTATTGTTTTTATAATTAGACGTTTAAATTAATAATTTTAAGGACAGTTTGGTGGCAGTAATGGTACTGAAATATAACAATTTAGATAGAATTTGTTTTCTTTTTATTTATTTCGTCATTCCATACTTCTTCTTATCGTGTGGGCAAGCCCTGGTATCAGAGTTTTATCAGACCGCCTCACGACCTCTGGCGTGGTTTTTATGTAACGACTACTACCACGAGAGATAGTAGTCGGGACCAACGGCTTAACGTACCATCCGAAGCACGGAATGATCTTTCTTTTCAGACAATCAGGTGATTCGGCATGCAATGTCCTAACCAACTGGGGAAAAACGCACAAAGTGACATATGACTAGGTGTCCATCGTGGGAATCGAACCCACGACCGCCGTGTCACGAGTCCAATGGTCTTAACCATTGGACCACGGAGGCAGTTTCCATACTTTCGAATGTACCAAAGGCGAAGTTCTAAACACCCTCAAAGCAAATTTATTATAATAGTGAGTGTATGTCATAGCTCTAACAAAATCATAGAGGGTAATTCCTGTTTCTATGAACTAAATTATGTGTTTTATATGGGACCAATGTCCAAAACGAAAAAAAAATCAGCTGACCCATACATTAGGCTTTGCAGTCTTGTATGGAACAGATGATTTTTTTCGCGATTTCGACGTTGGTCTCATAGAAAGTTGTTAAGTTTGATAATGCTAATTTTGGTTAGACCTTATAATTATAATGTACGTATAGGTACCTACTTATTTAAAAGATTGAAAACACTCTAATCAGTTTTGGAATCTGCAATGAATTTAATCAACGAAGGTGGTATGCGACTTCCATTGCTTGTAAACGGGAGAGTGATAGCTATTAGACCTTAGATTTACTTACGTATAAAACAATAACATACATCTATCGATTTTCACGTTAGGTATTGGCTATGTGCAAAGTGGTGATGGGAACTGACAAATCGATCGCAGCGCCCGGGGTGGCAGAAATGTGTACTTTTGTTGGACTAAGCTGCGTAAATATGCTTGAATCTATGCAAATCCACACACTAACTCAACACGAAATCTCCAAAACTGTAAAGACTACAAACTTAAAATTTGGCATGGAAGTTTCTATTGGCATCTAGGTGCTCACTATGAAGGTTTGAAAACCTGGATAAAAGTTTGTACGGAAATTAGCACTGCAAATATCGTGGATTCTAGAAATAGGTTTTTTAATATCGATAATGCTACTAATTTCTTTAGTTTTACATTATTTTATTATAAAAATAGCAAACTTTTAACTAACATGTTACTTGAAATAATTCACAGCGGTCCGACACCGCTAGGGGCGCTAGTGTCGTGCACATAGCCAATATTCATTTTCGAAGCGAAACTATTCAATATATATTCTCAAAGTTAAGTAACTCCGAAATATTACTAAACTTGCAATGTACAGTCGTCATCAGATATATCGTAGCATACAAGGTGTTCAAATATTTTTGAGCTGTGTTAATTTTCTTTACAGTAAACGTTCCAATTATATCTAAATATTTATTTTGTCATAAATGTCTAAACATCAAATTTTCAATAATTAATTTCTATAAGTTCTAGAAAATTTTGCTAAAACTATTTTAAGGGGATGATCAGGCTATCAAACTGAACAACTTTCTCTATAAAATTTTGCTGAAACTATTTTAAGGGGATGATCAGACTATCAAACTGAACAACTTTCTCTATTGAACCATTATCGAAATCAGAAAAAAAAAGTTGAAGTCGAAGAAAGTTGTTCAGTTTGATGATCTGATCATCCCCTTAAAATAGTTTCACCTAATTTTGTTAGACCTTATACAACGTGTTAATGAATTAACGCAAAACTAGAAAGTACTTTGTTTAGAATTGAGATCAATTTTTTTCAAAATAATTAATAATTTGTAAGTAAAATTTAAAATTTACTGAACTCGATCTCAAACCACCGCAAGGGCACACTCACCTTCTACTAAAACAAGATTCTTAAAATGTTTCCATGAGCACGTTAGCTCTTTCATTCATTGCTAAAATGATAACATATCATGTTTGCCTCAAAACTTAAAGTGCGAATAACTTTAAATTTTAACTATCAAAATAATGAAATTATTGCTTCATTCTAATTATTTTGTCGTAAATCAGTTGGAAGTATGAGATTTTGCGCTTATTCATTAACACGTTGTATACAACGTTATTTAAAATTGAAATGTATAACCACAGATTACGGTCTTTTTTCCTAAACTGCTCTGATGTTCATGATCACCCTGACTGCGTAGATATATCTAGGTGTTCAGATATTTTTGATTAATTACCTGAAAAAATTATTGAAAATTGGACCTGCTTAACATCGTGAGGAAACCTGCATGCTTCAATTTCGAGGCATGTATAAGTCTGTCCATTATAAGTAGCGACGGGCTCACCCCCCGTCACACTGGACAGAGTTTCGGTACTACTGGTGAAACGTGGATCTTCTGAGGTTTCAGAATATCTCTGACTACCCCCTCGGGGAATATAGTCGTGAGCATATGCTATGCTTATGCTAGACCTGCTTAGAAATATTTGACCACCTTGTTTGCTATGATATATCTGATGGCGACTATACCCGTGGCGCCAGCCATCAGTAAATAGCGAGTGCCAAGTTACTTCCGAAAGTGACGAAAGAGGCTTTGAACGGTTGAAAACAAAGAGAACAAGGACAGACTTGAACTTAATAGATGTTCTGAAACTGAATTGGAATCAGTTTTGTGATTATTTGAGTTCCCACCACATCACTGCCATGGGAAATCAATGTTATGTCGAGTTGATGGCATTATGCGTATTATTAAGGGAATATAATTCGGAGCGCGCTCTGTAAGGTATTGTGTATCCGAATCAGAACTATCATTGTGATGTCTATGGTACTGTCCTCCTCTATCATCTATGCTTGTAACAGTCACTCGGCTGTGTGTTGAGTTTTAATCTTTTGTTAATAAATAACAGTTCTAGGTCTAAAACTGTGTTTATATTTATACAAACTTTTACAATTACACGCTCTATACAAACGAAGTATGGTGATATATTCAATACTAACTAATTAAAGTCAATGACATATTTCAGAAAAAATCTAGAAACTAATCTTTATGTTTTTATGAAGTCAGATTTTCGTTACAATGTATAGTTTTAAAGTTACAGTGCTTCAAAGATTTCCATACAGATCTTAAATTAATCCTAGCACTAAAACTGTACATTTTAACGAAAATCTGATTTCATACAAACATAGAGATTAGTTTCTAGATTGTTTCTGAAAAATTTCATTGACTTTAATTGGTTAGTATTGAAAATATCAACACACTTCGTTTGTATGCAGTGCGCATTTACGCATTGAGAACAAACTTCTCCTAAGTTTAACTTTCCATCGGGGTGAAAAGATTTGCCACCCATTAGAGGCATCGGCGACGCGTTGAGGAGAGGTGAGTACACTCATTCATGAGGGTCCAGGTTCGAATCCGCACGGACGACATGCCATGTACCAAATAGTTTTTCTAACTTATTTAAGTAATACCGACTGCTCTCAAACGGAAACGGAAAACGTAGTAAGGAAACCTGCATACGCTGAAGAAGAAATTCCGATGCGTATGTGTATTCTACAAATCCGCATTGGGCACGCGTGGTGGACTAACGCCCGTAACCCCTTGCAATGGGGCGTATGTAGGCTAATGATGGTGAAGACTAGAGACATTGCAGAGACAGGGCTGGTCACATCTGCCGAAAAAACTGGCCGGAGACGTTCCAGAATGGAGACAAACCCATAATCTAACATCTGATCGGTATCAGGACATTTGAGCGAATCCGTTTGCGCGAAAGACATTTGAGCGAAGGACATTTGAGCGAAAAAAATTTGAGCGAAAAGACTTTTGCGCGAAAGGACACTTGCGCGAAAAAAAATTGAGCGAAGGACACTTGAGCGAATGGACATTAGCGCGAATGGACATTTGCGCGAACGGGACATTAGCGCGAATGGACATTTGCGCGAACGGGACATTAGCGCGAATGGACATTTGCGCGAACGGGACATTAGCGCGAATGGACATTTGCGCGAACGGGACATTTGCGCGAACGGGACATTTGCGCGAACGGGACATTTGCGCGAATGGGACATTTGCGCGAAAAACGCCCTAGAGCCTAAACGCCTTGATGGATTTTGACGTGTGAGGTGTCGTTGGATTCGTAAAAATTGTGAGAATAACATAGGGTATATTATTTTAATATGGCGTCTACGAATCTAAAAAGAGAGTGAGAATAAACAACGTTTTTTGTAAAAAATTCCAAAATGAGTATTATACGAAAACTAGTGACGAGACTATATTTGAAATCTGCTTGTCACTAGTTTCAATCCAACGACACCTCACACGTCAAAATCCATCAAGCCGTTTAGGCTCTAGAGCGTTTTTCGCGCAAATGTCCCGTTCGCGCAAATGTCCCGTTCGCGCAAATGTCCATTCGCGCTAATGTCCCGTTCACGCAAATGTCCATTCGCGCTAATGTCCATTCGCGCTAATTTTCCTTCGCGCTAATGTCCATTCGCGCTAATGTCCATTCGCGCAAAAGTCTTTCTCTCAAATGTCCATTCGCGCAAAAGTTTTTCGCTCAATTGTCCTTCGCGCAAATGTCCTTCGCGCAAGTGTCTTTCGCTCAAATGTTTATTTATTTTTAAAAACAATATTTTTCTTAAAGTAATTTGAGATTCGCACGAAAACAGCCGATCACGTGACACTTCTGGCTGTGACGTCATATTTCAATAAACAACGTAAAGCTACTCGTAACTACGACGCTTCAACTCACATGAAGTTATATTGTTTGAAATGTGACGACACACGATGTTCAATAATGGCCGCCGCGTTTCAGTTTTTAAAATCCACAGATAAAAAACCTCTAATTTATTTTTCAAAAATAAAAGATTTACAAGTCACCTTAATGCAAAAAACATATTGTATGATTATTGTGAACCTAAAAGCTATTATAAATCTAATATATTTAATATGTTACCGTTACAATTGATAGTTTTAGAATAGTATGACGTACTAATCAAGTAATAGGTGTTTTTCGCTCCCTAAGACAATGTATTTAAGAAACCTTATCCCTTAGTCGCCTCGTAAGACACCCACGGGAAGAAATGTGGTGGGCTATTCTAAGCCAGAACCAGACACCTGTTAAATATTAAACTTTAGCAGAACCGTGAACCATTTCATTAAGATTAATCTCTAAGCGAAACTATGTCTCACAAGAAGTAAGTAAGTAACAACTTCATTTCCAATAATATACCAAAGTTCGCAACTTGGATTAATAGATGGCGCTGTCGGCTGAACCGTTCTTTGTAATTTATTTAGTTCCCGCACTATACGAGTATACAACGTGTTAATGAATTAACGCAAACCTAGTGCTTATGGGGCCGAGACGTAGAAATCGCATTAAAACAAAATCAGCTGTCCCATACAAAACTGCAATCTTATTCGGTCATAATGCCAGTTGCACGTACGTTCATTAAAGTTAATCCTCCATTAAATCTCTTGCTGTCAATTTTTGTCTTGTTGACGTAGTAAAAGCTAGCAAGAGATTTAATTGAGGATTAACTTAAATGAACGTTCGTGCAGCTGACCGTAAATCACCCTGAGAAATCACCACATTAAATGTTTATTTGTAACACCTTGTATAAAAGTGCATATTTCAATATCTGCGCTCATTTGAACGCATATCCATCAATTTTATGAAAGGCCCCCACGACTGACCCACCCTGCGCTACTGACATTAATCAGATTATCCGCTCAAATCCGCACCATTCGATGCTCATCTGTTTCCATATAATACTCTTACAATAACGTTTTTTTTAAATCGAATTAAAAATGTGGAAAACTGCGAGTCTACTAAACTGTTACTGTCACTTCGTACAAATGGACTCGCACTGACAAGAAGCGAGGTAATCAAAGCAAGGCGATACTGAATGAGTGCGAGTGAGAGAGGACTATACCACCCTGCCTGCCGTAGAGAGAGAAGTAATAGAGGTTGGAACGTGTCCTATTCAAAAACCAATTAGAGATACACAAAAAGGAGATCGCTACCTTATTGATGTCCTTATCGACGTAACCACTTTTTAACCCCCGACGCAAAAGGGGGTGTTATAAGCTTGATGCCTGTATGTTTGTCTGTTTGTGTTTGTCTGTCTATTGGTATGCCTGTCTGTGGCATCGTAGCAGCTCCCAAACGGGTGGACCGATTTCAAAGCGTTTTTAAAAAAAATAGAAATCTAATTATTGCGAGAGCGTTCTTAGCTTTGTTTCAATGAAAATACAAACGTTCAATCAGCTAACTGACAACATTTCATTTTAAGAAAGGTACCAAAATAAGAAAACCATTTATAGATTATGTGATTCAAAGCCTATATCAAAATTATCAGATTTTTCTATCCATTATTTCTTGAGTTATATGAAAAATATAATAGAGGTTGAATGAAATTTTATTCCTATGCCTGCTTGGCTTTTCTAAAAAAAAATTGCTTTTCTATTTTTTTTTTTAAATAGTTTATCCTTTCGGAAAGGCAATGGGAACTAGCCCTTACAGCCTGGTCTTTAGGGATATTTTTCTTTGTACTTAATACCTAACTTTTGAAATGCGAGGGTGGTACACAAATTCCAATGTAAAGAGGAGTTTTACGCAAGGATCAATCCGAATCAAACGGGAGCGCCTTCTTTATTTCTCACTTTTACTATATTGTTCTCCATTAATGGCACATTATTAAACAAATCCACCACATTAACAAAATAATAGCCACGAAAAACTAATTTAGAAAATTAAGAAACAAAGCCCGTCCTTTTCTTCACGATTCCCGTGCAAAACTTTCCTGATGATGATGGGATGATGGATGAAAGATGAGGATGAAATTGTGGTCGATTTTGTAAGCTCGCGCGTTGCCGCCAAAATCAACATGAACGAGTAAACTTGCACCAAAACTTTTGTTCTTTCTTCGTATATATTTGAGATTCCTGTTATGTTGGTCGATTTACGCAACTTTTTGGTTCACAATCCGCACGAAATTATGTCACAAAAACCAATAAAACAAGTTTTTCACGAATATCAAATACAACACCGACCGAACAGATTAATGGCGGCAAGCCTCCCCCCTCAACCTTGCTTTTCTATTGTATTTGACAGTTTTTATTTTAATGTTATTGCGGCTAAGGTATCTTAGCGATAAATCCTTTGTTTTTCAGAACATTCAAAAGTAAATTAAAAATAGAAATATCGGTCAAAAATAAAATCAGAAAAATACGTAGGTATCTCTTATTTTTTAACCTATTTTTATTTTTTTTATTAAAAACAGGTGGTTAAAAAAATTTTATGTTGTCAATTACATTTATAGGTTTCTTAAGGAAAGTTGTTCAGTATCATGGGTACAATCATCCCTTAAAGTAATGCACCTGTTTACCCTAACACTCTGTCTTAGGGGGACAGCAGTTTTTGGTTTATTTTACCTACCTACTTACTACCCTACTATTTTGGTCCTCTGTCCTTAAACATCAAAGTCTACAATTTTGTATGCTTCAAAGACCTCTCAAAGCCATTTTCGGCATCGGATATATGCAATCAGCCGAAAAAGGCAATCAAGTCAAAAAAAGCTTTTACGGAAAGTATAAGATCAAAAAGTGTATTTTGCCTCCGTTCGAAAATATTAAGCTCTTTGCATTAAAATCCTTCGGGTTCCTTCTTTTAAGTACAAGTTAGGTACTTATATTTTAAAAAAGAAATTAAAATACTTTTAAATTAATCTTCGGAAAAGCGAGGATGAGAAAATTGCATCCTGAATTGACAAATTAAAATTTTTTTTAATTACCTGTTTTTAATAAAAAATATAAAAATAGGTTAAAAAATAAGAGATATGTATTTTTCCGATTTTATTTTTGATTGATATTTCTACTTTTAATTTACTTGTGAATTTTCTGAAAAACAAAGGATTTATGGCTAAGATACCTTGGCCGCAATAACATTAAAAATCAAAACTGTCAAATACAATAGAAAAGCAATTTTTTTTAGATTAGCCAAGCAGGCAAAGGAATAAAATCTCATTCAACTTCTATTATATTTTTCAGTATTTTTCAAATAACTCGAGAAGTAATGGATAGACAAATCTGATAATTTGGATATAAGCTTTGAATCGCATAGGTAATCTTTTGGTGGTTTTCTTATTTTGGTAGCTTTCTTAAATGCGCGCTGCACAAACAAAGTCTGGTGATATTTTCAATACTAACCAATTAAAGTCAATCACATTTTTCAGAAACAATCTAGAAACTAATCTCTATGTTTATTGTAGTCAGATTTTCGTTAAAATATACAGTTTTAGTGCTAGGATTAATTTAAGATTTGTATGGAAATCTTTGAGGCACTGTAACTTTAAAACGAATTACATTATACGATACATCTAACGAAAATCTGACTTCATACAAACATAGAGATTATTGTTGCTGAACAATTTCATTGACTTTAAATAGTTAGTACCTAGTGAAAATATTACTAGACTTCGTTTTTATGGAGCGCGCTCCGAATTATATTCTCTTAAATACGTTAATATCAAACAGAGTGCTTCAATTATTCGTATTTAAAAAAATCGGTAGGTTAAAAATCGAGATTTACTAATTCGGAAGAAATAGTTTTCGAGATTATGTGTGTACCCGTCACTTTGGCATTAAAATAAATAAATAAATATCTTGGACATTGTCACACAAATTATCTAGTCACATTTAAAGTACCAGAATCTAGCCTGGACTTGTATTATGATGACTAGACAACGAGACAGAATACATATATAGATACAAACGTCCATGACTCGGGTACAAATATTCATATTCATCATACAAATATTTGTCCCTTACGGGATTCGAACCCGCGACCCTCGGCACAGCAGGCAGGTTCACTACCGACTGTGCTATCGGGCCGTCATTCAGTCAATTTGGGATTCAGTCAATTTCAGGTTCAATCTATTTGGGATTCAGTTGTATAGACGTGTCGGGCAACTTAGGATTTGGTTGAAATGTACCAGAAGCGGCTATTCAACCCAAATGTACAAACAGAACAGCAGTTTTTTTTTCGCGATTTCTATCTTGGCTCTATAGTGAAAGTTGTTCAGTTTGATGGTCTGAAGCACCCTGTATAAATGCCGTACGTAACCGTTTTCTACCTCGATTGTCACAAAAGCCGCAATATTTGCTACCCGTATTTACCAATGACAGACACACGCACCCATAGTCTTTTGTTACCCACAATCAACCGTCAACCTCGCCTATCTACTTATATTTAAGTACAGACTACCTACCCTATTGACTTCTAATGTATTACGAAATTTTTGCTAGTGAGCACAAGAGTAAATGTCCCTACAGAGAACAGGCTTCATAAGCGGTTGCTGTCGGTTCACAGCGCACCTGTTCTTACGTCCTCCAGCGGCCTGTGTGAGTGCACCCATAGCGGCCGCTTGTATGAAGCTTGTTCTCTGTTGTGTATGGATATTTACTCATGTTTATGAATCTTGAGTGAGGAAGCATCTTACATACGTTCCACACAGCACGCACACAAGCGTAAAGTTCACCTGACCGGTAACGCAATGGGTCTATCAATATGTAATCTGAGAGTAAGTCAGGACTCCCTCACAACACACGTCTTAAAAATCATATAAGGTCCGTCCTTAAAATCATAGGCCAGACATAAGTTTACCTTGCAGTCAAATTCATGTGTTGCCAAAGCAATATAACTACGCCCACACGGATCTATTATCATCGCATAAACTTCAAAGTGCATAGAAACATATTGGTAACGAAACTGCAAGGAAGTCGCGCGCGATCTTGTATGAAGCAGTTTTACTGGTAGGATATCTATTCGGTGGTATGGTACACTCTCACCCCTTTGCACACCTCACGATTGATTGTCGCTACCATCGCGACCGCCGATAAACTGCGCTAATAGGTTACGTAGATAATTATTTATATTAGAAGTCTATAGTATTATGTTGTCTGCGATGGAATGAGTAGACCGGTACATGAATCGTTAGCCAAACAATTCCCTGGCGAAATCCAATTTGATCTGTTGATTAATAGCACGTTGCTTCGAAATAAAGAAATAGCAAATATGATTAATGGTTTACTGAAATTGTCCATTGTTGAAGTGACTGTGGTTCACAATGCTGCTTGATGAGTCAATAGGCGTCGATTGTTAAAGGACTTCAGACGTTTTGAGGTCAAACGTTGTGATACAGGGTGTTTGGAAAAGTATCATTAACCTTTAAACCATAGACTATACCCATCAAACTGAACAGCATTTACTATGGGAGCAAACCTGTCAAAACAAACAAGAAATCTGCTGTCGCTGACCAGAAGATTTTTTTTTGCTCCGATCGGTTTGCTCCCATAGTAAAAGTTGTTCAGTTTTATGGGTAGAATATGTGGTTTAAAGGATAATGATACTTTTCCTTACACCCTGTACACAAGCATGACGGCTGTGGCGCGGCACAATTTTACGCACCATTTTCTATGAAGGGAACATATCTTGTGTAAAATATATTTGATGCCATTCCTCTACCACGCAAACAACTGGGCCGCAATCGCGGTAAATATTCGATGATTGAACCGTGACTGGACTACGTACGAACCATAACGTTTGACACATTTGGTATGTTGCTAATCGCGGTACAGCTCATTACAGCCGTTAGAGCCGTTTTTTGACAAATCGCTCAGACGTTAAAGGCTCTCAGTTACATAGAGTTTAGCGCGATGCGGAATTCAGCACAGTTGAATAGTAATTGGATTGCAATGTCATTAGAACTGAAATTGGATAAGAAGAGAAATTCTATGTTTTAAATTAGCGTTGTTTTAATTTTGATTCCACGATTTCCGCATAATTATATTAAAACGATAACAGTTTTCAATCTTTTTGTGAAACATGCTAAAAGTTATAAGGAATGTAGTTCATTGACTTCATGTTATAACAAAGTTTCTGCCCAGCCCAATAGGGAATAAACTAAGTTTATGTTCGTCAAACAAAGTTGAGGCAATATATTAAAGCCAGACCAAATCTTTCTCGACATTATGTGAGAATAATAAATGTTACTAGAGCACAGAAGCGAAACTAGCAAAACTCTGTGTAGAAGGGAATTATATAAGTAGGTATAACACCTCTATTTTTCAATTACCATAAAAATGCTAAGAAGAAAGGCGGTCTGCAAGAAAGGACAATGGGCATAATTGTATGGAACTTGAACCAAGAGCGTCCACTCATGAGACTAGCGGGAAATGAGAGAACATACTTGTCATATGATTCTAGCAAAAGCCTATTAAATTCTGTCCTGGTGGAATCTAGCTGTGTTCATGTAGGTTCCAACTAGAAATATTGGGGGTGTAAGAGAAGCGGCCCAGGCCTAGGAATTTGTACCCATACCTACCCCTCTTCTCCCTAGAACTCTTCAACGGTTAATAACCAACTTGCAATTTCGGGTGAACATTCAGTTTTGATAACAATAGAAAAACATGTTCAACCAAAATCTGGTGCTGCCAGAATCGTCTCCGTACGAGGAAACTCCTCGACGATTAGTTAAGGCACTATCGTGCCGTTTACCATACACGTTCAGTTTTAATGACAATAGAAAAATATATGAATCCAAGATTAAGTGCTGCAGCCAGGATCGTCTCCGTGTGAGAGATCACCTCAACGATGAATACCACCGATCATAATAAAAATTAATACAAAACCACAAAACCCCGTTACACCAGAATCGTTAAAAAAATGTGTGTTACAGGTTGTCTGGAAGAAATCGGTTTTAGTAATAAAGACCGCCCTTTTTGTACTCACGGCAACACATCAAGCTATACAAAACCAAAATAAGCTGGCCGCGCGTAGGTCGAGTAACGTATGACGTCGCGCGGCCAGCTTATGTTGGTTTTGTATAGCTTGATGTGTCGCCGTGTGTACCCTTCTTATTGTTATAAATTGTACTTGTTGTCTATTCTTGGTGTGCAAATAAAGAATATTTATATAAAATGTTACGTACTTAAAGATGCGTTCGACCGTACAATAAATAAGACTTGTCACCACCATGTATAACGTTTTAACTCCAAAGTAACTTTGTATCACGTCCTAAACCACTTTATATAAAACTTTGTGAAACACGACTCCCATCGTAAAGTTTTGAAGCACGTAGTGATTTTATGTTTCAAGTTTTGACTTAAAATTTTAAGTTGCGGGAAAAGACTAAATAAAGTTCTGTAAGATTTTCTGGTTAGCTGACTTAGAATAATGCGTCCCTGTGGAACAATATAAAACTTCTTATTGATATACACCACTAGTTTTTAATTACTAACCTAAGAGGAAGGATCTCCATAGAGTCCGCATAAATTTACGATTGTAGTTGGTCTCTTTTGTCTTATGACGTACCTTTAATAGTAGAAGGAGATGGAACTACAGATATTTGTTTATGCGGCTGTCCACTTTTTTTTGAGCTAGTGTATGTGAAAAGTGACCGTAAACATAAGGCCATATGTCACTTGGTGCCTTTTGTCCATACTACTTGACACCACACACTCAAACCTAAACGTCAAAAAAAGGTGGACACTTTACAATTGGTATGGCTCACTCTAGTCTTAAAGAGAGATCCTTCCTCTTAGTTACTAACATAACTTTGAGAGCCTTTGTTAACGAGACGGTTTTCCGTCGGGGCTACACACGGTTTTAAAGCGTGCCCAAGTCCGGTCGTCAGTTATGTATGGGACACTATAAAGGTTTGTTAACGACGCCGGCGCTAGCGACGACGCAACGACCGGCGCGCAGTCGTGTACAGCCGTCTATGAGAGCTTGTCGACGAGGCCAGGTGTACGCACGGCGTGGTCCCGCCTACAAGAATAAATTTAAATAATCTGTGTCCCATACATTTTAGTCGAGTCGGGGTACTGCAGTTTTATATGGGACGGCTCATTTTTTTTTATTTTTCTTGATGTTGGCTCCATAATGAAAGTTGTTCAGTTTGATGGTCTAAACCAACCCCTTAAGTATTACTAGGGTGTGTATATCAAGAAGAAGTTTTATTGTCTTTAATTGGTTATTATTGTAAATATAACCAGACTCCGTTCGTATGGAGCGCGCCAACAGTAACCCCAGTCTGTCATCATGATGCACTGCGAGTATTTCAAACTATAATAGCCCTGTCATTGCTACATGCCTACATTACATATAGTCTAGGAAAAATAAGGTTTGAGATTGCATTAAAGACACTTTAATAAATTGTGTTTGAAATAATATCACTGTTAGTTTCTAACACTTTTGTCGAGATTTCGTGGTTATATAGGCTCAGGAACCTGAGAAATACCTTAAAATCGATATTAATGTACAAATGGCAAGCTTATTTCTAAAAATATTTCGACCAGCATACCAGCAATAGAGACAGTTAATTATCAAAAGGCAAATTTAATGTTTAAAAACAAACAGTAAAGAATTTAGTTTTGAGGTTATAATTTTTGAAGACTTACAAAATATTAAATATCTACCCAAATTAACGATATTAACCGTGGATTATTATTGTCATAAGTAAAATGTATTAAACGAAGCCATCCTGTACAAAATCACCAGTTTTCCATTTTTTGTTCATACCTAAATTTAATGTTTTGTAAATGTCCTAATTATTCAATAATAAAACATAAAAAATCGGGGATTATTGAGAATTTATGTTTTTCAGGTATGTATATTCCAAATTTTCACCAAAAGTGCAATTAATGCAACCTACTCCATACAAAAATCCGTAGATTTCCCCGACTAATACTTTTAAAATATTCATTCAAATCTGCATGTCGTCCGTCGGCGGAAACGGAAGCATCAATAACGTTAGCGAATGATTAATGTTCCGCATTACTGGAGCATCCCACTTGCACTGTATGCGGGAGTGACAGGGAGTTATGAAAATGTCACGTCTTCTGGGAAACGATGGCTGGAAACGTTTTAGAAGACCTTTAAATAAGATGGTTCTATAGTTAGGTAAGTATCCTCTTATACGTAATCTCACGACCGTAATCATTTTCGGTGCGGCCAGAAACCTTACAACCAAGCAGCATAAGCGACTATACCCATTGATATCTTATATATATAACTGACTAGATTCACAATCAACGTTCTAAAAATGGCAGAACAACATATTCGTGCCACCCTCAGAGGAAGGATCTCCATAGAGTCCGCATAAATTTACGATTGTAGTTAGTCTCTTTTGTCTTATGACGTACCTTTAATAGTAGGAGATGGAACTATAGATATTTGTTTATGCGGCTGTCCACTTTTTTTTGAGCTAGTGTGTGTGAAAAGTGACCGTAAACATAAGGCCATATGTCACTTGATCCTCTTTTGTCCATACTACTTGACACCACACACTCAAACCTAAACGTCAAAAAAAGTGGACACTTTACAATTGTTATGGCTCACTCTATGCCTATAGGTATAATCTCTTTGGTGCCACCCAACAGCATGCATACTTGATTTGTTTGGGTTATGTGTCAGATTCGAACAAAAATTTGGTAAGATTTTGTGTGAAACTTGGAGTCTATAGTATTTATGTCAATGGCAGTAGGTATCTACTTAAAGTGTCAAGATCAATTTACGTGTCATATGCATTGACTTACCACTACTGGACGGAGGGTCCGCGCTCAAAAGTGTCCGAATAAAAAGAGAACGAAAACGTAAAAAAGAGAACGAATTCCGCAACAGTTTTCGTTTGATCGGCCGACTACGCGCACGCGTTGGGGGAGTGGGACGGAAAAGAATTTCTGAATTTTCAATGTTTTTAGTTGGTTTATATTATAGTAATACGTAATTACGTACTTAGGTTTATGTATTTTAGTCTCGGACACTTTATTCGAGTATTTTGTACGTCCATAGTATTCTACGTCAATGGTCATATAACAATAAGTGTGTGACGACGTGCGGCCTTTCACCCTCAATAGAAAACGTACCCCATAGTCACCCCGTATCACACCCACAGATAGAAACAGATTGGTCCATTCCGGCCATTCCGGATTCCAACAAACGGATTACGCGGTTTAATGAAAGTAGTCATTTAAAGGGGTAGTTTAGAGTCTAAACTATTTTCAAAGTTTTTCAGTTTGATAGTCTAAACTTTAGACGTCAAAAAAAGAGAAGAGAATTAGTGGATTCTTTCCTCCCTCAGGCAGCCAAAATATGCTGCAACCAACTGCTCGCTTTGTTAGGTATGATTCAGTAGTCTGAGGCGCGGTAGGTTAGTAGCAGCAAAGATTTGCACCACGTCACAGGTCCGGCACTCTAAAGAACGTTTTTGAATTTCGAAATGGCGTCTGCACATGCGCACTTTGTGCAAACCGTCCATGACATTGCGTGTAGGGTTGAAACAAAGAGATTATACCTAATACAGTGAGCCATACCAATTGTAAAGTGTCCACTTTTTTTGACGTTTAGGTTTGAGTGTGTGGTGTCAAGTAGTATGGACAAAAGGCACCAAGTGACATATGGCCTTATGTTTACGGTCACTTTTCACACACACTAGCTCAAAAAAAAGTGGACAGCCGCATAAACAAATATCTATAGTTCCATCTCCTTCTACTATTAAAGGTACGTCATAAGACAAAAGAGTCTAACTACAATCGTAAATTTATGCGGACTCTATGGAGATCCTTCCTCTGAGGGTTGAAAGCCGCGCTTTGCAATTAATGTCATCGTTATTTCAATACTCTTTTTTATGCACTTTAAAGACACAATTTTTATATAGTCAAATCCAACGGGTGCGCGCGGCTTCCCTCAAGTTTCCCAGAAAGTGTGAGGTGAGGTGGGGTATCTGAAGTCAGAGGGGGGCGGGGAGTGGCCGTTCTGTATATAGAACTATATACTATTACCTATTCTGTGACCACGTCGTGCATGGCGTACAAAAGTCCGCTATTTTATTTAATTTACTATCGAATTAAATGTGTGTGTGTGGGGTTTTATTTTCTTTCTTGAATGTATGTTTAATACTATTATAGTAAATTGTTGTAGCACTTTTTCAATTGAAGTTTTCTTGATTGAGAAATAAAGAAATATAATCACTTCCGACAGAACCATTTATACTTTAACTATAGCAATTTAAAACTGTACAATCTACAGGACATGAGAAGTGATTTGGTTTTTCTCGAAATCAATTTTAATTAATAAAACTGAAGAAATAGGAATCTTAAGTCACCCCTTTTTTTCCAGTTGTAACCATTTTACTCTTACATTGTTGATCAGAAGAAAATGAAAATTGACAATAGGTATACTTCAAAAATATAACATAGAATGATTTGGTTTTCTTATTAAGAGAACTGCTAAAAGAGAGCTTCTGTCCAGAGCCACGCGCTTGTTTACATAGATTAGTATGGAGAGTCGTGTTCCCAGGCGGATACGCCTTAAGTAAAATGCGTAACATTTAATTCCGAAAAAAATTTACATACAAATCGGTAAAACCACGTAAGTGCTACAGCGGCGTTTTATAATGTAACTGTCATACTTTGTAATAGAGGAAGTAGAGAGGTAATCCTTACAAGTTACGATGGCTTTACTATACGCAATCTTGTTCATACCAAGTTTATTGGTTGTGAAAAAATGAAATTATTGTTATAACGTTTTTGCTATTTACTTGGATTTTCGATTAAGTTATTGTACTGGTAGGCATAAGAATGAATGAAATGAAATGAAATGAAGTGCTATTTTAGGGTTCCGTAATCAACAAGGAACCCTTATAGTTTCGCCATGTCCGTCCGTCTGTCCGCATCGTAGCTCAGAGACACTTGGTACTAGAAAGCAGTAATTTGACAAGGGTATACATATTTTTCACGCCGACAAAGTGGTAAAATAAAATCTTTAAAAAATTCTTTGGGGTACATCCCCAACACGAAAAATGGCGATGAAAGTTTTTTTTCTGATCTGTCCCATGGTGTGGGGTATCGTTGGATAGGTCTTTTAAAAATATTTTCGGTGTGTGAAAGCCATTTCTCGATTTAGCGATCCGTTAGCGAAATGTTATGCTTTAAAGTGAACATTTTTGTTAGATCCAAAGCAGGCATTTGCGGCTCCAAAGCAGGTTTTTAATTTTTCAGGTCGGCTTTAAAATATTAATATTGTTTGTCACCTATACAGGGTGATTATTAATTAGACCTATTCCTTGAAAGAGGTCATACTAGAAGTCATTTGCCATAAATTAAGCCCTGTTAACTTAACTGGTGGTCGAAAATGAGTAGTTACCGAGTTATATTGGTTTTAAAATTTTTCAACATTTTCGGACATGATCCCGAAAAAGGATAATTGTAAAAAAAGTATCCAATCCTAGTCTGTCCATTGATAATTCTTTTACAATAATTTTTTTTCCGGACCACGTCCAAAAATAAAAAACCATCATATCTCGATAACCACTCATTTTCGACCCCCAGTTCGGCTTAATTTATGGCAAATGACTTCTAGTATGACGTCTTTCAAGGAATAGGTCGAATTACCAATCATCCTGTATATATGTTTGTATTGTAACCTACCCTATATAAACTCACACACGACCGCAATCCCTTTTGGGGATGCCAAAAACTTAGCATTATAATAACAGTGCATAAAAATTGTTAAAAGAACAAAAAACTACAATTTATTAGTAGAATTGGACCGTTCATTTTATCAAAGCTTTTTAAGTAGTGATTGAATGCGGTCTCCCTTGCCGCCTTATTAAATTTAATTCAACCGCCATAGCTTAATTGGCCGGCCAACTTTTTGTCAGCACTCTATTCAGTTGGTTAGTTGGAGCAACTTGGAACAGAGTGGGGGGCGGCTTGAGGGATTAATTTGATGAGTCTGTCTGTGTTCTTTAAGAATCACCCATTAACTTTGACACAGTCTACGAAGTTTTGTACTTTTTGTCTCAATTCATACTTAGGTCGGATTCGACCGACCGCGAGTAAATTTTATTCTTAGTTTAAGTCGACGGTTCCTCTAGAGTAAACTGATTTTGCGATTTACCACCACTAATCTATGAATAAGTTGAGAGTAAATTTTACACGGCCAATTTTGACGGCGTAAAGCTTATACTGAGACTAATGAAATGTCAAAAACTTCATAAAAATAACCTAAAAATTTAAACTGTTCAACCTCACATTGAAATAAGTACGGATAAAACGACCTTTTACTTTAGGTGGTTTATAATTACATTCGTTCCTTTAGTTTGGGTTTAGTGTGATAGAACACAAATTAAGTTATTTCGGAGTAAATACTAAGAGTAAAATTATTCTTCTATAAATCAAAGTTTGGTTGAATCCGGCCTCAGTCAAATTATACTTAATTTTAAGGCTATTATTGAATTACATAAACAGATAAGTAGCTAGGTATTTGAAACATTCTTAGAACAGCTTTGGTAACGGCCAAGATTATGTTGGATAGTATATCTTTCTGATACTTAACTTATTAAATTATATTTGTGTATAAGAAAAAAATGTTAGTTACTTACCTTCTTTACTACCACATTTATGTTTTGGGCTTAGGTACTATCTGTCTTCATGCTAAATATCTTTCCCAACACTCTGTATAGGTTGTAACGTCGCGCGGCCAGCATATTTTGGTATTTTAGGTTTATGACTCGCCGTGTGTAGTATACAATCAGGGCTGCCAGATTGTATAATTGGATACAAAACTGTATAATTGGGTGGCTGTTTGTATCCTTTATGTATCCTGGACTCTCATGTATAAATGGATACAAAACAAAAATCATTAATTTAATGAACTGAAAACCTTTGCTGGGGTCCAAAAATCGCAAAAGAGTGATTCTTTCAAGTTCTGTAGAATCTTGTCTCTCTCGGTTGAACCAACAAATGCTGAATTTGATGCAAACATACCCCTGTATGTATCCTGCGAGACAATTTTGTATAATTTCATTGGCCTCGCTGAATAATTGTAAAAATGTACTGGCAGCCCTGGGTACAATACGATATAATTATAGTAAAAGTGAGACATGTTTTAAACTAGATGAAACTAGTTAGGTATACAAATTCTTAAAACATAACGAATAAGAAATATAAAAATTTTATTTTAAATTAAAAAAAACACTTCTAGATTCGCCACTGGAACGTAGGATGCAAAAAGGAACGAGAAAAAGGCGTGCACGAAATGAACCAAGCTAAAATAAAAGCAACGCACTACTCAGTTTCAGGAAAAAATCTGTTTTAGAGTTTTATAGGAAATTCGAAATGAAATACGTACTGCGTATAAGGTATCCATACAAATCCGTGCCATGTCAGTATTGGCTATGTGCACGACACTAGCGCCCGTAGCGATGTCGGACCGACGTGAATTATTTCAAGTAACATTTTAGTTTAAAGTATGTAATTAAAAAAAAAAAATTATGTAAAAACTTAAGAAATTAGCAACATTAAGATATTAAACATTTTAAAGTACCTATCCACGATATTTGCAGTGCCATTATCCGTACAAACTTTTATCCCGGTTGTCACACCTATGGAGATAAAATTTCAAAAACCCTTTTTAGTGAGCACCTAGATGCTAATAGAAACTTCTTTTAAAATTTTAAGTTTGTAGTCTTTACAGTTTTGGAGATTTCGTATTGAGTTAGTGTGTGGATATGCATAGATTCAAGCATATTTTACAGTTGTCCGACAAAATTACACATTGCTGCCACCCCGGGAGCTGCGATCGATTTGACAGTTCCCATCACTACTTCGCACATAGCCAATACCGGGATATAGGAGCACATTTGTAGGTTGAAAGTCGTCGATGCGCCGGACATTACTGAATGTAAGGCATTCAGTACTGTCATACTGCTCTTCTACAGGCTACGGGGTATGGGGCAGTGATGGATACAGGGATGGGATGGGAGGGGGACTCAGCCCCCGGCCCAAAAACAGAAATTTATCAACACTTTTAATAGAAATAGATCGACGAAACCTCAGCCCGTCCCAAAAATTAATACTGGTATTGATGTGCATGGCATAGCATATGCTTACGACTATAGTCCCCGAGGGGGTAATCAGAGATATTCTGAAACCTCAGAACATCCGCGTTTGAACGTTTCACTAGTACTACCGAAACTATATCCAGTGTGACGGGGAGTGAGCCTGTTGAAACTTGAAAAGGCAGTGGGTACAATACATGCCTCGAAATTTAAGCATGCAGGTTTCCTCACGAAACCAAATGACACCGGCCAGATGGTTTCCTCACGAGATGTGCATTAGATAAGATAAGATATCTTGGACATTTGTCACACAAATTATCTAGTCACATATAAAGTACCAGAATCTAGCCTGGACTTGTGTTATGATGACTAGACAATGATATAGAATACATATATAGAATACATAACATCCATGACTCGGGTACAAATATTCATATTCATCATTCAAATATTTGTCCCTTACGGGATTCGAACCCGCGACCCTTGGCACAGCAGTTAGGTTCACTACCGACTGAGCTACCGGGCTGTCAATGCATGGCTGGATCTTATAAAGCTTTATTTAAAGGATAGTACGGTGCATGCAACTGCATTGGGATACTAAGCCTATTCCCAGCAGTGTGCTAGTAAGTATAGGGTGTAAGAGAAGACCATCAAACTGAACAACTTTCACTATGGAGCCTTCCTCCGGAAATGCGAAAAAAATCAGCTGTCCCATACATTGAAGTCGGATAGGTACAACAGGTAGTATGGGACAGCTGATTTTTGTTCGCGTTTCCGGAGGTATTAATTAATTAATTAATTATTAATAATTAATTAATTTAGACCCCCTTGATAAGCATATACAGGGTGTAAGGAACAGCCCTCCACAAAACAACCTAAGACCATTAAATTTAACAACTTTCGCTATGGAGGCTACCTCCGGAAACGCGAACAAAAATCAGCTGTCCCATACAAAACTGCTGTACCTACCCAACTTAAATGTATAAGACAGCAGTTTTTTTTTTTCTCAGGGGCTAAATTCGGCATGCTTTTCTCTTGCAGTGCAACCATAACCTGAAAACCGTATACCCAGAATCGATAACTGAAAAACATATTTTTTGAAAAACGTAACTTTTGGTGATTTTAAATCTTTTTACAATAAATAGACGCAAATTTCAACATATTAAATCTATTGGCATATTCAAACGGTTCACAGGTTTTCTTGCGTTTATAACGTTAGGTACCTATATTATAATAATTATGCACAGCTTGCAAATAAAAAGTCTGAAATGTCAGTGTTTATGAATAGTTAACTGAAGCGAATAGAAAATTATATACTAAGTAATCAGTCCCGGATCTAGGATTTTTCCGAGCCGGGGCAAAAACTTGACTTCGGCGCCCCTCTCCTCCAAGGGAGTAGCAATAATTGTTTCCCACGGAGGCCAGGTCCACGTTAGTTCGATGCAATACTTAACTTAGATACCTAAAACTTGAAGGGATCAAAGTGAGCTCAAGATTTTACTGCAGTATGATTAGCTCGTCGCAATAATTATGATCCAAAATCTGGATCGAATTGTGCAATAGATATACACATAGTCTCAACACAATAAAAACCAAGAGCCAGCGACGCGAGCTCGAATTATTTTTGCAGTAATGCAATAAATTATTCGTCAAAACTCAAACTCTTGTTTTTGGCGCCCCCTTAAGGGGATATAATTCGGGGCGCGCTCCATACAAACGTACTATGGTGATATTTTCAATAATAACCAATTAAAGTCAATGAAATTTTGCTGAAACAATCTTGAAACAAATATCTATGCTTGTATGGAGTCAGATTTTCGTTAAAATATACAGTTTCAATGCTAGGATTATTTTAAGATTTGTATGGAAATCTTTGAGGCATTGTAACTTTAAAACTATACATATTAATGAAAATCTGACTCTATACAAGCATAGAAATTTGTTTTTAGATTGATTCTGAAAAATTTTATTGAGTTTAATTGGTTAGTATTGAAAATATCACCATAGTACGTTTGTATGGAGCGCGCTACGAATTATATCCTCTTAACCTGCCGCCCGGGGCATGGGCCCCGGTTTGACCCCCCCTAGATCCGGGGCTGTAAGTAATACCTATGTAGAATTTTTCTTACTACTAAACTGTTCTTTATGCAGGACTAATAAAAACTGTTCTTTATGCAGTTTTATTGCGAAAGTCTTATCACAGAACCATCGAATAATTATAATAGTGAAATAAACAGTGTAAATTTATGTAGGCACCTTTTTATTTAATAATTCCATACCTACTATATAAGGTTTAACAAAATTAGCTGAAACTATTTTAAGGGGATGATCAGACCATCAAACTGAACAACTTTCTGTATGGGACCAATATCGAATTCGAATAAAAAATTTGTTGTTCCATACAAACCTACTCGACCTAAATGTATGGGGCCAAAGATTTTTTTTCGCGATTTCGATATTGTTCCCATAGAAAAAGTTGTTTAGTTTGATGGTCTGATCATCCTCTTAAAATAGTTTCACCTAATTTTGTTACACCTTATATTAAACGAGCAACATTTGTCTGTATATCTGTAATTGCAATTTCGATCAAATTTTATATACAGGGTGTTAGGGCAAAAATCGTTTTACCAATTTCCTATAGGTTTCTTAGGGAAAGTTGTTCAGTATCATGGGTACAATCACCTCTTAAAGTAATGCAACTGTTTACCCTATCGCACATGCTTACCTCTTATCTTCTTTTAAATTTTCCCCATTTGTATGACATGGCAGCTAAGTTTCCAAGGTATTAGGGGGGTTTATGGGGGCAAAAATTGGGGTCTGGAAAAACTCATTTTCAACGAGCAGAGCTCGATCGCCCAGGTACTGTACCTTGCCTTAATTTAATTCAGTAAAAGGATAAGTAGGTACTTGATAAAATAGAGCAAGACAACCAGACTTCCTTTATCGAATCAGCACGCCTAGTATGATTTTTCTACTTGCCCGCGACTCGGCTTTTTTCCATACTACCTACATGTCGCGGCAAGTGCGGCTTTCGCTCTCCGAAAAGCGCGGGAACATTTTATTTTCTATGCAGCGAAGGTGCGTCGCGCGCGTGTAGAGAAATCATACTAGACGTGCAGTTTTGTACGGTAAAATAAAAATGTTTTATATTATAAATAGTTTAATAATTTAAAAGTTGTCGTATTCAATAGCTGGACGTTACAATACGCTCTTCTACTGTTCTACTACAATTGTGGCATTGTTTGCTGCCAACCTTCCGGTCTCAATGGCATCAACAATCCTGATTGGAACCCTGATGCATATTACTGGACTGTTGGCATTATCTACCACTCTGAACTCCAGAGTCACTTGGGTTCCCTGTAAAAAGGAACGGTTTAAAATTAGGATCAAATCCAAGGATCAAATATATGGTTCAGTTACCTGGGCGGAGAAACAAGACCAAAGATTTAATTTCATGCACCAAGGGGATAAAACAGTGTCTTTAGTCACGGGCGCCATATTGAATCCCGAGCGTAACGAAGGATTCTAGGGTTAAATCCCGAGCGAAGTGAGGGTAAGAGGATATAATTCGTAGCGCGCTCCATACAAACGTACTATGGTGATATTTTCAATACTAACCAATTAAACTCAACGATTTTTTTCAGAATCAACCTAAAAACAAATTTCTATGCTTGTATAGAGTCAGATTTTCGTTAAAATGTATAGTTTTAAAGTTACAGTGCCCACAAAGATTTCCATACAAATCTTAAATTAATCCTAGCATCGAAACTGTATATTTTAACGAAAATCGGACTCCATACAAGCATAGATATTTGTTTCAAGATTGTTTCAGCAAAATTTCATTGACTTTAATTGGTTAGTATTGAAAATATCACCATAGTACGTTTGTATGGAGCACACTCCGAATTATATCCCCTTAAGACTAGAATCCTCAGTGCAGCGACGGGTTCAAGCTCGCCCAAGACGAGAACACCTTTTTCCCCGAGGAGCATACTCTACTTTTAACACCTTCAGCGAGACAATAAAATGCAATCATTTCTACCACATGCCCTTTCTTTCGTCCACAAAAACACTGCACAAGTAAGGGGGCATCCATTAATTACGTAAGGTGTTTAGGGGGATAGGGGGTCGAGCCGAATCTCACCCAATCTCACGTGGGGGAGAGGGTGGATCTCGGCAAATATCACGTCATTTTTTAAGCAAGATACAGTGGAAAATTGCTATAAAAGTGTACTTAATTAATTAAAACATTAGGATATGAATATGGATTTTTAAATAAATCTAACGCAATCAAACAGCCTATCGAATTTACACTAAAAATACGCATTTTGAAAAATCTCACCTGACATTTGGGGGGTCGAGCCAAATCTCACGAAATCTCCCCAAGGGGGTAAGCGGGGGTCGACAAATCGCCATAATTACCTCACGAAATTAATGGAACCTGCCCCTTTGCTAAAATGTGGTCATATTCTAAGGAACCACGACAAATAGATACTCACAACAGGGAAGAATGATTCTATAAACATTTTCAGCGTATACTGCACTACTTCGTCCTGAAGGACCGGGCAGTGAGTGTTCGCTAAAAAGTTGCAGGTCACGGAGTTCTCTTGCAGGTCGTAAGGGATCGGCACCTGGAGGATTCCTAGGCTCATGTACGCCGTGACCAGGGTGCGCATCGACGTCATGGTACGAGCTGCCGGCAAATATTGATAAATTTTAGTCGAGTTGTTGGTTATCTGACCACCCCGACAGGGATTTATCGTCGTTAGAGAATTTAGGTATTTAGTTTTGTCTGTGAAGCAAACAATCTGCCCATTTATACAGGTTATACAAGGTGTTAAAAAAGTAAAAATAAACATTAATAACTTTTTAGAGGGTTGTTTAGACCATCAAACTGAACAATTTTCACCTTTCACTATGAAACCAACATCGTAATCGCGAAAAAAATATCTACTGTTCCATACAAAACTGCAAACCTTATGGGTGAGCTGATTTTTAAAAAAGTGTCAGCATAGTAAGAAGGACCGTATATACTTTCTATAGTCCTTCAGAATGCTATATTACTAATATCACAGAGCTAATATTCTAAATGTCAAAGTTTGGATGTTTAGATGTTTGGATGTTTGTGACTCAATCACGCATTTGGATGAAATGAAATGAAGTGTTTTATTTGCATAAATACAGTTTCAGAAAGATGTTCAGCATTATCATAGGTAAGTCTCTGTATTTGATCTGTCGTACAGATGTGCAAATTATGTTATAGCTTGTTGTGAATTTACCCTTATATAATACTAAAATAATCAAGCACATTTATAATTATTATCATATTTGGAACTTTTACAATTTAAACACATTTTATTTAGCCATTTAGTTAATGTTGTCTTAAAATTTTTTCCATGCAATATTTTAATATTATCTGGTAGTTTATTAAGTAGTGCAATGCTCATATTGGTTACATTTTGTTGAAAATTTCATTATTCTGGATTAACACCTAGGATAATTTTAAGGTCCACGCAGAAGCAGTCGCGGGCAACAGCTATACTTCATTCCAAATAAGGACGACAAGATTATCCGATCCTATTTAACTTTCTGGCCAATTCTGATTACCAAATGTAATTAATTTATTGGATACATATACTATCTGACATATCTTGGACGTTACTAAAGCTGTTCTAAGAATAAGTGAGAGGAAGTGTTTCAAATCTCTGTTTCTGTAATGCAAAATAGCCTTAATCTCGTTGCTATTTTGAATGGAGTATAGTATAATTTTTAAGGTCCACGCAGAAGCAGTCGCAGGCAACAGCTCGTTGACCATAATCGTTTTTTAGCCTATAGCAATTGATCCCAATGCTGGCCAAAGGCCGTCTCAAAGATGCATGAGAATACTAACGTGCTCTGAAAACGATGTTCAGCACGACATCTTGGAGCTGCGGGAGCTGGCAGGGAGGGTTGATGCACCCTGAAATATACGTGTTGACCGGAAGTTCACCCTCGTGGTTGGTGCCTGTAATAGATTAATGAAATATGTCAAATTCATCGAACGTCGGTGGCGCGTTGCGCTATGGAAACTCAATCTTGAGGTCCAGGTTCGAAACTGCACGGACGACATGCCATGTACTAATGAGTTTTTCTAACTTATGTACGTAATACCGACTGCTCTCAAACGGTGAAGGAAATCATAGTGAGGAAACCTGCATACGCTGAAGAAGAAATTCTGATTCGTATGTGAAGTCTACCAATCCGCATTGGGCACGCGTGGTGGACTAACACCCATACACCCTCCCTGAGGGTTAAAACTATACATTTTAACGAAAATCTGACTTCATACAAACATAGAGATTACTTTCTAGATTGTTTCTGAAAGATTTCATTGACTTTAATTGTTTAGTATTGAAAATATCACCAGACTGCGTTCGTGTGCAGCACGCATTTACGCATTCGGAAGAATAGTCGTTTTTAAATAGTGTCTACTTACACCGAGACACAGCCGTTGAGTCCTGGCCCTTAACTCCAGCCAATAAGACACAAAATAGCACAAAAGACTGCCACATCTTGCCCAACAAACAACAGTAATACTGATTAATGATTATTAATTGTCCATCCTTATAAATACTTCGTTGAATATACAACGTGTTAATGAATAAGCGCAAAACCTCATACACCCCAACAGATTTATAAAAAATCTTTCAATATTTTGATAGTTAAAAATTAAAGTTATTCACATTTTAAGTTTTGAGGCAAAAGTGATTTGTTATCATTTCAGCAATGAATGAAAGCGCTAACATGCTCATGGATACATTTTAAGAATCTTGTTTTGGTAGTAAGTAAGGCGAGAGTGCCCGAGCGGATTTTAAATTTTTCATACAAATTACCTATTATATTTTGAAAACAATTACCTATGTTGAAACCATGATAATTCGATTCTGCTCTCGATTCTAAACCAACTAAGTACTTTCTAGTTTCGCGTTAATCCATTAACACGTTGAATACTATTATCTCTTGAACAGGTGTCACACAGGTGTGCAATGATAATAGATTAATTGATAAGGGAATTGATTTAGGAACGTTGATTATGTTGTGAAGTGATTGTGAATCATGCAAACATGTAAAAACGAATTAAACGTTTTTCAAGGAAATCTTAAATCAAAATATCGTATAATACCTAACTAGCCCAGTCGTTTCACGGTTTGAGCCGGGACTAATTGAGAATTGATATTTATTTCGGTTTATCTTTTAAGAGCCAATTTAAGCCTAGAAATATACCAAAATTTTTAAAAAATTACTTCTGCATCAGCCCCAAATTTAAAATTTAATAATTTATCTCGTTCTAAAAAACCTGACGGTTAAATGTTTAATTTTTTTATTTTTGCTGTATACCATTATACACCCTTCAAACACAGGGCAAATATTCTTGTCTACTTAGAAAGCTTAAAAATACATTTTTATTTTCTAATGAAAAACTCATTTTTTAAATTTCGATGGCTATTTTATTTGGTGTTCCGAAGCTAGGAAGCGCTTCCAAAGTCAATTCTATTAAATTATACCTAACTACTTTATTTCACACCAAAACAACAAAGTCGGACTGTAAAGTCCAGACCAGTTCCGGGATAGGTGCGAGCTTCAAAATGTTTAAGTTGGACGTCTCCGCTTTTCGCTTCGCATCCACCAGTGAACCATATCAAACTCGGATCAGTAGTTCATATGCATCATCCTTGAACTAACAGAAAAAGTGGAACGCCATCCTTGCGCGTCTGTGTGGAATTACATAGATTGTCACGATTATTTTGAACTAAGTTTTAATAGAGAAAACCGTCATGTCGTTATTTTAGCATGCGTAATATTAAAAAAAAACACGTCTGAGTAAAAAATCTAAAAAAAAACTAGTCCAGTAGTCTAGAATTATATTAAAAAAGTAATATTGCGCTCATCCGGTGGAATAACCGCACAATTACATTATTGCAAATTTACACGAGAAGGGTTTAAAGGTTCACCCTCCAAGATGGGCCCAATTTTTCGTCAACGAAACAATAACATCATCGTGAGTTTATTCCTTCAGATAACTATCCACCTAATTATCGTGCGCAATTGTGTGGTTATTCTCCCGGATGGATTGGATTGATGCTACTTTAACAGAAAATTTTATCCGGTCTAGAGTACCTATTTTAATTTACTTTTTACGCAGACGGTATTTTTTTTACTTATTTCAACTTTAAATCGTTATAGAGCGTCTGGTTGTCGCCATATTGAATTTTGATTTACTATCATGTCTTTAGTGACACTCGCAAGATTATGCAAAAAACAAAAAACTTTAGAGTTTTTGAAACCTCAAAACCTAGCGCTATCGGTCTAATTAAGAGAAGTTTATTCCGAATACGTAAATGCGCGCTGTATACAAACGAAGTCTGGTGATATTTTGTATATTGCCCAATTAAAGTCAATGCAATTTTTCAGAAGCAATCTAGCATCATTAGCAAGCAATCATTTTTTCTATGATTGTATGACGTCGGATTTTCGTTAAAATATACAGTTTTAATGGTAGGATTAATTTAAGTTTTGTATGCAAATCTTTCAGGCACTGTAACTTTAAAACTATACATTTTAACGAAAATCTGGCAACACACAAGCATAGAGATTAGTTTCTAGATTGTTTCTGAAAAATGTCATAGACTTTTATTGGTTAGTATTGAAAATATCACCAGACTTCGTTTGTATGGAGCACGCTTCGAATTATATTCCCTTGACGTAAGAATCATCAATATCGGCCCACGCGTTTGGTCTCTAGAGTAGCACAAAGGTACAAACTTTCACACATACATGATAAACACATTAACCTTCCTTTGTGTCGCGCAGTCGGGTAACAAAGACAGCACTTCTTAATTTTTCTCGTTTTGTCGGTTGTGGCGTGCTAGGCCCACTGGAACACTAGTGACAGTCGCCCGGTAGCTCGTACTGCAACTGGCGGTACTCAAGTTCCTTCACAGTGAGGAATTTAACTGAAAATGGAATGTAATTTATACGAAATGACACAAATGATATCTCATTTGGGCGAGAGTTTCAAGTTTGGGACCGGACTTGCCGCGCCGTTTACTCGGTGCGTGACATGAATTTAACTGCACTTGTTTTCAGTTATGTCTGAGGGGTGTGATTCTAGTGTTATTGGACAACTGGAGCTCAATTTTCAGACAGCCTATATTCCAAAAGGATAGTTTTGTACTTTTACCGTTCGGTGGAGCTCTCATCAAAATAATGAAGATTTTTCAATAATGAAAAAGTCCTACTCCAACTTACTACAACAGCTTAAAAGCATTATAGACGGTCTGCAGGAAATTTGAGAATAGCTATTTAAGGTATTCATTATTGAGAAATCTTCATTTTTCATTATTGAAAAAATAGCCCAGTAAAAATACGGGTCGAAAGGAAATAATTTATAATAAGTATTTTTTTTTCTAGATCGTTTATACAAATGTTATTAAGATACTTACTTTATTAACGAACTAAAATTCGTATTTTAAGTTTTTAGTTCTTAAATGTAAATTTTTTATTTATAGTGTTAGATTTCTTTCTTTTTTATTGTTTGTTTTAGGTTATGAGTTTATATACACTGTGTAAAGTTTGTACTAAAATTGAATATTTCGTAATTTCTACTTATTTAAAAACAAAGGTCTCGTGGTGATTTTGCTTTGGATATAAACGAAGACGAACTTCTAATATAAAAGAAGCAAATGTAAGTATTTAGCAAATGACATAAAAACGGCTGTTATAAATTATTTACTTTTGCCATACGAGCGCACCGTAACTTTACTGGGCTAAAGGGAATCTTTAAAGAAAATAACACGTGAGAAAGGAATAACGCTGCGCTCTCATAAATGACCGGTGCTTTAGTATTAATATACCTAAATGTTTTAGTTTACCTTTGAAGAAAGTCCTATTGAAATAAAATATAGGTACGATATTGAAATAGGATCGTAGGAGTGGTGTGCAAATAATTGAAAACTTTAGCAGTCTGAAGTCCGCAGCGCAGGTTGCACGTTTGCCGAACAAATCTCTATTTGCCATGCACTAACCGATTCAATTTCAGATGGGACGTATAATTTAAAGATTTTTATACATTTTCCTGTAGTTATAAGTACCTAGGTACTTCTATTCAGTAGCGTAGCGAGAGAGAGCAGGGGGGGGGCGAATGCCTCGGGCGGCACTTTACTAGGGGCGGCAAATTCGGGAAAAATATAAGATTGAGCTCTGTCAATAACCACTTCGTAGAGCAGAGAAAAGTCGTGCTCGCTTCGTTTCGTTTCGTTTCAATTATTGTGTCTTCATATAATCCTAAAGAGGTCTGACCACACGCCACGGTCTGCTACGTGGTCCTAAACATTTCAACCCTGCTTCACTAGATCCATAGTTTTTACTTAGGTTACTTTGAACATGTTTTGTACGTAAAAAGCTCTAGATATAACAGATTCGTATTAAGGAGAAAAGTCGAGCTCGCTTCACTCGCTCTAAGTTTTAGTTTTTGCATGGATAAACCAAAAGATGTCTGTCCAGAACCCGAATAGATGTGCAAGAAAATTTGGAGCTTGCTTCTCTCGCCACGCCACTGTCTCTATTTACTTCTATTATACCCATAACTACCTCCGTGGTCTAATGGTTAAGAGCATTAGGCTCTTGACACGGAGGTCGTGGGTTTGATTCCCACGGGGGACACCTATAGTGATATGTCACTATGTTCGTTTTTCCCCAGTTGCCCATTGCAGGCTGAATCACCTGATTGTCTGAAAAGAAACATGATTCCGTATTTAGGATGGCACGTTAAGCCGTTGGTCCCGGCTACTATCTCTGGTGGTAGTAGTCGTTACATAAAAACTACGTCAGAGGCCGTAAGGTGATTTGAAAAAACTCTGACACCAGGGCCTTGCTGCCCACACGATAAGAACATGGATTTAGAACCAATAAATCCATGGGTATAATAGAAGTAAATAGATGAGAAGAGATGAGTGTCATATTACAAGACGACTGTTAAATCTGAATGTGGATGGCTGCATGAAGAGAGGACGACCAAAGAAAAGATGGATGGATTGTGTGAAAGATGGCATGTGTAGAAAAGGAGTGAACGCTGAAATGACGGCTAAAAGAGATGTCAGAAACAATGACGACGGAAAAATATCAACATTTTTAAACTCATATCTACTCCATTCAACAAATGTAGAACAGAGACAACTTATAGCCCACACAAAATAAGTATTAATGCTGTAATACTACAGGGTGAAATTTATATCATTAGCATCCTTTTAAACTAAAAGTCTACCCATCAAACTGAACAACTTTTACTATGGAAGCAAACCAATCGGATCTAAAAAATCTGCTGTTGCATACATTTGAGTCAAGTAACTAGGCTTTGCAATTTAGTATGGAACAGCAGTTTTTTTTTTTGCTCCGGTTAGTTTGCTCGTATCGTATAAGTTATTCAGTTTAATGGGTACCTAGACTCTTAGTTTAAAAGGATGCTAATGATATCAATTTCACCTGTATAGTAATACGTCATATTTGATTATTAAACTTAGTCGTATGTGGTAGGTATGTTTGCAGTCAGAGAGTTGGCGCGGTACTGAAAGGAGAGAAGTACTTTATATGCATTTAGTAGCTATTTTGGATCATTTTTGGACCGCTGCTGATTGTGTATCTAGTTCTGTTATAAAAGGTCAATGGCAAAATGCAATTTTTTTTTCGCAGGCCGGGTCTGGTCTGTCAAATATCCGGGTAGGAAGGGCATTGTCTACCCTCAAAGGGAATGGTACTTCTCTGTATTTTGGAATCATTTGACATTGTATGTCAGCGCCATCTTGCGGAAATCGTAGGAATTCTCTGATTTTTAAGCATCATAGCGACACCTGCTGTGGGTATCCACAAACTTTTACCTATGAATATCAAGTATTTGGATTTCGTGAGGAATTCGCGAAACAGCTACAGTTTTATTTTATTGCAGTTGAAATCGTTTTGGAGATGCCTCTCCCATGTCTCCACCAAAACAGCGCTTCTCAATTCCGTAGTCAAGAGGTTTCCCTGACCGAACGACATTGAACCCTTTCATAGCCGCCTCACCTCTACTAAAGTACTTCATTTTAGTAGGTATACCTACTTTTGACTGGCTTTTACTTCATTATGTCACTATGGTGCCTTCTAATCCATGGAAATCCAAAGAAAATCATAAAAATTCGCACCAAATTTTACAATTATCTAATTAACTCATTAAATATTGGTCTTAAAAAAAATTTACTTTATAGCATTTTTAAATCAATGGTGTGTGTCCCAAGTAAAAGTGACTTCAACTTGTAGATGCACAATTTATTTCCCTGATAATTGGGATGTGTCTAGTATTGTATTGTGTGAATGTTTCCTAACCTAACTCCTAAATACTGTGTCAATTGTTCAAACAAAAAAGAATTCTATGGATTCGCAATGAAGACAGAAATTCCAAATTTATGCATGCAATGCTAGCCTTTTGACTTTTCTAAAAGTTACTAGCGCAGCGAATTTTAAATTATATTTGCATATAAAGCAGAGATGTTGAAGATAATTTCTTTATTCTTCATTAATTTGTATGTCTTTCAAATAACGAGGAGATAGCTTCTGAAAACCAGGAAAATATGGCCCGGCCCTGCGTTTACCTATGAGGAGCGTCTTATACTTTTACCAGCTTTTGTTTAAAATTCCTCTACCCTAAGGTTGTGTGGAAGAAATCGCTTATTAGCGATAAGACAGCCTTATTTGTACCATTCCCGTTTTTTTGTTTCTTTTTTTTATGTTGTATCCTATGTTTTTTGGTGTAAATAAAAGTATATTTCATTCATTCATTTTCATTCAACTTTTACATTTATTTCAATATTAGCTGTTGCCCGCGACTCCGTCTGCGTAGACCTTAAAAAGTATCCTATGTGTTAATCCAGATTATATTCTATCTGTGTGCCAAATTTCATTAAAATCCATTCAGTAGTTTTAACGTGAATGAGTAACAAACATCCATCCATACTTACAAACTTTCACGTTTATAATATTAGTAGGATTCTTAAAAGTCAACTATGACTGAGTGCCAACCTCCAGTAATGGAGAAGAATCCGAAGAAAACTCTGAAAATCGGCTCTCGACGCATTAGCTTTTAGGCTTTTACAGTAATTTGGAGTAGCTCTTTTCCATTCTAAGCATTCTTGTTCGAGAAATCTTAAATATTGTGATGAGGGCGCCACTGAATGGTAAATAGACTAATACCGTTTTGTCCATACAAACGTATTCCCCCGTTTCCTCCGGATAATGACACTAGAGAAACATTTTTTTTACCATACAATATATGTTACCTCTACGCCTCTGATATGTCCTTGTGTTTTGCTTTTTTGCATAAATTAATTACTGTAAGAACTAGGGCTCTTCGAAAATGACCTAATTTTACCGCCTGTTTTCAGATGTCAAACTTTCTGGCGGTGACATGACGGCGTACAGCCTTCAGCTTGGTATCAAAAAAATGTACGATAAATGTACGTAATTGAACGACCAATTTAAAAAAAATTACAATAAGGGTTTACTAGAAATCAATGATTGAAGTGTCACCGCATGGTTTGTTAGCAGTAGGTACCCCTGCAGAATCAAGACTGAGGAGCTGGAACCTGGAGCTCAATGAAAATGTCTCTGCTATGACAAATCGCCAAGTCATACGGTTTATGCAGGCAGTACCACTCCAGCATCAGGATATATAGCCAGTCTTTCTCATAATATTCTTGAAAGAATTATTAAAATCGGTTAAGTTTCGAAGGAGGAAACATACGAAATGCTGATTTCGTCCATTTTATGTAGATAAAATCAGCCCGAGCTGCAGTTCTCTTTCGCACTCTAGTCGGCGGGGTGTGTGGGAGCGATGGATCGGACAAGTCATTATAGTCATTTCGAGAAGAGATAGAGAGAAATAAACAAGAAGAGATTAATTTGGAAAACTTATATTTATATAGTCTTTTGGCAAGAATACTAACTTTTTAAGATTAATAGTACTTAATCAATTATTCATTAATCCTTAAACAATCATTTTAAACATAGTAAAGTTTAAGTGACTAAATAATACATAATTAAACCTTCTTGCATTTTGACAGTCGCTATCAGATATATTATCGTAGCAAACAAGGTGTTCAAATATTTCCGAGCAGAACAAATTTTCAGTAAATTCTTTACAACAGGGGCTTGTTTCACCACTTCTGAGTAAGTTCTTGTTAGCTTATCCGTCAAAATATCTGTCTGATAAGCTAACAAGAACTTACTCAGAAGTGGTGAAACAGGCCCTAAATGTTACAAATGATATCTGAATGTGTATTTAGTCTTAAATATCAGAACAGCAAATTTTCATAATCTCTTAACAATCACCCTGATTGTGAAGATAAATTTGATGTTCTAGGCGTTCAGATATTTTTAATTCGTTATGTGTAAAGAAACTATTGAAAATTAGAACGGTTTAGAAATATTTTGACCACCTTGTTTGCTATGATATATCTTATGGCGACTGTACCATCAATCAAAAATTTGTTAAACAATCCAGTAATCAATCACTATTTATTACAGAACTGAAGCACATTTTACTTTGTCGATGTAATACTAAACTCTTACCTGTGTTCATACAAGTTTAAGTGCTTTGCACTTTCAAGATTTCGAACTGCCTATACATATTGCTTCATTAGAGTTCAATTTCAAACCGACATTTAAAATTGTGCATTGCTAAGAGCAATGTACCTTTTCGAGTCGAAAAAAACACGACAGAAAAAGACACATTCATTAGCGCCACCTAGCGTAGTCTAGCTGTTTTTAACATTGAAATAAACAAACCAAAAACAAACAAAAAACAAATAAAGACTTCCTCTACAAAAGTATAATAAATGCGGGCTCGAAAAATTAAGTCTTTTAATTAAATCACTAGTTGCTACCTAATTTAAGACTTGTTTCATTTTTACATTAAATGGTACCTCATTGCGTTGATCACTTATACACAGGGTCCTTCTGATAGAGTGACGATAAGCAACATTTACACGTTGTTTACTAGAAAGAGATACGTGTCGCGAGGCAATAGAACCGTTTTTGGGGATCTTATTGCAGGGTAAAAATTCGATTTCTGTGAATAATTGTGAATCTAAAGTGAAATCGTAGATAATTTTGTGAAATATACTAACACTATTTCATTAAATTATCCACGATTTCACGATAGATTCAGAATTATACACAGAACTCGAATTTTTACCATGCCGATAATCTCCTGAAAACCTCCAAAAACTGTTTCATTTGACAACTCATGTCAGTTCCTCTACTCTTGTAAGGTATAATAACTTTATATGGTTCATACCATCAAATTGGGAAACTATCTATGGAAGATGTTATAAACCACCATAGTAATCTTTAAAAGGGGTGGTTTGGATTAGACCATCAAATTGAACAACTTTCACTATTTATCGAAGAATTAAGACAATCTGGCGTCCCATACATAAGAGTCGCGTAGGTACTGCAGTTTGTATGAAACAGCAGATTTTTTAACTCTATGTTGGTTTATGTAGTTTTTTCTCGAGTGAAAGTTGTTCAGTTTGATGATCTGTACCAACCCCTTTAAATATATTACATGGATGTTTTGTTACACCCTCGATGAGATTCACATCAACATCGAAAAACCTTTTTAGTTTCAATAACTTAAATTTAGGTAGTGTACAGTCACCATCAGATATATCGTACATACAAGGTTCAAATATTTCTGAACAGTGCTCATTTTCAATAAATTCTTTACAGTAAATGTTACCAATTATATCTATTGTCATAAATATCGGAACAACTTATTTTCAATTATTTCCTTACTATGTTATTTAGAATTGAAATGTATAACAACGGAGTAAGGTACTTTTTCCTTAACTGCTCAGATGTTTTGAATGGCTGCGTAGATAAATTTGATGTTCTAGGCGTTCAGATATTTTTGATTGGTTTTGTGTAAAGAAATTATTGAAAATTAGAACTGCTTAGAAATATTTGTCTACAATAATGTATCTGATGCCGACTCTGCCTATGTACTTTTTATACAAGATTAACATGTAGATTAAATGATAAGACTATAAGCAACGCGCGCAATCAGGTACCGTTCCAAGTTTAATGAAACATTTTCATAGAATGTCATATTAATCACAGATTAAAGCCATAGTAATCACTTTCACCAAATCAACAATTCTTTTTAATAAGTTTCTCACTGTTCACCGTTCGCCACATCACATTTTCACTTATTCAAGTCTTTCACAACTGTAGCGGTAATATTGTTTTCACTCGAAGTTTGCACATTAACTGGCTTCACTGTGTCACTTATAGGTATTTGAGTTACATTACTCTGTTCCTCCGTATTGGTCGGTTTTGTACCGTAAAACGAATATTCATCGATTTCTGAATCGGACTCATCATCCGATAACAAAGTTTTTGATTTATTTGATTCGGTTCGAATGGGTAGCTTTGTAGTAGACTTTTTAGCTATTCTCTTAGCCGATGGGTATATCGAGCTGTCTTCACTCTTTCTCTTATCAGATTCTCTGTCTTCTTCACATTCCATGGCATCTCCTCCGGGTAAATGCGGTTTAGTAACATATTTGAGCTGTAAGGAACTGTGCAGGGCATTGTGATGTGTCCGCAAGTCTCGTAGGAACTTGAAGCGTATGTCGCAATGTCCACATTGATGGATCTCTCTAGAATCGTAATATAGTTTGTAGAATGCGTAGTTTATTGTTTCGCTAGGATGGTTCGCGTTATGATGTTCCAGCATTGATGTCACGTTTAGAAGTAAGGCGAAACAAATACAGCATTTAACAACTGCTTCTCCTTTTTTGCCAAATTGCACAAGTTTGTTCTCATGGGTGTGTGTTCTAGCTTCTATATCACTCATCGCGACTTCGCAATACAGGCAAACAACTTTAGACGCGTCGTCTTTTAGTTTAGGGTCCTCTTTAGCTTTAGGCGTTTCTTTTTTGCCTTTTCCTTTCTTTTCCTTTCCTGTATTTAGAAGCGACTTTCTTACTGGAGGCCCTTCGGGTAATTTCGACTTACTAAAGCTGTAAGGGTGGCCGAGATGAAATTTTTCGTGATGACTGGCCTTTGACGTCATATGGCAAGTGAAGTCGCAGTAATTGCATGTGTATGGTTTAATATTGTAATGCCTGAATATGTGCTCTTCTATAGCTTGCTTGTACTTGGAGGAGTGGTCGCAGTGTGGACACTTGTACGGTTCGTTCTTTTTCTTTGTGTCTTGTTTCTCTGCGGTGCTTTCGTCTGTGGCTTCATCTATTACTAGTCTCTCGTCGTCACTGTCAGCTGTGTTTGATGTTGACGCGGTCGGCGCTGGCCTTTTTCGTCTGACAAGCATTTCTGCCTCCGGTGTGGGTACTCGTTCTTCATATCTGACTACTAGCAAAGAGTTATCTAAGGCGGACAAGCCTGTGGGTGCTTCTTCTATGGAGGTGTCTGTTTCAGAGTTTATGGAAGTTTTCTGGGTTGATAGGACCGCGTTAATCCAGGCCGTGCGCAAGGCGGGGTCTCTGGCAGCGTCTATAGGTCTCGCGGCTTCCCCTGCGTGCACGCTCTTGCAGTGCAGCTGGGCCTCGTGGTAATTCTGATAGTTGTCCGAACAGTTACTGCAACGCCATCTGGAATTTGTAGTTAGCGTCTTTATGTACATGTTGTTAGGATTGATAGTTGTTTATTTGCTTAGCAAAAATACAATTCTTTGGGAAGCTGATATTTGATAATATTAGTGCTGTTTTTGCTTTGCTAGTTAACATTACCTATATTAAAAGTGATTAAAGACAGCTGAAAAAGCAAACAATGTGTACAGAGTTGAATTAAGATATAGTTCTACATAAAATCGTGAATACAAGATCAATGTGTTTTTGACCATCCTAGGCGATTTGGGTTGCTATTATAAAATTGTCAATTACAGAAAGGCCCGTAACAAAAATACATATCAATCCATCAATGTCTATCGATGACCAGTGGGCCTAGCACGACATGATTTATCACTCTTTCGTTTTCCTCATAATAGAGCGAAAAAAATTGCGCGGTATAACGTTGTGGTGCGCATCATGCTAGGTCCTCTGTAAATTACATGACATAGGAATTTAGCTCAATGTGACAAATATTTACAATTTCGAGCGTAAACCTAAGCAAATAGACAGCAATAAAAGCAAATCAAGCGTAATGTAAGAAGAAATACCTTATCTGATTCAGTTCACTCTCCAAATGGTCACGAGTGAGAGACTCATCTTTGTTCTGGAAATCGCATTTAGGACAGCAATACTGGTTGTTTTTCGCTTCACCGAACTGCCCAAAAGCATCTTCTAACTCTTTCGTCCTCGGTTTATCTACGTCTGATGTTTCTGGAGGTTTATTTTGAGTAGTCACGTTTGTTGATGTGGTAGGTTTGTCAGCCTGGACCCTCTGTTTTGAGAGATTCTCTCTATTCTTTTCCATGGCGATTGTTTGGTATTCTAAGAGTTTGGCGACCCATTTTTCGACTCTTGTGTCCACGGGTAGTTCGACTGGGGTTTGGTTTTGTCTGTGCTCTGTAGTCATGTGATCGTTGAGGCCTGTGATGTGGAACGCTTTGTAGGAACAGATGCCGCAGCCCCATCTGGAATTTGATGTTGTTTTCTTTTAGTTAATCGTTAATGTTTGCTATTTAGATATAACAGAACATGATATAGGTATAATAATGATGATATTCATTGATCCTGATAATTGACAACATAACATTTTTTTTAACCACCTGTTTTTAATAAAAAATATAAAAATAGGTTAAAAAATTAGACATAAGTATTGTTCCGATTTAATGGTTGACAGATAGGTATATTGTTAACAGATAGGTATATTGTTAACAGATAGGCATTAAAACAGTAGCTCTGTTTTAATTTGATAATTTTGATATAAGCTTTGAATCACATAATCTCCAAATGGTTTTCTTACTTCGCTTCCTTTCTTAAAATGAAATGTTGTCAATTGTATATTTTCCCCTAATTTACAGGCACAGATAGGCATTTAAACAGTACCTCTTTTTTAATTTGATGATCAAGGTTTGAGTTCTTTTCTAAAATATTAATAGTCAACATTAGAGTTCACTAATTCAAATTTTTTGATGATTTTCGTGTCTTGTTATCCCGGAACAAGGACAGGCTTTTACCGGGTGTATACCCTAGTAATATTTTTTAACTTTCACCATGGAGCCAACATCGACTAGAGGCAAAAAAATCTGCTATTTCATACAAAACTACAACTAGACTCAAATGAATGGGACAGGTGATATTTCTTTTCAACGTTGGCTCCATAGTAAGTTGTTCAGTTTGATGGTCTCAACCGCCCCTTTACAAATTACTTGGGTGTTTTGTTACATCTTGGAGGTCACCATCAAGGCCATTCTATTTCAGATACCAGCTCTGCAACCAGGATCAAATTTTTTTTGAAATTTTCATGCATTTGCTCACGACTATATTGGTAGTCAAGAGGTATTCTGAAAACTCAGAACATCCACGTTTCACTAGTAGTACCGAAACTCTGTCCAGTGTGACGGGGAGTAAGCCCGTCGCCACTGACGGAGAGTGAGCCCAATTTTTAATGTTTTTTATTTAAAAAAAAACATCATCATCTTATTTAAGAGCTACGCTCTTGTCGGTGGAGTATTCGCCAATCCTGTCTCTTTTCCGCTAGTGTCTTGAGTTCTTGATACGACTCGACATCAACCTTTTCCTTCACTTGGGCTAGATAACTCTGTCTGGGTCTTCCTCTGCCTCTTTTCTCCTCTATCTTCCCTAGCAAAAAAAACATATAGTATTAAATTCGTAATTTAAAACATACTCACTTTCTATATTTCAACTCCTCAAACAAGTGTGACTGCATAATGTCCTTACTATCCTCAATGACAACTTTACACAACGGGCACTTATATTTCAAACCGTTAGGCTCACAGAACTGACCGAAACGCGCACAGAGATCTTCTGTAGACTCATCAACGGGTTCCACCGTCTCCTTTTTCACTATATTTAGGTCTATTGCCGCGGTGATAGGACTAATAGATACCAACAGTGGCTTAGAAATTTCAACTGTATTGTCTGTTACTTCAGTCTTAACTTCTGAGTCTGGAACAGCCATCTTCTGCCGTTGCTTCACCCAACGCGGCGTACCATCGACCTGATCAGGAATCGAACCCTCTCTATAATAATAGTAGAATGTTTCTTCCGTACTACCAGGATGAGAATTCTGCTGGTGTTTCGCCACATTCTCTAAATTAGACCCTCTGAAGGGACAGTTGGGGCATTTGAATTGCATTTTTGTGTTATGGAATTTAGCGCAGTGCTCGATGACTTCTGGGCGTAGCATGCTTTTGAATTTGCAGAGGCCACATTGCCATGGCTTTAGGTCCATAGTAGGGGCAGAAGTCGACGGTTGGCTTATGGCTGGTTGTTGAGCCGCGGCTTCTTCCCTCACCACGAGTATTTGCCCAGCGCCTTTGTGCACTTCAGATAAATGCTTTTCTAAAACTTGTCTCTTATAATGGTAGTAAGTGCAAGATGAGCACGCGTATAATCTCACGTCGTGCATTTTGAGATGAGCGATGATTCTTGATGCAGTCAACGGCTTCGATGTGTCTAGATGCTGGTAAGGGGGACAGTGAACGCAGTGGAAGTCGATCGTGCCTGTGTGTAGTGCCTCCCAATGGCATTTCAGCATTCCCTCATTTAGCGATGTGTAGGAACAGCCTTTAGCTCCGCATGTGTGACGTTGCCTCTCTGGTACGTACTTGGGGTAGCGAGAAGCAGCTTCGGGAGGTATTACGAGGTTAACTGCAGGGTTTTTATCAACCCGCGCTGGTTTATCCGGCGCTCTGGTGACGATCGAGCTTGAAGCAAGGTTCACCATCTTGTCGAAGTGTTTCTCATTGGATTCTAGATGGGGGACTGGGTTGACGGGTACAGTTTGCGCGACTGGTTGCAGTTCCGCGTGCTGTTGTAGATGTCGCACCATATTTAGGCGTACTTTAGTGTTAAATTCGCATAACGAACAGTACACTAGTTCGTCTAGAATAGGCTTCGTAGGCAACTGGTGGACTTCTAGAGGGCTGAAACGCTTCTTTTTAGGTGGTGTTTCTATCTTACTAGCCGATAGCTTTCGCTTAGGAGCCGGTTTTGGATTAACAGTGTACACGATTGGACCGCCGCCGTCCTCATTCTTAGAATTGACTACAACACTTTTCGCTCCATGCAATAGTCGTACGTGATTCTTTACTTGGCGCAATGTGTTACTGAAATCACACACGCCGCAAACGAAGCGATCTTGGAACATACGAATATCGTGCGTATCGTAATGGAAATAAAGCTCTTCTCTGGTAGATAAGAAAGAGCAATGTGCACACTTAATTTTTTCTGCAGGATTCGGGAAGCACTGCGACGTATGGATGTGTCTTTTGAAGGTAGTTTTGGTTTTGTACACTGATCTACATTTTGAGCACTTGAAGAGAAAACGAGCTGATATTTTTATAGACCCTTGACTACTTTCCTTTGCTGCTTCGTCGTCTGATAGCGCTATAACTCCTGAAGTCGAGTCCCTGGAATCTTCTTCTTCGCTGTCTAAGCAAATTACATCACTTTTGGTTGTTTCTTTTACCGGTGTCTCATCTTGCGGTTCAGTTTTGAGTACAGGTGTCCTTTGTAAAGAAAGATTGTTGTCCTCGCTTGTCTTAGGTGGTGGAGTAGATATTCGTGGTTCCATTGGTTCTAATAGTATACCATCAGGTGATGTGAGGTCTGGTTGGACCTCTGGAGGTTTCTCTGGTTCATTCGGCGTTTCAGTTATCTTAGGTTCAATGGAAGGCATAGAACCAATCAGTCTTTCCAATTCAATGGATCTCTCCGCGTCTCTGAGTGGATTTTCTGCGCTATTAGACATGGTTACTGTTTCAACCCGCACTTTCAATTTATTTAACTGTGCTAAAGGAAGCACCATCATTTTCGACGTGCCCTCCTGAAAAACGAAATGCCTGGATTCAGTATAAGAATAATATTGTATGTGTAACTATTTTAACGTAGGAAATTAGCAACAAATAATTGGTTGACCAGTAACTGTAGATTTTTACTTAATTTAAAAAAATCTTGGTTTTTTTTATAGCATACGGTTTGTCTGTTTTACATGTGAATCGGATAAGCAACGAGTAAGAGCTGATAATGTCAACATACTTTAGTAGTGATAATTCTCAAATACGCCTGTGGTTGTTTAGTTGGGTGTTTTTCCGAGGAGTGAGCCAATAGTTCGACCTCGTTGTCTGCTCCGTGGACGCACCATGTGCACTGGTACAGATTTAGACCATGCGTCTTCAAGTGGTTCGTCAACTCTGTGGGTGTTAGGAATCCTTCCAAGCATTCCTGTAAGATAATGTTTGGTGGCTTGAGAATTATAGAAAGGACTAGAACAATCATTAGACGGTCGCTAATGTAGAGGTTTTTATTTACATAATATGACAGAAAAAGCAACGTCCCTATCTAGTAACGCCATCTAGTGACGCTTATATTTATTAAATATAAAAGGTAATAAAGCATGCACTTTGTAGAAAGACCAGACCAAGCACTCGTGTTTAAAATGCTTCTATGTAACAAGACAAACTAGAATAAACTACCAAACTATTATACAGGGTCGTTCTTAATATGCTGAAACTTTTTTAAGGGGATGATCAGACCATCAAACTGAATAACTTTCTCTATGGGACCAACATCGAAATCGCGAAATAAAAATCAGCTGTCCCAGCTGGCTCGAGTCGGTTGGCAGTTTTGTATGGAGCAGCTGATTTTTTTTCCCGATTTTAATGTTGGTCCCATAGAGAAAGTTGTTCAGTTTGACGGTCTGATCATCCCCTTAAAAAAGTGTCAGCATATTAAGGAGGGTGCTTGTAATAAAGTTTAAAGGTGACATGATTCTCTGGTATGTTCACTAGTATGTTCCGACACCGCACTTCAGGTTTTATCGTCAAGGAATACGTTGTAGGAAGGTATGTTTTTCTTTCGCAACATTATACTTCCTCCGGTCCTCCTTTCTTCATGGAATAGCCATGATAATATATTTATTAGTGAGTAGTTCAAATTACATGCTGATGTAATGGTAAACCATTGTCATCAATCTGCCAACGTTTTTCACATCAATGAATAAATGAAAAGCAATTCAAGGTTAAATGGTGACTTTTCAAACAAACTCGGAAAGTTGGATACATTAGGCTAGCTATTTAAGGCGAAATAATTTACGCTAGATTTTCTACAGGTAAAGACATACGTACGAAACACAGATACGGCGGCTGATGCTTAAATAGATGCTCGCAGAATTTGCCCTGCGTGTAGGTTTTGAATTTGCACGAAGATTCCACTGAAAAACAAAACATATTAATTAATAATATTCAAGAACCAAGGAATCATTTAATACATCATTAACATAAGGCCATGCACACAATCATGCACCGCAATGATTTCGCCACAGAGGATGCCACACAAACCGGCGCCGGCGTCATATCTCTTTTCACACCTCCATGTGGCATACCACTGATTTTTGTATGCGTACACACGGCGACACATCAAGGCATACAAAACCAACATAAGCTGGACACGTGTATGTTGCATAACGTATAACGTCGCCAGCTTATTTTGGTTCTGTATAGCTTGATGTGCCACCTTGTGTTTAAAGCTTCACCGCACCGCATCGTGTGGCTTCGCTCTCTGCACTATGCTGTGATTTTACCAAGTCTTTCAGTTGATGCTCTAAATCCAACAACTAAAGTTTTACCACGCTTCAAATCAACAGCAACACCTTGTATAATAATGATTCAAGAAGTAATTTAATATACTTACTGTCTTGACAAAAGTAATGCTGGACGGCGACATCCCGACTCAGTATCTCAGAGCGGTCATCTACAATTGGGGTCACAATGTCTGTCATAAGCACTGCTTCTTTCGCAACCTCCGCTCCATGCATCCTCAACATATGCGCTCGAACTAGCTGACTCGACGAAGACCGATAGAAACACTTCCTACAAACATATTGACAGCAACCGTGGGCCTTAAACACGTGCATAACCAAGTCTATGGCATTCCCTGCACAGTCAAAGTCACAGTACGCGCATATTAAAGCGTTTTGTCCACCGATGCGTTGATGGGTCGACGCGTGGAGTAGCGCGTCTTCAGCACTGTCCGATGTGAAAGAACAGAAGCGTCCTGCACATTTGTAGATCTTGACCAACTTTTCGGCCGATAACATCGCGTCTAGGACAGCTCGAAGTTTCTTCGACATTACTTCGGATTGCGCTTCTTCGTATTTATATTGTTTTTGTGGTATCTGTACTGGCGTTGTTTGAGCCGCGTCGTGGGAGGTAGACGGCTCGGAATAAATACTGGACGGGCCCGGCGATGGCACCTGTGGTGTAATTGCAGTACCTAGGCTTACAACGCTTTCTATTACAGGCAATGCTACTTCATTTTCTTCCGGCGGTTCCATATCTTGCGCTATAAGATCTGATATTGGCCGAACGTTAATGTAAGGTTTAGGTGGTGTCATTTCTACACTCGTAGTTGTAGAGCTTTCTGATACAGGGGCGTGTACAGGTTTTACTGGTTCCAAAATGGGGAAATTATCAATATGTTTGTCCAAGTAATGCTGAAAACATTCCTTGAAACGGTGGTCTCCTTGAGAGGTGACGATGAGTTTGCACACGTAGCAATATCCATCCCATTTCTCTGAATGTTTATGTTGGATGTGTTTCTTCATCGATATCAAAAGTGATGTTTTATAGTGGTTGTCTTTCCCATTCACGCAGCACACGTACTCTTTCATTCCCGTGTCTGTGTAGCTGACTTTGAAATGGGCACAGTCAAAGATGTCATCGGATATAGGACGTTGGTAAACCTCTGTCTCGGGCTCACTAGCATCGTGCACGTTGGATCTATCGTCAAAGTTTTGATCGTCGTCCTCGTTATCGTCTTTCTCGACTTTTAAAGTTGGGCCTTCAGCATTTGATACTTCGCTATTCATATCGTTCTCAAATGTCGTATTTGATGATTTTTCTGCAGGAACGTTGATATCAACTTTTGAACGGCGCTTCGATAACTCCAGTTCACTGTTAAGATCGGTACTGTCAGTTATTTCACTTCGAGCATCACTTGTATCTGTATAACTTTGATTGGAGCGACCACTCCTAAGTACACGAGGCTGCTCAAAATTCTGTATGTTTTCACTGCGTTTCATAAGAGCTTCGATGGTTTTCTTAGTCATCATCCCTAAGCTTATAGTGTATACTGCTGTTTGTTCATCATTATGGCGAACTATAACGTGAGTTTTAAGATTTTCTAGTGATATCTGAGTGAAGTTACACTTTCCACAAATGTATCCCAATAGTTGACCTTTGACCTCTTTCGGAGGTGGAGGTATATCCAAGTTGAATGGGCATCTGGTAACGTTGATGCAATCTGAGCATAGCTGTTTATATTCCCCAGTGTGCGTGCTGACAACATGCCAAAAGAATTCTTCAAGTTTATTAGCTTTACCGCGACCCTTGCCATTGAACTCTTTAAAACAAAATCTGCACACATGTTTCCATGAACGGACTTGACAAATAGCTTGAAAATTTATATCTTCACATTGATCAATCGCTTCTTCTGCTATTTTCGGACTCATCCGGGACAGTGGTATTTCTGAATGAGGATGGTTCCGTTTGTAATGGTGGACGATGTCAGTTCCACTAAACTGGCAAAGACGGCATGAATAAAAGGAAACACCTTTAGAAAAGCAGTATTTCTTGTCTGTGAAGCAACTAAGATCTGGGAAAGAAATCTTAGTTGTATTTTTGTCATCTTCTTCAGAGTGATTTTTAGAGTTAAGCTTGTCATCGTCTAACGAGGCATCTACCTCTTTAGCTATTAATTTCTTCTTCTTTTTCGGTTTGATTACTCCGGTTTTCCAAATATTTCGCTTACGTTTAGGCTTTTTCTTGAATTCAGCCAACATTTCGGAACTACCGTAACTTTTGGATGATGATAAAGAATCGTTATCAGACTCGGAACTATTTTGTAAATCATTCTCTGTTTCTTTAGATGTATTTGTTTCGCTGACAGGATCAGGATCAAATGAATACGGATCACGATCTTCCTGTTGAGGTTTGGTTTTAGATTTAGGTCCAGGTTTGTATTTGGGTGGAGGTTTTGCCTTTTCTTTCTTGTCTTCTACCTCAGTGTTTTCGATAGAAGCTTTAGCCTTTGACTTCGGCATGGGCTTCTTTTTCATTTTACTGGTAAGTAAAGCCTCTTCTGCCCCTTTGTACTTTTCTAAAACCACAACAGGTTTAACTTCCTTAGGAAGTATAACATTTTCCTCTTCATGATTCGTACTCTTTTCATCAACTAATTTTGCTAGACGACACATTCTAATCCCCGTAGAATTCAGAACGTCATTACTAATAAACATTTCCTTTATGTCATCTTGTAGTTGTTTTAATTCTCTTGTAATTTTTGGTTTTTTAGCTATATTGGCAGCTTGCCTTGTTACACGTACAACTGGTTTACCCGTCGTCTTCCATTTACCTTTTCTACCTCTTCTTAATGGTACTTTACGAGGCTTCTTTACATTTGATTGTGAAGCGTTATCAGTTTCCTGCACTACAGCTTCGTCTTCAAGTTTGGACTTTTCAGCAGTTTCTGTGTCTTCTTCATTTTGGTTGGTGGTGGTTTCTTCAATGATTTTATCCTCCACTCCCGCTTTTTGTTCTGAAATTCTGTTTTCATTATCAGTATCTTTTTTATCATCACACAAGTCTGTTTTCATCTCAAGATTCTTGGTATCTTCTGTAGTTTCGTGTTCTTTTGTCTCACTTTCAGGTTTTTTCTCTTGATCCTCAACATTATTTGTATCCTCATCATCAGACACTATCTCACTAAGTTTCTCAAGCTTCTTCTTGATCTTCTCATTATCACTAGATTGATCACCTAGCATGCTGAGTAATTCTTTTATTTTAGACTTGTCTTGAAGTATTGACAGTAGATTACCAATCGACTCAAGTTTGTTGGATTCTTGTTTTGACGAACTTGGTTCAGCGACATCTTTCGATGAATCGACGGGAACTGCAGTAGAAGTTATATCGGAGTTCATTTCAATCTGAATCTCATTGGTGCTATCAGGCAAACCCATTTTATCGGAGGACTGCATCTCAGTATTCGTACTATCTGGAGTTAAAGATCGTTCCATGTTGTTTAAATCTTCTGGCACCTTTTCTTCTACTTTCTTACATATCTCTTTATCATTTTCTGTAGTCGAATCAATAGCTTCATTATGCATTATAGATTGAGCAGATTCCTTGTCTGGATTTAAAGAATCGTTGCTTATTTGTTTGGGTTCATTCGGAAGTATTACTTTCATCTCTGCAGCATCAGGCATAACCTTGACGCTTTCTTTTTCATCTGGTTGCGATGCAGTTACAGTAATATTAATTTTATTATTTTCTTTATCTTTCTCTATTGGTTCCTCTGATTTTGTGTTTGATTCCCCTGTTGTATGTTCTTGAGGTTTGGAATTAGATCGATCTAAATCTTCTTTGATAAATTCGGTTATGTCTTTGAAGGACATATCTTCTGCAAAGTCTTGAGTCCGATCTGGACTACTATAACTGCCTAATATTTTCTCGAGATTTATATCTCTTGAAAATTTACTGTTAGAGTCTTCTTGAAATTTACTATTCGAGTCTTCTTGTTTAGACGTGTCAATATCGTTGTCAAGATCAGCAATCAAAGCGTTTATGTTGTCCATAACAGAATCTGACGCCATATTATCAGGGAATATTTCCAAGTCATCCATTCCAAAACTACAATTTAATACTTCGTCTTTCTTCTCTGCCTTTTTTGTTTTAGATGGACTAGCCAGTTTTCTAGAGGATTCAGTTTTGGTAGAAGTTTTAACGTCAGAATCTTTATTATCATTAACTTTTTCCGAGTCGGAATCAGAATCGTATATCACAGACTTACGAGGTCTCCTTTTCGTCACAGAATCGTCGTCAGAAAGTTTTGTATCGGTAGTCTCACTCTTTCTGTTAGATCTTGTTGTACGCCTAGTCGTTATATCGATCGTGGCCGACTTAATTTCATCATCAAGTTTAACTACTTCAGGCGTAGTATTATTACTGAGACTTTTCTCTTTTCCTTTTACTTTACTTTCTTTTACTTTCACATTTACTATACTTTCTTTTTGTTTCTTTTCAACAACCTTCGATTTAGTTGTAGGCTCACCTGTTTTCTTCTCAGTTACTTTATCAATGACTGCTTTATCTTTGTTGTCCGTGGTTTTAGTTTTCTCGATCTCTGTTTTTACTTCTGGCTCCACACGTTTTATTTTGGGAATTTTATAATTTTTAACTCCATAGCCAGAACCTAATATTGTTCCTTTAGCGATATTATCATTTGAATAAACAATGCCGTTGTTTTTACGCCTATCAATTTTGTATCGACTTTTCGTTTCAAATCTATCCCGACTCATTCTCGGATCCCTAGAATTTTTTCTAGGTGAGTATACAGACTTGGAAGCTGAGTTAGATCTTTCCTTAATTTCCTTTTCTTTGTCGAATTTTCTGCTTCGGGGATCGCGGTAATTCATTGTTTTCATTTCTTTTTCTTTCGGCACTTCAATATTTCCCTTCCTTTTATATTTGGCGCTGTAACTTTCGAAATCAGCCTTGATATCTTTCAAGCTCTTTTCTGTTTTTATATCAACCATATCCCTGCCCATGCTGCGGGCTCGAACGAAGTCTTTTCTCATCAATTTAGAATTATCAAATATCGGTTCAGGGAGGGTTCTGCCAACACTACTCTCGCGTTTTGTTCGTCCCACACTAGATTCACGGGTCAGCGATCGACCAACGCTTGAAGCTCGCTGTCTCCGAGCATCAAAAGAGTAATCAAATACTTGCAGACCCTTTCCATTAAGAAACTCCAGGAACGTTTTATTGACACTAGTGTCAATAGTAAATGAGCTACCTGTTTGTGGTTTTACTGATAATTTGTTGTCATAGTCAGTTTCATTGCGATAATCTCTGCCTTGTCTGGACGATGAAGGAAGAAAGCTCTCTTCGGCCGATATCCTACGTCCTACACTGTGAGCGCGCTGAAAGCTTCTGGTATATTCCTCAGTATTTCTATCGCTACCAATCTCCCTTCGATAATCATCCCTTCTGCCGCCGCGTTCTCTGGTATACAGATTGGTCGTTTCGTAATCTTTATTGCCTCGTCCCATATTAGCTTCGTAATGTATGGTCTGATCACGGTTGTAGCTGCGTCCGCCGTGTTCATATGATATGTTTCTGTCACTTCTGACACTCTGATCTCTACTGTAATTTCTATGAGAATCAAAAGTATTGTAATGTCTACTTTGCACATCCGACTTCCTTCGATCGTTATAATACCCACTATCATCATTATAGGTATGAGAACTAGAATCGCTATCAGTTCTATTGAGCCTGGGATCTTTGACTAATTTTGAAGCAGTATTCATAGGGTTTTGAGAATAGTCTGATCTGCCAAAGGGATGATTTGGTGTCATTGGTGCCATGCCGATATCAGATCTTCCAAATGGATGAATGGGAGTGGTTGGGCAGTCGGATCTACCAAAAGGATGGCTAGGTGTGGTTGGGCATTCAGATCTACCGAATGAATGACTTGGGGTTGGCGGGCAATCAGCCCTGCCGAAAGGGTGAATAGGTGTTGTTGGACATTCGGACCTTCCAAATGGATGAACAGGAGTCATCGGTGCCTCTAACCTCCCAAATGACGGAGTCGGTGTAGCCGGACAGTCCGATCTACCAAAGGAATGGCTAGGAGTTGACGGGCACTCTAGTCTACTATAAGGATAGTCGTCTCTCTTGTCATGGCCATATCTATCATTTCTAGAATTCCTATGGTAATTATCAGATTCGTTGTATCTTGATTTCTGATAGTCTACGTCACGTTGGACAGAACTTCTTGGATTCCGATCGTCCCAACGTGGATCAGAAGTTCTTGAATTACGATCGTCCCAGATTCTTGAATCTCTATTCTCTGTTTCCCAACGTGACCTTCGTACTTCATTGGTTGTGTCAACATTAACTTCCCATTGTACCCTCTGCCCTTGCTTGTTGTACATATCTCTATTCTCGGATTGTTGTCTATGTTCCCGTGGGTCGTAAGAGGAAAACTTGGGGGCGTAAACGTGTTTCTTGCTGGTACTGTCATCGGAATCAATAGAATGACGAGAAGGGGTCATTTCGTAAGTTCTAGAATTGGGAGTCATGTTGGGAAAGTTAGCAGGCCTGGGAGTTCTGTCAGAGTTCACTACATAAGGATTAGGACTTTCCAGGTTCATTGTTCTATTTTCTCGTCTGACGCGCGGATCAATCAATGGCGGTCTTTTATTTAGTTCATTTCTTATGGCAGGTGACTCATTGCCCACCGATGGAGACATTGGCTTGCTTGCGGATAATATAGCTGGGACAGGAGAAAACTGTGGCATTGTTCTCATATCAATGTCCGTTTTTGTAGCAACCGTTGGTGCTTTAACAGGCTCTGCTGGGATTATAACAGGGGACACATTTCCAGTTTCGGTAAATTGTTCATTTTCAGGAGATTCAGGAGCAAGATTCCGGTAAATGTCATCAAGCGAATATTCATCTGCAATATCTTCATCAGAACTTTCGTCTAGTGCTAGTTTGACAGGGAAATTAAACCTCTCACATTCTTTTTCTGTTAATTTAAGACTTTGCTTTTTGGCATAGTCTTCTTTAGACATAGAAGACTTAGGCTCTTTTAAAAACAGTGAAGGATTTGATGTAGGGACAGATTTCTGTTTGTATTTTTCAATTGATATTCTCTTCTTCTTCATGAGTTCTTGTGCACTAGATACTTTAGTTAGTTTAGGCTGGTGCAGGGCTGGTGTAACTACGTCAGAGCCGGGAATGATAATGTTTTCACTTAATATCTCGTTTTTTAAAGCCTGTAGGATGTCAATCTCTGAAACTACATCCTTTTTCGGAGGCGGCGCTGGAACAGTTGGTTCGTTAAGTAAAGGTATTTCTACTGGCGTACTTTCTGGTCTATCAATGTTTACCTCTTTATCTTTTTTGCTCTCAAGTTCTTTCATGATAAGCGAAGAACTTTCAGGGACAGCAGTTAAATTGGTTGAGTTCGAAGAGGTTTTTGTTTCTGATTTTGTTAAATTGGTTGGCTCCTTAGAGGTTTTTGTTTCTGATTTGGTTAATTTGGTTGGCTCCGAAGAGGTTTTAGTTTCTGATTTGGTTGGCTCCGAGGAAGTTCTTGTTTCTGATTTGGTTAAATTGGTTGGCTCTGAAGAGGTTTTTGTTTCAGATTTGCTGAAATTGGTTGGATCCGAAGAGGTTTTTGTTTCTGGTTTGTCACAAATCTTCGGCGTATCACTTTTTAAAGCGGTGTTAAATTGAGATTTATCAGCCACAGTGTCTGTTTGTGACTCTTCTTTTTCTTGATTGTCTTCTTCATTCATAGGTTTGTAGAAGTTTGGTTTGAATGGAAGTGGTTTTGGATCTGCTTCCTCTTTCTTAGTACGTTCATTCTTAGAGGGTGAATCCGAAAGGTTAATGCACTTAATTTGAGTGACAGATTCGGCAGATTTAATAGGCTCAATAACCTTTGGTTCTTCATCATCATCAATGGTAATTACTTCTTGAGATTTATTTTGGTTTTTGTCACTTAGACTGTTACTCTCAGTGATGGATTTTGTAGTTTCTAAAGACACTTTTCCATGAGTTTTATTCTCAGAACTGGATTCTTTATTTTCTAAAGACACTTTCCCTTGAGCTTTGTTCTCAGAACTAGATGGTTTAGTCTCTAAAGACACTTTTCCTTGAGTTTTGTCCTCAGAACTGGATGTTTTATTATATAAAGACTCAATTTCTTTCGGTTTTTCATGTTCTTGCGGCTTTTGAATGTCATCAAACATTTCGAAATCATCGTTCGAAAAATTATCAAGATTATCTTTCACTGAGGGACTATCTTTATCTGAGTTGATCACAAGACAAATCTGAATTTTACGCGAGTCTTCTTCTTTCTCGCTTGTCCTAGCTTGTTTGGAAGTACCCTTATCTTTATCCACTACTATTAGACTACCGTAAATATTATCTATAGCCTCACTCTCGCTATCTGATAATTCACCGTCTTCGACTTCATCTTTTCGTTTGTTATATTTCTTCTTTTTCTTATAAGATTTGAGTATCAAATCAGATATATCATCATTTGCTCCGGTTTGTTTTAATTCTCCAAGAATTTGGGTTCTTAGATCTCGTAACGTATCAATGTCGACATCGCCGTCACTGCAATTTATTATTCTAGACAATATGTCTTCAGTATTCAAAGAGGTCAAACTATCTTCTGGCACATTCAAAGTTATGTTTAAGTCTTTTAGTTTGTTCGGTCTGGAAGACTTTTTTTTGTCTTTCTTGTAATGAGGCGGAGTTTGTCTCCGAGGTGATCGTCGCGGCGACCTCCGACTGAACAGCGGCTTGTCGGGATTCTTATCCGACAAACTCCAGCGGCTGTCTGTCGGCTCAGGTGACTTTAAAACGCGAGTGAAAACACGAGTGAAAACATGGCCCTTTAGCTTGGGCTTCTGTTCGGATTTCTTTACCGAGGAAGCTTTATTTGGCCTCCGTTGAAACAACGCAGGTTCTTTGCTACCTGGAGTGCAAACCTCTTCGGTTTCACTTGCTCTTGCAATTTCGGGAAGGGTATCAGGATCTTCGCGAATAGATTTGGTCACAGTTTTCAATTTATTTCGCACAGAATCCAGATCGTTTTTTTCTATCGACTTTGGAGATTCTGAAGGAAATTTTGATTCTGTTTGCATCTGGATACCAGGCAACGTGTCTCTCTAAAACAAAAACAATATGTTTATTCAATTTATTCGTATAATTTCATTTCTCACATTTGAAAGTAACATTTGGCAGTTCGACATTTTGAATATAATTCCAAATAGGTTTCTAGCTTCAATAAGAATCTTCGCTGCGGTTTAGAAAAAAGGCTGGAACATATTACACAAGTGTCATTTCTTGTTCAACGACATTCACAAACTATGATATTTAACTAGCACTAACAGTGGTTAAAAAAATTCAACGTAAAGCACCGCATTTAAAAAAAAAAGATCATCTTTATTATAAGTATCAGGGCAAAATGGCGGACTGTCTGTTTTTTGGCCTCTCGTCTTAGAGGGGTCGTATTGTACATAAATGAAACTCAGCAATATGTGTAGAGTGAAACAAAACTAACAAACAAATTAATTGGTTGTAACCTGCAGAAGTTGGAGGAAAGGAGGAAAGGGTTTCTTCTTTATTGTTGTCAACGTGTTAATGAATTAACGCAAAACTAGAAAGTAGTTTGTTTAGAATCGAGAGCAGAATCGAATTATCATGGTTTCAACATAGATATTTTTTTTCAAAATATTAAATAATTGGTTTGTAAAATTTAAAATTCACTGAACTCGATCTCAACCCACCGCTCGGGCACTCTCACCCTACTTACTATCAAAACAAGATTCTTAAATACAGGGCCGAACTTAATATGCTGACAGTTCTTTAAGAGGATGATCAGACCATCAAATTGAACCACTTTCTCTATGGGACCAATGTCGAAATAGCGAAAAAAAAATCAGCTGTCCCATACAATTGGGTCGAGTAAGATTTCAGTTTTTTAATGGAACAGCAGAATTTTTTTCGCGATTTCAACATTGGTCCTATAGAGAAAGTTGTTCAGTTTGATGGTCTGATCATCCCCTTAAAAAAGTGTCAGCATATTAAGAAGGACCCTATATATCCATGAGAAAGTTAGCGCTTTCATTCATTGCTGAAATAATAACAAATCATTTTTGCCTCCTTTAAAATGTGAATAACTTTAAATTTTAACTATCAAAATAATGAAATTATTGTTACAATCTAATTATTTTGTTATAAACCAGTTGGGGTGTATGAGGTTTTGCGCTTATTCATTAAGACGTTGTATACCTACCAGATTTGAAATCAGATCATAATCTATCAAATAAAAAAAAGTTTCATCAAATCGGTTCAGTAGTTTTTGCATGATGCTGTTACAAACATACAAACAAATAGACGGACACAAATTCTAAAAAAGGTTGATTTGGAGTCCGGGAAACCTAAAAACTATATAGTAATGTAAATATCTTCAATATACAGACCTTTGACTAATTATTATAAGGACTAGCCTTGCGGTAGCATTTCCCCTCTGCCACGGCATAAGCACAATTGATCTTGTGCATTTACATTCAATTGTACACCTTATCACTAAACGAGACAGCCTATAATTGCGAAATAATAACTTCCAACTTAGAACGTTTGGGGTTCACACGAGACTACTTTTCATGATTTTTAACATTCAAAATTAGAATCTAAAGTTATGGGGAATAAAATCCAAAGTTGCGGATTTCATGTTTCCTCGCCCCCCGCAAAAAGTGGCAGAAATGTTTGTTATTAGAATTACACGCGTAACCAGTCCACATATAAATAGTCAAAGGTACAGACACACTTTTGTTACAGTTTTATAACAGCTAAGATAATGATGTTATAGTACACGCTGTAACTATTTAAAAAATAAACAACGTACCTGTTCAACCTTCGCGTACAAATTTACCAGCACTTGTTCGCATTTTAGAAGATTTTCCATTTTCATCCTAAAAAGGATTATAGAATTAAATAAGTACACAAAATAACAATGTAAATACGACATCAGAATAATATACTCGTTTATCAATCGTACCATGAGATTGTCTTGAAGAAATAGTATATAAAAGGTATGTTATGGACAGTGGGTACAATACATGCCTCGATATTGAAGCATGTAGGTTTCCTCACGATGTTTTCCTTCAATGAAAAGCCAATGGCGAATTGGCAATGGCAATTGGCCAATGGTTTATAAGTGGCGACGGGCTCACCCCCCGTTACACTGGACAGAGTTTCAGTACTACTGGTGAAACGTGGATGTTCTCAGGGAATATAGTCGTGAGCATATGCAATGAATACATATGCAAGGTATGTTATCGATAAGACCTCCTTATTTTTTTTCTATTTGTGTGTCGGTGTATAATAACGTATACTTAATTTATCAAAACAAACAAACTAATTATACAGGGTGTAAGTGACAGCCTAGCAAATATTGAAACGGTGAACTCAGACCATCAAACTGAACAACTTTCACTATGGAGCCTACCTAAGGAAACGCGAATAAAAACAGCTGTCCCATACATTTGAGTCGGGTAGGTACAGCAGTTTTGTATGGGACAAGTATTTTTTATTCACGTTTCCTGAGGTAGGCTCCACAATGAAAGTTGTTCAGTTTGATGGTCAGATTTCACCGTTTCAGTATTTGCTAGGCTGCCACTTACAACCTCTATTAGAATAGAAAAATTATGGTAGGTATGTAAAAGTATAACATTTTCGGCTTAGACAAAAAATTATGTATTAATATTACAGCCTTTTTTAGGGTTCCGTAATCAAACAAGGAACCCTTATACTTTCGTCCATTATGTCTGTCTGTATGTATGCCCCGCCTCAATAACTCGCTCTTTTTTGCACCTATTGAATCGAAATTTGGAATGAAGACAGATAACACATAGAAACTAAATCGATGTAATGCTTCCGTCTCGAAATATTTGCGCAAAAGTAAAAAAGGCGTACCCCTAAAAGACAAGAAAAGTGCTATACTCCATACTAAATTGCACATCAAATCCTTCATAGATGGCGCTGACTCCTTGCCTGCGAATTTCGACAGCAATAATTTGGAATCTACCAATCTATTTAGTTACCTAAAGAAGCTACCTCTCATACGTAGTTGGTCTGTTTCATAATAGTGGAAGACTAATTAGAATTACTTAGCGCATATTCAACATTTTATCTACTCGCGGGCAAGGAGTCAGCGAAATCTAGGAGACGGGATTTTGAGCCTTTTCCGACGTACGCCACTTAGTTTGGGAGTTTAGCACTCTTCTTGTCTTTTACTCTATGATGAAAGTAAAATTAATGGGTAGACCCAAAGCGTTTGGTTGAAGCATACAAATAACAAACATGATTCATAGATGATATATAATGATGAATAACAAACATGATTCATGATTCATAGATTCAACATAAAGAAGCCTAAGAGGAAGGATCTCCATAGAGTCCGCATAAATTTACGATTGTAGTTGGTCTCTTTTGTCTTATGACATACCTTTAATAGTAGAAGGAGATGGAACTATAGATATTTGTTTATGCGGCTGTCCACTTTTTTTTGAGCGTGTGAAAAGTGACCGTAAACATAAGGCCATATGTCACTTGGTACCTTTTGTCCATACTACTTGACACCGCACACTCAAGCCTAAACGTCAAAAAAAGTGGACACTTTACAATTGGTATGGCTCACTCTAGTCTTAAAGAGAGATCCTTCCTCTTAGAAAGAAGCATACTTGGTCTGTCATCTCGGTACGTATTTGAACTATCCCTGACGTTTGTTTTGAATTATTTCCTTCGAAATGTTCGCGTAATCCATTAGGATCGCTCTCATAGTAAAGGTTGTTCAGTTAAATGGGTATATTCTGCTGAGTATATGTCGAGCTGGGACCTATTTGCTGTTGTAGCATACAATAAATTACGTGTTTCGTTCTATTCATGCATATGCTCACGACTATATTCCCCGAGGGGGCAGTCAGAGACATTCTGAAACCTCAGAACATCCACGTTTCACCAGTAGCACCGAAACTCTGTCCAGTGTGACGGGGGGTGAGCCCGTCGCCACATAATGGACAGTGGGTACAGTGGGTTATTTCTATTGTTGTTTTGTAAACTTGTGAACTGTAATATTATCTGTGTGTTACTTGTGCAAATAAATGGTTTATCTATCTATCTACTCTTCGTTTCAAAGGATGCTAATGATCAATCAATCCACCCTGTATAAGTACATAATAAGAACATTTAAAAAGACATAATGTAAAAACCTTTTCTTCTTATCGAGCAACAGATCTCTAAGCGACCTGATCTTGTCAAGCTGTGCCTGCCTAGGGTTTGAAGACGAGCTGGTCAGTTCCAATCTTTTTATCATACTCTCCAAGAAGGGGATGTACTGTTTCATCTCCTCGAACTTGTTGTCGTATTCCAAATCCATTTTGGCTTCTGAAAAATTTAGTTTCACATAAAAAGAGTTCAGAAATTACATAAAAACTGTAACAATAAAATAATTCGGTATGTCAAGTGTTTTTTTGTCTTTATTTTATATTTTTTACGGATAGAAGACATAATTTTAAGAAACCTATTTCTTTTTTTTTCGATTCATGGCCCACTCACTCCCTCTCACCCTTATTCGTAAGAGGAGGCCTTTGCCCTGCAGTGGGATTCTACAGGCTACAACTTACTTTCGATGCATCGAGTTTATCAATATACATTTAATTTTTAACTGTTATCTCTGTATGGCGAGAAAATCATTCGAACTCCATGGAGAAAAATCTTTACTTTAAAAAAAAAAAAAATCTTCTGCCTTCCATTTCTAACTCCATGTATGTTGGAAACAGAAACGGCAGTATCAAATCTCAAATTCTTTCATATTGAATTTTTTTTTTTCTTAATGGCCAGTTATTTTAAGTTTAACAAGGAGTTTACAGGTCCTGCGAGTGACGAAACTTGTCGGAACGAAAAACGACGTTATTTTATTGGAAATATCTGTATTCCTTTCATTTTAAAATCTCTGACATAGAAAATATTTGTATTGAGACAATTATCTTGATTTTTTTTTCGATTCAGCACTAAAAAAACTGGACATACCGAATTATAACAAGGATCAGCACAGAACGCGAACGTGTTGATAATTTTTGTCGACATGTTGGTTATCTTGTAAAAAAATTATGATTACCTATCAACTAACTTAAGTGGTGACCAAGCCTCTAGTGCTGCCCTCATTCCATTTTTTTTTTTAAACTATTATGCAACATTTAAAAAAACAAGAATGTCACATTTTAGTCATTTAATTTATCAGGACGTATAAAAACAAGAATAGGTACCTATCACATTGTAGGCATTGCTGACGGTTGTACAACAACTAAAAAAAAATATTGGTTAATTTAGTTGTTTGCAGTTACTATCTTTAAAACCGCCGAAAGTCGCTAGATTGTAACTACAAACATAAACATTTTTACGTTTTGATTCTTATTTTTATACGTACCTAAAGTAGTTAAAAAAATAAATAGGTGCACTGAACGCTCGGTGCCCCCTTAACTTCAAACTTATAATTATTCAGATGTGACATAAACTGCATATGCGTTAACGAATCAGGATCAGTGAATTTGACATCATACAATTTTTTTAACCACCTGTTTTTAATAAAATTTATAAAAAAGGTTAAAAAATAAGAGATACGTATTTTTCCGATTTTATTTTGGATTGATATTTCTATTTTTAATATACTTTTGAATTTTCTGAATAACGTAGGATTTATGGCTAAGATACCTTTGCCGCAATAACATTAAAAATAAAAACTGTCAAATACAATAGAAAAGCCAAGCAGGCAAAGGAATAAAATCTCATTCAACCTCTATTATATTTTTCAAATAACTCGAGAAATAATGGATAGAAAAATCTGATAATTTTGATATAAGCTTTGAATCACATAATCTCCAAATGTTTTTCTTATTTTGGTACCTTTCTTAAAATGAAATGTTGTCAATTCACAAGAAACACTCGGAAAGTTGAATTGTCATCATCTTATCTACCTACTAGTAACGTACTGGTACTTATTCGTCGAATAAATTGTCTGTCAGCAACGCAAGAATAAAAATAAATGTCGGCTAAGCGAATCAGATTATGTTTGATATACAAGGTGTAAATTCATTGCGGGTTCCAAGACAGATTAGAGTCATAGACAAAATAACTATGGACAAGTCATGCGTATAACTCTACTAACAACCTTTTCTGCCACTTTTTGCGGGGGATGAGGTAGCATGAAATCCACAGCTTTGGATTTTAAATCCATACTTTAGATTCGAATTTTGATTGTTAAAAATAGTCTCTTGTGAACCCCAAACGCGATTAGTTTGAAGTTATTGTTGCGCAAATATAGGCTGCCGGCTGTCTCGTTTAGTGATAAGGTATACAATTTTATGTAAATGCAAATGATTTATTGATCTTGTAACGTGGCAGAGGGGATATGCTACCGCAAGGCTGGTCCCTAGTTATAATGTCTATCCCCCGGGCTCGCTGGACTTCAATGTCTAGTGTGAATGGTCGTCGATCCTGTTTTACAGGAGTTACAGCGGTGGGAATGTTTGGTGGGCCCAAGCCTGATAATTTTTTTTAAATAAAATGGTTGTAAACTTAAAATGCGTTAAAATTACAATATTATCTTCAGACCATCAAACTGAGCTTTCACTATGGAGCCAATCTAAATCGCAATCTCAAAAAAAGGTTGTTCCATAGAAAACGTCAATATCTACTGCATAGGTAGCATGCCGACGTGATACAGCGCTATCACACCTTCGCTCTCTTTCTATTTGCGCGCGAACGAACGAGATAAAAGACGTGATACAGTCGTATCACGTGTAGCATGCTACTCTCACCGATCCCCGCTTCCCAACCCGTCGCGTAATCCCAGCAACGCCCATTGCCGAGGTCCGTACCCCCTGGGGTGCCCCTTGGGCAGGTTGCTTAACTCACTGGTTCGGTGACCTACCAGGGCGCTTCGCCGTCACTGGTATGGCCACCGCCAAAAGCCCGCAGTAAAAAGCAGTAAATGCTCCCTGAGCAAACTGTATACGTCATTCAAAAAAAAAAAATAGTAGCATGCTACGGCTTCTGGATCGCTGAATAGCTGATATTTTTTTCTCATCAACAGTCTGAAAAAGTTTCAGCCTGCATTATGCAGTCGAACACAAATAGCATAAAACTTTGAGCATAACAATTATGCCTTGACACTAAGAGTTCAGCATCAGCTAATTATTATTTATGCTGCCGACTGCACTAGTCCACTAGTAATTTATTAAATAAGTATTGCGTAATGACATGTAAAAGTACATCGCAAATTGAAACGTATATCAACGGATTAAGGTTTTTTTCCCTAAACTGCTGATGTTTATGATCACCAGTACGTCTAGCATTATTTCTCTACCTGCGCGCGACTCGGCTTTTTCCCGTACTATACGTCGCGGCAAGCGCGGCTTTCGCTCTCCGAAAAGCGCGGCTTTGCTCTCCGAAAAGCGCGGGAACAGACCCTCTAGCATGATTACTTTACACGTGCGCGACTCGGCTTTTTTCCATACTAAAAGTCGCGGCAAGCGCGGCTTGGCGCTCTCCGAAAAACGCACGACCCGGTTATTTTGTATGCAGCGAAGGCGCGTCGCGCGCGTGTTGAGAAATCATACTGGATGTGAAGGTTATTTTCTATGCAGCGAAGGCGCGTCGCGCGCGTGTAGACAAATCATACTAGGCTTGCTGTGTAGGTAGATAAATTTGATGTTCTAGGCGTTCAGTTATTTTTTTGATTGGGTAGTTTGAGTGGGTGGGATTGTTGAAATTATTGGAAATTAGAACTGTTTAGAAATATTTGACCACCTTGTTTGCTATGATATATTTGTTGGAGACTGTATCTTTTCATTGCGGACTGTCACAAATGATAAACAAAAAATTTTTTTGTTTCCGAATAAATTACGTTTTTTTAAGAAAAAGATAATTGTATTAGGTTTAAAATAAACCTACGCATATTTTAAAATAACTTTCCAAAAACTGTCAAATAGCCAATTTACAGGTATTGTATTGCCCAAATGTATACAAGGTGTTACAAAAATACAAATAGACATTTAAGGAGGTGGTTTAGACCATCGAACTGAACAAATTTCACTATATGACAAATATTGAAATCGCGAAAAAAAAATTTGAACTTCCATACTAAACTACAAATCTACTCGAGGTAAATGAACGAGACAGCAGATATTTTCGCGATTTCGATGTTGGTCCCATAGTGAAAGTTGTTCAGTTTGATGGTCCGAACCCCCCCCCCCCCCCTTAAAGGTTTTAAATATTAATTTTTACTATTGTTACACCTTGTACTTTTATAAGCGATGAGTGAGTCGATGGTCTTTTGACGCGAGAAGAATCAATATAAATGAAGAGACATAATTCGTACGGCGCTCCATACAAAACGAAGTCGGGGTCGCTTATTAAGAATATGAAATCATTTTATTTAAAGACAGAAAAAACATTTAAATTAAGGTTTATAATTCGTTAGTTTGGTCATGCATGTGGACAGGACCAATACAGTAGATGTAGGTATACATTTCAAATAGCAACGAAATTTCAAGATGTCGGATTTTTCTGATAAATAAATTATAGTTGCAAATCAGAATTAGCCAGAAAGCTATACATAGCATAGCATAGCATAGCATATGCTCACGACTATATTCCCCGAGGGGGTAGTCAGAGATATTCTGAAACCTCAGAACATCCACGTTTCACCAAAGCTATATACAGCTTTCATTCAAAGCTATACAGGAATCGGAAAATCTTTTCGTCCTTATTTGAAACGAAGTATAGAAGAGATTTATTGATCTTATTTGGATGGAATGGAAGTCTTGGTAGTGGGGGCCGCCCTCGTAGGATATAGGTACACCAAATCAGTTAGATACATCCTACAGAAAAAGATGAGGTACGGAGGACAATACGACCAGGAAAATAATTCCAATTGTCAATCTTCGTTTGCGCAGAACAGACCCGAGTCCCCGTCAAACCCCGAAGACATTTAGTAATTCAAGGGTGCATAGACGGATAGCAGGGAAAAGGGAGCGAAAACAATTAGCCAATAGCGCCAAGGGATTCAAGGTGACACATCCTGATTGGTCAATATAATTTCGCGCGCTATTAAAATTTTTCAACTGGGCAGGTGCATCGGGGGAACTTATAAATCTGGTACTAACTGTATATGTGCTGGCTTTTCGGTGAAGGAAAACATCGTGAGGAAACCTGCATGCTTCAATTTCGAGGCATGTATTGAACCCACTGTCCATTATGTGGCGACGGGCTCACCCCCCGACACACTGGACAGAGTTTCGGTACTATTGGTGAAACGTGGATGTTCTGAGGTTTCAGAACATCTCTGACTACCCCTTCGGGGAATAGTCGTGAGCATATGCTTATAATTATGCTAACTGTATCTAATCGAAACCGGTGGCCATGTATGAAGAGATGTATGGATGAGGCGCCCACTAGTCTCTGCCTACCCCATATAGGATACAGGCGGATACCTTATACCTTGATTTATAAGATAATCATTCATTAATAAGAGAGATTTTTTTTCCAGAGTTTCGGTACGTGGATGTTCTGAAGTTTCAGAATAGTCGTGAGTATATGCTTATGGTCTTATAGTCATCTTGTACGGTATAAAGAGATTAGAAAAGAGGACATGAAACCTATAGAACCCAGATCAGCTTTAAAGTACCTCTATACAATGATCACGTTTAATACACTATAAACCTTGTATAACCCCGATAGAATATAATTAAATAAACGATTATCAACAATGTTGGATAAAAGTTGCTGCAGTAACCAATCTTTATAATCATTGAATGATCGAGAAACATAGTTTTCAACATTCGGTCCCTTCGTCCCTGTAGAAATAACGATTTTCCTAGTAGGAAATTCAAGATATGATGCCTAAAGCATCTTGAAGCCGATGACGGCTAAATAGGTATTAACTATCGAAATATGACTCCTATGATTCCAATGCATAATTTCCTATAAGTTTTTACAAAGTAAACAATCCACAAAAAGATTCAACTCCATCCGACTTTTATTCTAGGGTTCCGTTCCGACATCCGTCCGTCCCTATCCGCATTATAAAGGACTATTAGGAGCGACTACTATATCCGAAGTAAGAAAAATCGTTTTAAAAAAAATTGTCACTGTCAGTGCGACCTAGCTTTAACAGCCGTTTCTGGTTCAAACCAGAGAATTTTAGAAGAAATTCGCTGCAGCGCAGTCATCAAACTTTTCTATTTTATCTAAGCGAAAATACGTAAGAATGTCTTCCCTATGACATCGTATTAAGAATCCGCAAAGAACAGCAATTAACTGCCCGATGATGGGACATAAAAGATTCAAGATCAAGTTATCGACCTCAAAGCCGAAATTATTCTCCGTTAGAAGGGCGAAAAATGCCGGAAAGTATTTGGTAAAGTCTAGCTAGGCTGAAATGATATGAAAATAAATTGATACAGTTTATTTGTTACTAAAAACATTGCAGAACCTTTAAACCTTTGAACCGAAGGTGGCAGTCTACTAAACGAAAAAATCACTCCAGGGAAGCAATTTTTCGTAAATTATATCGCTCCATTCGGTTATAAACTACTTAGATAACCGATAAAGTAATATATCGGACTCTTATGGCAAATGAAATACGAAACCAATTCGGTCTCGGAAAGATGAGCTGTCACTCTAAGGAATGCGTAAAGTAACAAAAGACTTACAGCCATAGTAAAACATTATTGCAAAATGCTTAATAATGCAGTATCCTACATATATAGGTAAACAATGTAGCTACTCACATTAAATCTTTTAAAAAAAAGGATCCAATGTAGGCTGAATGAAAACAATTAGACAAATATTACTCTAAAGGGAACAACTTCAAGTAGCACTTTGCATAAGTAAACACTTTATGATGAGATTAATATATTACAGCCTCTTCACAAATGTCTTCTACACGATACACCTATGTGACACTATAAATTGTCATCTCAATATTGTAGATATGTCCTGAAGAACATACCTAATTCCCTAAAATTTTCACCAGAGCGCCATCTACAATGTTTATTAGTAGGCAGGTACTGGACTATTTTGTAGGTAGGTATACATAGGACTTAGTTGACGTGACGACATCTCACAGAAAATAAACTCCACATGTGAATCTGTAAATCTTTATCGATAGACAACAGCTCATCCCAAGAAAGTTAATTTCATCGAGCAAGGAATATAGGCAATAGAACCACAAACCGTATCATACCAACATGATTTAGTAATTTCGCAACAGTCCGCCATTATGTGATGCTGCACGAAGTCTGAAAATTTTCAAGGAAATGGAACGATAAAAGGTTGTACAGTACGACCGAAATTAATTCCGCTCGTCCATCTTCGTTTGCGCAGAGCAGACCCGAGTCCCCGTCAAAAACCGAAGTAATTTAGTAATCAAAGGGTGCAAAGTTGGTTAGCAGCGATAAGGGCGCGAAATCAATTGGCCAAAAGTGGCAAAGGATTGAAGGTGGCAAATCCTGATTGGTCAATATAAAATGTGTCAACTGCGCAGGCACATCGGGGGAACTTATAAACCTGGTGCTAATGTAAGTACCTGGAAGGCACCCCGAGACCAAAGTAATTATTGCAATAAATATTGAAGAAATCGGTAAGTAACAGTTATAAAATCTACATTCATTTTTTATAATATTATTCAGCTTCTTGCTTTTCTGGCTTGGTAGGTTCCAAATATCTCTGATTGGTCATTTTGCGGTGTTTGCTTCATAAACTACATATTATAGATACGGCACTTTATTCCGTACTTCGAGGGTAACTTTAGGAGAGTCGAGAGAAACATATTCCTGACGCCGCAGAGTGCGCGTGCAAGAGCATGTGCCACCATCTTGTTTCAGTCCCAGTATTATTAAAGCATCGTGAAATCGTAGTGTTTCTAATGCCAGGAGTGTGCGTCAAACAATAACTATGTTTTTAGCTTGTGGCGCCATCTACAGCTAATATCACATCTGCGATTCTTTTGAGCGGGTCACGTGTCTTTCTATTCCACACATAATGCAATATCAACAAAATGGCGGATCGCAAAATCACAATAACAATCGTGATGGGATATGTTTTACGTTTTGTAGCAGGTATATTATAACTGCTATCATCTTTAAACCACATTTATTACTTGGTTTCGACTTTGATGTATGGGAGTGAAAGTTGGATGTGGCAGCAGAAGAATGAAAGTAGAATAAATGCAGTGGAAATGAGGGCTTTACGCAAGATGTGTTGTGTGACTATAAGGGATAGAATAAGGAATACTGCAATTAGGGAACGTTGTGGTTTGAATGAAGATGTAGTGGTTAAAGTAGAGAAGGCAATGCTTCGATGGTTTGGACATATTGAAAGGATGAATGAAAGTCGACTTACGAAACAGATATATACAGCGTGTGTGGATGGAAACATTGGTAGAGGCAGACCTAGGAGAGGCTACCTAGACCAGGTCAGGGACGTCATTAAAAAATGCCAGGTTAAAAGTAGCCGAAATCGAAGGGAATGTATGACAAGATGTATGGACTTAGAGGAAGCAAGAGGTATGTCAGAACCGATTAAAGTGGATATCTATAGTTTCTGCCTACCCCTCTGGGAAAAGGCGTGAGTTTATGTATGTATGTATGTAACTTCTTTACGGTAGCTTTTTGACGAACTTTCTCCCAAAAACTTGCAGATGCATCCAGTAATTTGGGACAAATCTAGACTGTTGGTTACCCTAAAGCACCATTTAGAAGGGCAACTGATCGCAGGCTTTCTGTCAAGGCCAAATCGCCCGTTAGATAAATTTCACTTGTACCTAAAGGCAGATCGCAAATCCGGTCTCAGCCAATAAGCCCTCCCCTCCACTCGCCTTTGCTATTTGGCCTTGACAGAAAGCCTGCGACCAATGGCCCGTCAAAAATTTGACGTGGATAAATTAACTGATGGAGTCATGTTGCAGGTTCTGACCCGAGCACTTGACTCGCGTGTTGTTCGTGCGTCGCGTGTTTGTCTGCCACGAGGCTCCGAAATCCTCAATCTCTTCTTGTTCTTGATCAAAAACAATCCCTGAGATTGGGATAGATACTCCCACAAAACTACTTGACATTGGCGGAAATGCGGTGCTAACGCACAAGCAAGAGTCCATTAATAGTAAATAAAATAAAAAATTACTGATGAATAAAATAAACAATGAGTAGAAGTACAACGTACAAGGCAAAACACGTTGCACCAAATCATCCCCTAACAATAAAATAACACGAGATCTCTCTACCGACACTTTCTCTCTACCTACACTATTTTTTTAACCATGTTCAACTTTTTTTATTTCACTCAAAATCCAAAAAAAAACATTTTACAAAAAACACCATTAAAAATTTATCAAAAGTACCTACACAAGATCGAAGAGTTGAAGTAGGAAAATAACTACCAAAAAGAAATAGCAAACACTTCCCAACCCAATTCAAGACAGAAAAATGCCGAAAAGGTTTCAAAGGTTAAGTTAGGTTATAATAATCATGAAATCTCGGTCAGTGTCAAGAAATAAGACTACGGATTATAAAGTTCATCAGGTAAATAACATCGACATTTTATCGACCGGGTACGGGTGTAATATCAAAACAACAATAATCAACATTAAAATATCGGTAATGTTACATGCGGAACCCACCTTTATTCTTTGCACACAATTCTTGACCCTTCTATCCAATCATCACACAAGTTACTGCGACTTAAGAATATTGTTATAATCTTCACTTTTAACGAAGAAACGCGAGCACTTTTTCATTTCCTACTAAAATGAACAGCCGCCAGTAGCCGCTTGCGCTGTCTTCGTGCGACGTGTCATTCCCCCTTCGTGCCGTGGCGCGGAATGAAACAAAATGGCCGACACCCGGCTCGGCTCCGCTTGCAACAAAACCGGATCTTTTGACAATTTTTTTATGATTTCAGAATTTAAAATATTGGAATGATTTAAATTTATATATTAATAAACAATAGCGAATTTTTAGAAGAAATTTTGTTTAATTTAGACCTTGATCCGTTTTATTTTCCACTAGAATATTGACGGACGGAAGTTTCCTTTGTGTCCATGTGTCCAAACGAAGAACTACGCGTGGAATGTTTACATTTAATGTGATATTGTAATCCAGCTGCCCAGCTGCGATGCATTCTAAATGTTTTTGGACCGAATCTACCTTATTTTTATTCTTACGAAGGATTTTAATAAAGGTTAATATAGTTTGGGAACTTGCCCTACCATATTGTATCCATCATTTTCAACGGAAGTGTTTTTTAGAACACCTATGGGTATCCTAGGTTCTAGGTACATTAATTTTAGGTAACTAGCAACATTTTATTACTACTTGCCTACATAATTAGTTATGTACTTCTAACTAATTATGAATCATTTAGATAAGAATCTAAAGGAACGTTAGATGATTTATCTGGTTGGTACCGAAGGATATAATGACATATATCTACATATATGAGAGCCTGATTTCAATGCAATCTACGAATATTTTACCTACCTTCGATTCCAAATCATTTTAGCAAAAGGCCTTTGGCCAACTTGGTAATCCGGTCAGCTAAAGAAATTGGAGAAAAATAGCATTACTATAAGATAGTAGTAAGTAGGTAGAGGTAGTTATTAGGTACTTACGTAAGCTTTATCAAACAATCTATTGTGGATGACGCAATTATGTACTAAATGCGTTTTAGAAGAATTTCGCTTTTAGCACCTACAACATTAGGTATAATGAATCTCTGCTACGAGCTATATTCACCGCAAATGTTCTGCAATTATCTCACACTTATTTGTCGATCGTAGTTAAACAGGCGGCGAGCTCAATTCTCTGTCTATAATGTCGATCGAACACGAGACGACGCCATCGCGCAATTATGCGTTCCAAAAGGCTTAGCTATCCAAACGATACATATTCCTACAAATCAAAACTTGCACTAACCTTTTGGAGGTAATTACCTAAATTAAAACGATATATCAATATTTGCTAATCACTTATAACATCGCGAAATGAATGGTTGCCCATTTTGCTGCTATGCGCAATATGGTGGATGTATTTTGAATTCCTGTCTAGTTCTTTGTTCGCCGGGAGTGACTGTGCAGTACGTTGTTCAATCCATGCGGTGCGATCACTAGTCGAAGCACAAGCGTAGAGGCCGACGGCCCACGCCCCACCGCGGCCGGGGGCTCCGCAGGCTCCACCAATCCCAGAATCATTCAACGGGCGACCATGGCAGCTGCATGACGGTTGCTCGCCACGGCTTCTCCCTGCTTGCGAACTAATTCTTATTTTTACTTTGCGCCCGGTTTCCAAACGCTTCTATTACGTAGTATATTAATATTTCTATCTTCCGTCGGTGTTTTTTTTAGTTGGACGGGAATTTTGTTTCAGTATTCCAGCCAGTTGTAGGAATCTATACCGAGGTTGTATTACTTTTAATTCGATTGTTTTGTCAAAACGTCAAGTGTCAGTGTGCCATCGGCATTGTGAGAATTTTAGTGTTCAACAATTCGTATTTTGCCTTCAAGATTCTCGCGAAATTCATACCGTTATCTTAGTTTTTACGTAGCGTGTCGTATAAATACAAGTGTACAATACATAGGCGGGTGCCTAGCGCATACATGTCGTAATCTATACAGTACTATTCCATTATGTCCAAAATATCATTGATTCTATGAAAACTTATTTTACGGCAATTATCTAGTCGGTTGCAATACGATTGATTTAAAAAGGTGATTGTGTTTAACACATTAGCAGAATTAAGTGAAAGTTAACGATAGAGTTAAGTTCACATCGACGCTATTTGCATACTACGTAGGTTCTTTTTGTTGATTTGCGTCAGAATTTATCATTTTAGTAACCATATCCATACAAACTTAATTATAGCCTCTCTACCTAGTCTGTGATTTCGTTACCTTACACTACAACTGGGACCGACACTACAAGTTCAGTTCCTGTGTAAAGCATATTTCGCTCCTATTTTTCCACAGAAGTTTAGTTAGCAGACTCTACCAGTTTACCAAAAGAACAAGTCGGTTTATGCCTCTAGATACCTGCGTAAATCCCTTTTTTCCGTAGGCCATGAAACAAATATCCTCTGTAAAAGCACACCGACATCTTTTGTTTTGTACGTAAAATGTGTTATTAACACAAACCACCGACTTCCTACTGCAGAATTCTTAAGCTATTTTTAGAATTGTACCTACTTAGTCTTTTGTTACCGTTGCAGAATGCCTCGACCATCCTTCAGTGCCGTTAGAGTTTCTTAAAAGATCTCTGTTATGTTATGGGCTGGCAATTTATTTACTTCTTTATGACACTGGATAGTGGGTTTAATTTTCTTCAACCATTGAGTTAGTCCTTTATCTGTCTAAATGTGTTCCAAAGAAATTTTGCCGAATAACTGATCGCCTAAAAACTAAAATCCAACGTATGCATCTTAGTGTAGGATTTCATAACATTAGGTAGCTTATTAACACATTATGAACCGAATAAATTGTATCATTTTAAAGCAGGATTAACTTTTTTTGCCTCGTCAAATCGCATATCAAATGCAATTACATCTCGGACGTAATGTTTAAAGACCAAAATAAAGCTTAATCCAAAGCCATTACGGTTTTTAATGCATCAGCAAGAAGTATTCCAGACTTTCTAATAGCTAAGAATAGACCTAGGTACACACTAATATAAAACTACAACTCGCGTATTTGCAAGACATCGTTTTACAATACAAGGTTCGTACTTTATAGGTATAGGTAGCTACAAAGTAGACAGATATTATTGATCTTGGACTTTGTACACGCCAACTGCGCATGCTCAGTTGTGATAACGACATGAAACTGGTATAGAAATCGTTCGTGAACAACGCTAGAGGCCTGCAGTTTGCGCGAGTTGTTGGCGCAGAACAGTTGTGGCTTGGATTTTGTTAAGTTTGTATTAAATTCGTGTAAATATTGCGATGTACAGACTATAGGTTTAATTTGTTTAAAGGTATAACAGCTGAATAAGTAACTTTGTCGGATTTACGAAGCTGTTGCCATGGTCATTTGGGTTAGGTGTTAACCAAACTCGCGGTACAATTTTGTAATCTCGAGAATGTCTTGCATTTGCCTTGGGATTTTATCGTAATTATTCTGTTGTTAGCAGTCATTGAGATACCTATTTATAATTATTACGTAGAGCTATTAACCGATTGAAAATAACACGCCGAGATTTAAATTTCAAATGTTACACGAGTGTTGTAAATTATTTATAAACTATTGTTTCATAAGATTCCATGAATAGCCGCGATTCAACGAAGACGAATTAAATTTTTTTTGAACCTCCCATAGAAAATCGATCGGTTGATAAACTGCACTTCTGTCTGGGAGAAGATCTAACCAATTTCTCGTTATTCGACCCATATTTCTGAGGAAAAGTAATTTACTTTCAGCATTAAAACTTTCGTACAGATAACTTCTTAATATGCTGACGGTTTTTTAAGGGGATGATCAGACCATCAAACTGAACCACTTTCTCGACGGGACCAACATAGAAACCGCGATAAAAATGTACTGTCCCATACTTACTTCGTTGTTCGTCCACGGGACCAACAACGAATGTATGGGACAGCAGAAAGAAAGTTGTTTAGTTTGATGGTCATCCCCTTAAAACCGTCAGCATAATATTAAAAAGGATACCCTGTATAGGTACAGTCGCCATCAGATATATCGTAGCATACAAAGTGTTCAAATATTTCTGAGCAGTGCTCATTTTCACTACAATACACGTGTATTTTGTCATAAATATCGGAACAACATATCTTTACTAACTATGTTATTTAAAATTAAAACCTATAACAACGGAGTAAGGTATATTTACCTAAACTGCTCATATGTTTATAACCCTGGCTGCGTAAATAAATTTGATTGGTTATGTGTAAAGAAATTATTGAAAATTAGAACTGCGTAGAAATATTTGACCACAGATTTATATCCGATGGCGACTGTACCTACCAGCCATTTACTAATATAGAAAGGACAATTTCTTGTCTGGAATCATCTTAAGAGTCGTTATACCGATCAGTGGTCCCTCATCCGAATATAAAATATTGCACACTAAGTTAGGCTAGTTTTTCTACACATCTTCGTGTAAAGATAGCAAACTCTTTTACGGCTTCCTTCCCAGATATTTCGAAAATTCTAAACATTCTTTGAATCATATCTCAGAATCTAGCGAATTTAGCTTGTACTAAATAATTTGCTTTTTATTGTTTACTAAATTACGTATAGGTAAAATCAACTTTGCTTTCAACTGGGTTTTACTACTTAGGTACTTGCTCTTAAGAAACTGTGTTTCCGTGTTTCGTCCGATTTGTAATTCGTAGTTTGAAAGGAAACTATACAATGCAATACATGATTCATATTCAACATACCTAATTATTATTAGGTATGAGTAATATACAAGGTGTTACAAAAGTAAAAATAAATATTTCAAACTTTTAAGTGGGTTGCTTAGACCATCAAACTGAACAACTTTCATCATGGGACCAACGACGAGATCGCGAAAAAATAAATCAGCTGTCCCATACATTTAGCTCGAGTAGAATTGTAGTTTAGTATGGAACATCAGATATTTTTTTCGCGACTTTGATATTGGTCCCATAGTGAAAGTTGTTCAGTTTGATGGTCTCAACCAACCCCTTAAATGTTTATTTGAATTTTTGTAACACCTTGTATTGTTTGAAGTAAGTATATCATTTACGAATACGAAACAACATTAAGGGCGGTTTACCACTTCTGGATACGTTATTATTAGCTTATTTGACATAGTTCGTATAAAAGATATGTCAATTTATCTGTCATATAAGCCAACAAGACCTTATCCAGAAGTAGTGAAAAAGGCCCTTAGTGTTGTGAAAAAAAAAGTAGCTGACCTTAGTTACTAGAATTTAAGGATTAGGCTTAGGACCCACTAGTGGTATTAAGCAGTGGAACTTGAGTGGAACCAACAGTACGAAAGAAATGTATAACGAAAGAAAAATATCGTATTCAATTTGAAAAGAATGACTGCAAGACTAGAATATTCAGTTTCAAGCTTAAAAGTCGAAAGGGTGTAAAATCCCAAGTTTTGAACTCGTTTAAATTGTTTGTTAATGAAAAAAAAGTGATTATGATTATGATATGTAGTGATTCTGTGTTATGTACTGATAACCTTTTTAAATAAAACCAATTTTCAAACATTATCTACATATTATTATTTACATCGCTAATGGTGAATTCGTTGAGATTCCAAGAAAAAACGCATTCAGAATTCCAGCTAGAGAAGTACAGGCGGATAAACAGTTGGATAATTATCAATAAAGCACACTTTGGATGAATCATTGAACCACAATATGGTGCTGTTCTTTGTAGTCGCCGCACTAGAGACCTCTAATAACTTGTATAGGTAGGTAGGTATACTGCAGAGAGAATACCGTAAAGAGAAACACCGCAGAGAGAATCACTGCAGACAATCACCGCAGAGAGAATTCGATGCAGTGAGAAATCACTGCAAAGGTAAATACTCAAGCTATTGTATACCTATAAAGCTATTTTTGAGCGTAGACAATGTCGCAACTGCACCGTAACGACGTAGCACCTGCTCCACCGCGACATCGCAAACGAACCGCCGCGACATTGCAACCGAACCGCCGTGATGTTATCGCCATGACTGATTGATATCAGAAATCGCAACGATATCTTTCGGTTCGCCCACTAGGATTCATTAGCCGATAGCCACAGAACGATACCCCAGGAGATCCCTGTGGTCTCATCAGTTCATAAGAATCCTCCAAAAAAATATCAAATGATAAGCCACGGTTTATACAGAAGAGACGTGTGGCGGTGCCGGATAATCTAAGTAACACAATATAAACCTTATAGTACGTAACATAGCGTCGTTTTTGTCCTAAAGGAGAATCGCGCCCGCGCCTCCAGGAGATGTCGCCTGGAGGCGCGGGCTTAATTCTCCAAACGACGTTATGCTACGTACTATAAGATTTATAATTAAGCATAAGCATAAGCATATGCTCACGACTATAATTCCCGAGAGGGTAGTCAGAGATATTCTAAAACCTCAGAACATCCACGTTTCACCAATAGTACCGAAACTCGGAAGAACTCGGAACTCGAAGATTTATAATTGTGTAACTATCCGCCACCGCCACACGTCTCTTCTGTACATACACCGCGCCTTAGGCTCATTCACATGGTGCATTTTCGGTCCGTCCAGTGACGTCACTGGTTAACTCCTTGGTAAACTTAAAATAACTGGGCATTAAGAAAAAAAATACATTCACAATGTCAGAATTTGATATTTGATGTTGCCGTTTCTGTTTCCAGCAAAGGGTTAGAAAGAGGAGGTTGATTCTTATTTATTTATTAAAGCATAAGTTTTCTCCATGGAGTTCGAATTATTTTCTCTCCCAACATATTCGCATTTAGAGATTACAGATCAAAGTAATTTCAAAATTAAATTTATATTGATTAACTCGATGAATCTCAATAAAAATTAAATTGGTTACTTAAAATTATGACTTCTATCCGTAAAAAATATAAAAAGAAGACCAAAAAAAACGCTACATACCGAATTACGTAATGTAGCTGGGCAACTTGTGGCTGTCTCCGATGGATCATTTGTACAGAAGCCTTGTAAGGATTACTATCCGTACTCCTCCCTAAAGCAACACCAATGGAATAAACAGTAGAGAATAAATTTAATCAAAATAATAATTAAGGTAATGTTTGTCTTAAACATTGAAGGACTCGCACTAAGGACTAGCAAGATATCACGGTTATATTAATTTTTTATAAAATATCTTTGACTAATTATTATAAGGACTAGCCTTGCGGTAGCATTTCCCCTCTGCCACAGTATAAGAACAATTGATCTTGTGCATTTACATTCAATTTTACACCTTATCACTAAACGAGACAGCCTATAATTGCAAAAAAAATAACTTCGAACATAGAACGTTTGGGGTTCACACGAGACTACTTTTCATGATTTTTAACATTCAAAATTAGTAAAGTTATGGGGAATAAAATCCAAAGTTGCGGATTTCATGTTACCTCGCCCCCCGCAAAAAGTGGCAGAAATGTTTGTTAGTAGAATTACACGCGTAACCAGTCCACATATAAATAGTCAAAGTAAAATATACTTAAGAATCAGAACCTCGGATTTATTTGTCAACTAGCTCTTGACTTCTTACGTGCTAATCTAGAACATATTCTGTGTGCCACATTACATTCAAATCTGATCAGCCTTTTATATACAAATATCCAAACATCGTCAGAAACTTTCACATTAATATTATAATCTATGCATATAAAATCGAAAACGCAAAAAGTCTGTACATTGAATATTTTCGAAAAAAAAAACAAGGGCGGCTTAAAATCTGTAACTGAACAGGTTAGAAAGGTTTCTGTTTGAACGCTCAACGCAAAAACCACTGAACGGATTTTGATGAAATTTGACACACAGATAGAATATGATCTGGATTTACACATAGAATACTTTTTGGAGGTCTACACAGACGCAGACGCGGGCAACAGCTAGTATTATAATAAGATACGGCAGTTTGAACTAGGGCCGATAAAGTACAAAATCCATAAGTTACCTATGAAAATATAAGCTCACAAAAGAAAGCATAAAAATTCAACCGCGTAATTTCGGAAAATGCCTTTGTGAAAAAGTTTCACTCATTTTGTTCGACCATACATCAGTAAAAATATTTGCTAACAATAAAACAATGAATTAAACTTTCAAATTTTTCTTTAATCAATAATTTAAAGCTTACAGGAGACATTTTCTTGTAGTTAATACCTATGCGCCGTCGCGACGCCGCCGCCGACGGCACAAGCCGCGCCGCGATCCACGCCGCGGCGCGGCTTACATTCTCAATAAACTGAAATTTCGCCACTATTACCACTACGAAAGAACCAAAATTGCTTTACAGAGACCTGGATGCAACAACCTAGAGCTTATTATGCGGTTTCAGTGTAAAAACAACACAAAAACCCCGTGCGAAATGAACTCTGCAGGCTCGATAATAGGAGTCATTTTCTATTGCACCCAGTACTCAGTACGCATATAAAACACATCTAATGTGTCGGCCCAATGTTATAGCAAAAGAAAAAATGAACACTTCATGATTCTTACAGCACTATCTTTCAAATCCATAAAAACGACACCTAAATTGAAACCTGCGCTACAACGAAATCAGGTATTTGGTTCCCGCCGTATTTGAAGGTACATTTGAAGTCCGTTCCATACAAAAAAGTCCCGCATTTGAAACTATTTTTCATGACCTATCACCTACCCTATAAACTTTTAATGCAAGAAGGACATTCAGAAACTTATGAGTGCAAAAACACTGATAAAATGTGATTCAAATATCTCAGAATTTGAACTGTCCTAACACTACTGAAAGAAGACGGTTTCACTTTATTAATCTTGACCTTTGATCAAAATTTCTTCCTTCTTTTTCATTCATGCAGACATCATTTTTGATTAAACATTCTACCATCCCTTTCATGCGATCAAATAAGTTGACTAGATCAAATTAATTTATCCAGTTTACAGTAGTGCGAAGACAATGTACTCAACAAGATATAACCATCACCACAGCGATTAATTTTAATTACGTATATGAATGTTGACATTAGAAGTCTATGGGGATCGTTGTCTATGGTAGTTCAAGGGCCATATCACACCACGACGCCCAGGCTCGACATTTTATTTCATTAGGAAAATACACCGTAAATATGATATGGCCCTAATAGTCCCGGCATAGGCAGTGGAATTAATATTGTGGAATATTCCATGGTCTAATGGAAAAGGCGTATATATAGGCGAAGGTATAGTATACAAGTAGGTATTAAGTATTGCTTATATTGAGCCAAAAGGTGGTTTTTGGACGGTTCTAACATTAAACTACTGTCCAGAGGTCGTGGGAACCACCATATATTTTAGCAAAGGAATATACGTAAAATTTTTATGTTGGTGATTCAAATACAGTCCATACTTCCGCTGCTGCTGAGAAAGGAATACAAGATCCCTTATATATCGTTGTCTTCTTTACGAAAGACACTAAGAGATAGTTTGGGATCAAAAATCTTCCTGTAGTCATTTGTTATGCAGTACGTACTTCATTTACTTTTTCAAAGTAAAATGCTGGTGATCAAATTTCTTATAAATGATACACCTTATAAAAAACTACGGGCTCTCGAGCGTAGGAGCTAATGCAAGCCCTAGTCGTTTTACAGAACGCCTAGGCCCATCAATATGACCCATGTAGACCCGTGATTCGTTTATAACGTGTAAAATTCATAGATATAAAACCCAAGATGCACATTCAAAAGTATTATCAATTTGACGTAAGCAAGAAATAACGTCAAATGATCGTAAGCTCGATCGAAAACAAAATTCAACTTTATGTCTTATGGTTTAAAGTCGTTTTATAAACAAAACAAGCGCACAATTTCCGTTGGTGCGCTGCATTTTTGTATCGCTGAATGTGGCTAAGTATCTAGGGTTTTAGTATATTAATGGTAAAATGAAAAGCATGCCGCGGTGTGGTTTGAACAAATAATAATAGTTAATTTCTAGCTCAGGTCTCAAACAAGGAGAAACAAGTCGCTAAAACGTCTTAAACAGGAGCTAAGAGTAAAACGTTTAAAAAAATATATTCGGGAATTATTTAGCACAAACGGCCTTACTAATAGAATGTTATTAACAAGTTGCTAACTTTAATCTCTATTTAAAATTTCGCGTTTGCTCCATATAAACTGAATGGTACCTTTGAATGAAAAGAAAGGTATGAAACACCCCTAGCCTATTTGTAAGCATAAATAGAGACTGAAAAAATACTTTGGTAGTTGTAGGATGGATTCTTAACACCCTAAAAGGGATGACGATGACGGTAGAAAGTTTATGTATGGTATATTGTCAGCCTGGAAAGTCATGTGTAAATAATTTGTTTTGATAATTTACGACTTGTCTACGACTTGCTAAGGGTAAATGTACATATGTGGACGAAATCGGTGTAATGTACAGCCACCATCAGATATGTCGTAGCATACAAAGTGGTCAAATATTTCTGAGCAGTGCTAATTTTTCAATAAATTCACTACAGTAAATGTTACCAATCATATCTAAACGTGAACTGTGTCATAAATATCTGAACAGCTAATTTTCAATAATATCTTTACAATGTTATTTAAAATTGAAATGTATAATAACGGAATAAGGTATTTTTTCGTAAGCTGCTCAGATATTTATGATTACCCTGATATATATGATGTTCTAGGCATTCAGATATTGGTTATGTGTAAAGAAATTATTGAAAATAAGAACTGCTTAGAAATATTTGACCACCTTGTATGCTATGATATATCTGATGGCGACTGTACTAGGACAAGACACATGCAGTAAACTGAACTGACAATTGCTGCACCGACAAAATGCCGCTATTACATAAAATGAGTTTATATGAGTAATTTCTTCTGTATGTTATGGTGTATTGAGGAAATATATTCTTCTATGGTTACTCAAGAGGTTTTTCACAACGTTTTATGTTTTACAGTTTAACATCGGTACCATGAGAGCTTTGAAACTTTAAACAGAACGCAAGTATTTCGTTAAGTTGGCAATTCGCTAATAACCATTTATTAGTAGCTAAAAGTTATTGACGATTGTGCTAAATTCCAAAATCGATACAAAAGTCGAGATTGACAACTTAAATGGTCACTCTAATATGTCTATAGTCAGTGATTATTAATCACGGAGGTTCATTCATGATCAGAATCAAATCCTGAGTAAAACGCTCTACTCAACTAGAAAATAGACATGAAAAATGTCAATATCTACGTGTTTTGTCAACGAAAAATCTTTTATCCTTCTCACGAAAATGACGTAGTAACAAAAAATGTGTATAAAACACAACCCGAGACGTACAAATATAATATAACTCCTCACAACCACTCACACAATCTTACACGAGCTCGTCAGCCGACGGGACGATGAATGCAAGATAATTGTCTTTTATCAACTTCTGACTGTGTCATCTGTTATCATAGAGCAAAAACATTTATAATAAGCAAACCTACCATGAGTTTTCACTGTACTTTACTACTGTAGTTACGTCACCAATTTTGTATTCAATTTCGTTTTCGCTTCTAGTGGACAACTAATTTTTTGTCATACAAAATTTGTGACGTGACTATAGTAGTAAAGTGTAGTGAAAACTCATTGTAAGCCTACTGGTCGTTTCTCAGTGTACAAACATAACTGCTGAAATTACGCGACGTAAATCACGCATGCAATGGCTTTTAACACGCTTATATTAGCTTCAGCTTTATGTAACTAATTCATCTTCTATCGAGTCGATGGTCATTCTAAATGTTTTTTCATGTACCGGTGACACAACAGCCGAGAGGCCGCACGCAAAGCGGATGACCCGGCAATGTGGCCTATCAACCAATCACTATTCACACTCGTACCCGGTCTGTACGTACTCACCGGGTACTTATCGGGCACGGACAAGGGACCCATCGCACGTCTGCGTTCGATTGATCTATCGCTAACGGCGAGTTTCATAACCTAATATTATAAATGCGAATGTATATCTCTTTCTATTTTGATGAAATTTGGTAAAGAGATAGTTAGGACCCTAAGAAAGGATATGGGCACACAATTAGTATAGTACATTATAAAAGCCTCATTGTCAACTTTATAGCTACCAGTAATGGGAGATGTGGGCTGACTAGATAGATAATGCAATACTTTTGAATTTTAACTTGTAACATAAGTAGAATAAACAAAATTACACTACGATCTACTTTGAAGGGCGTATAGCGGTTTTAACCCGCCTTCTATGTTTGTCACGGATCCGCCCACATACAATAACAATTCTATTGTGTCTGGAATGTCAACATACGAAAGGTTAAATCACAATTTAGATTCGATGGTGATAAGTCGCCAATCTAAATCAACAAGGGTCCAATAGACTAGGAGTATGTAGCAGGGCAAGACGGCTTGTTTTTGTTTGTTTAGACATTACGTGATTACCCGTGACTATAGAAAAACCAAGAATTGATATTATGTTTTAAAATAACAAAAATAATAATCGAAAGAACTCTTTGATTAGAAAATTTCTTTATACCTTCGAGAAACAAGAATCTTGCATTCATAGTTTTTATTCTGTCATGGAATAAGGGAGTAAATAACATTTAATTTCTACTCCCTTTCTTAATCAAGTATAGTCAAAGGACGTAAAAGAATCAGTTCTTAAGTAGACATTACTCTTTTACACCTATCAAACGTTAAATAAGTGTGAAAAAGATAAAACATCTACATAAAAAACGAATAAGAGAGAGCTGTCAGGGGTACACAGAAAATGATAACGATTAAGCCGAAAATGTCATTTCAATACGACTACAAATAAATACACCAAAAGTTGAACACCCCTTCAGCTGCCACCTTTGTCATAGTTTGGGTTAAGTCACGTGAGTTTAGAGGAATGTTTTCCGTCATTTTCCCTTTTTTTTCGATCGTAATTAGTCACTTTTTGAACAGTTAGGACTAATAAATAAAACCTTTAAGGTCCAATAGAGGATATGGATTTTCAAAACAGTTGCGTATCTCTGCACCACCTCACTTTCATTCACAGAACCACATAGATAGATATCTCGACGTGGAAGACAAGCTTCATACAAGCGGGACGCCGCGCCAGAGTACATCTCGCGCCGCCGCTAGACCAGTTTATACGCCATTTTAATTCTTATAACAACGGATTATGATTTATTTCGCGAGTCTAGCGCAGCTCGTCTTCTAGTTGATATCAATTCATATGCTTTCAACTGCCAGAAAGTCGATCTACGTGACGAACAATAGACTTTCTATTGTCTTGAATTACAGACCTAGGTTCCTGCTATTCGCCTTTATAAACTTGGAGAGTGGATGTTCTGAGGTTTCAGAATATCTCTGACTACCCCCTCGGGGAATATAGTCGTGAGCATATGCTTATGCATGCTTAAATTTGGAGAGACCAATAACCAATTTTGATTACCTAAGTTTTATAAACTTGTCGCGTTTGCCTAGGAACATGTTGATATTGTATTCAAACCGAAAACTAAGAGAATATTATTGCTAATTGGACGAAATGTTCGATAGGTCTTTTCTACTGACTTATGAAATTTTAGTTTGATACGAAATAAGCAAGTACACTGGTGAATTGCGGGCGTATATCCAGTATGGCCCTTTCTACCTTCGATGAAATAGTAAAAAAAGAGGGTATATTTTTTTCTGTAGGATTACCACATGAGAAGAGCTTTGACTAGGGAACCGGTCACTAGCCGTTATTGAACATTATCCCTCTAAATATACAGTTATATAAAGTTCTCTAGCGTGACAACAAACGCCTTTCCTTTCTTTCCCTTGGCCCGTAACAGAACGGGGATCGTCGCGTGTATGCTAGGCCCTCTGGTAAGGGACTGGTCGAAAACATCAGTAGAAAGGACCTTGTAATGACAAATTAATATAAATCTTTCATAATTTGTGTAATTTCATTCAGAATGGTAGCAAATAGTCGAAGAGAAGTCTTACAAATAGTCGCCTGTTAAAAATCTTCATCTTTCACTCTGTTAAAGCATTTAAACTTTAGATTTCACACAACGCTTGGTGGAGACGCCATCAAAAACGCGGCACATCAAAGCGGAAAGGAACACATTGAAACAAAAAAAAAACAATACTTCTCATATCCAGTTCATCGCAAATTTTAACGTTTAATAGAATTTCCCGATTTCGCGATTATAATCAGCTTAGGGGTATCCGTAGACAATCCTGACCGTCCACAGACACCCTTAGAACTTATCGACATAGCACTGGAATAACTTTTGACGTCACATTTCATTTCAATCTCACTACTATACATAAATAAACTTAAACTAAAGTTGAACATTTAAAGTTTTACCGTACGTTACAACTTTAGTTTAAAAAGTGACCGTGTAACACTCAAAGTCCATAAATAAACATTCCTTCGACAACCAAACGCGTGACGTCACGATTAATTTGGAGATAGTTCTATCACAATGGGACAGCCCGCGGGTATATAAGGGCGGTGTTTAGGACGCGTCGCTCAGTTGCGCACGGGCGGCGCCGGGGAGTGGTGGTGCCGCTCGAGGTCCTCGAGGGAGAGCGCATTGGGCACGTGCACGGAGGGCAGCTTGCCGGCCGAGGCGCGCGCGAGCAGCTCCGGTGAGAACCACCGGGCTAATTGGTTGTCGCCGCCGCCGGAGGCACCGCCGCCACCCATTTCTGAAATAAGGAGGTTTATTAGGCCAAATAAGTACAAAATGTGAAGTTAAGGGACCAAAACTAGACAATGAATGCTAGGGAGTCTGGACCAACCCACAAGGAAATTAATCAAAGATATTTTTGACTCGTGGTTCCACTAATCTTGTAATGCTGGACTTGTGGTTCCAACAATCTTGTCCTGCTGAACACGCGGTCTAACAAATAACTTCCATCCATTGCAATCGGGAGGCAGTGTAAAAAATCAGAGTTACGGATCTGACGCACGCACGCGTCAGTCGCTGGCATCGGAAGCGGCGCCATGCGTTTTAATAGTAGTATCGTCGCATCGGCCGCGAGCCGCGCGCGTCAGACGCATCGGCCGCTGGCATCGGAAGTCCACCTTAACAGTGTTATCGTTATTTTTATTTGTAAGCCAACTCCAGAGGTCATCTAAGGCACGGTTTATACAGAAGAGACGGTGTGATGGTGGCGGATAATCTAAGTAACACATTTAAAACCTTATAGTAAGTAGCATAGCGTCGTTTTTGTCGTAAAGGAGAATCGCGCCCGCACCTCCACCAGGTGACGTCGCCTGGAGCCGCGGGCGTAATTCTCCAAACGACGCTATGCTGCGTACTATAACACAGCCTTGCGACACCCGAAGCCTATTTCGAAGGCCTCGTTCAGGAACGCGCGGGGCGTCAGTCGCCGTAGTGCGCGGAGCGGTCTGGGTTCAAGGAGAAGCGTTGTCACACGCGTCAAATAGGGTATTTGACAGGTTTTTAAAAACTGTTCCACGTTAATCATTGATGTCTAAGGACTATAGAAAATGTATATTTCACGTTCCATTACATACATATAGTGCAAGAAAAAACGAAAACAAAAATGATTATTTAAATATCCCGCGGAAACGCTTTTCCTGACAATATACGTGGCTACAAGCAGGTGACGTCACGATGACGTAAACTTTGTACCACACTCACACTCTACACGCAACTGTTTACAAGCAGTTAAGCAGCGTCATCAAACATTCGGCCAATCACAGTCGTTTACGATCACGTGACTAAAGTAGACAACAAAAATATTTTCTTTGTCGATTATCTCTTAAAATATCCATTATTTTTCTTAAATGACTAAATAGTTGGTTTCCAAAATTAATATTCAATACGGATGCCATCAATAGATCCTTAATTTTACATGCTGCCAAATACCCTATTATTGCCATCGCGACGCGCCGCGCGAACCAGAACGAGGCCTAAGAGTTCACGGACTGTAAGAATATAAAGTGTCCAACTTACCGTTAAGGCTCCGCTGGTGACTCTGGACGAGCAGCTGATGCAGCGTGGTCCCGCCGGCCATGCCCCGCGCCATCGTGTTCATATTGCTGAACTGGAAGCGACAACGTGTTCTAAATACTACCACACCCTGGCCACTTGTGAGTTATACTAGGTATTAAGGTTTCTATATGGTTGGATATGTGATCGATACTTGAATCTTAGATAAATAACGATAAAATTTTTTAAAAATTTTGAAGAGATCTTTATAATTTCAGCATACTACAGATAGCAAATTATAAGAAAAACTATTAGACATTTCGCAAATGCATTTTTGTTATTTTAGTACGTTTAGCGTTTTTTGTTGGGCAAAATATTCTTATTGTGAAATTTCGAAAAACTTTTACAATGGATTTGTAGTGTTGTTTAGTAAATGCTTTTTTTACTTTAGAAAGAGTTGAAAACCTCTGCGCTTTTAGTAAAAATGCAATTTATATTTGCTATCTAACCTTTAATATGCTGTTATGCCACGAAGGGTCTACCGAGCCAGTGAACTTAAGGGGATATTACCGTTGGCGCGCTCCATACAAAAGAAACTAATCTCTATGCTTATATGGTGTCAGATTTTCGATAAAATATAAAATTTCAATTCAAGGATTAATTTAAGATTTGTATGGAAATCTTTGAGGCACTGTAACTTTATAACTAAACATTTTAACGAAAATCTGACAACATACAAGCATTAGTTTCTAGATTGATTCTGAAAAATGTCATTGACTTTAATCGGTTATTATTGAAAATATAATCATTTATATGGAGCGCGCCAACTGTAATATACCCTTAAGCTGCCGACCTAGGGGCACCCAGATGGGCCTCTGCATAGGAAGTTGCTGGGACTACGCGGCGGATTGGGTAGCGGGGATCGGTGATAGCTACAAGTGAGCCTTGCTACAACTGCACGTATGGAGAAATGAGGAGGAAAGAGCGTGACTTATGTCTTGTATACGATTGTAAACCTTATGTGTAGCAACTGACGGGTTACCAGTGTAACGTCGTAAGTTGTCTTGCGTACACATTTGCGGGTGCGACAGGTAGCGCCATCTGTTGGCTTCGTTGCTATAACTTGCGGTATTGTGGGTGATACTGTGACAAGCTCCTACACGCTTCAAAACTTTGGTTGGTAGTTCTAGCTAGGTTTCTGATCCCGTGAGGAGAGATTATGGTCGTGAGTATATGTATGTTATCAAAACAGAGATTCAAAAATTGATCAATGGATCTAAAATGGGAGTCTAACAGACGTCAGGTCGTCGAAGTTAAGGCGGCGGGGTGTGGCTTATTAAAGCTACTTATTACTCTATGATTCTACTCTAAATAATACTAATCAATAGTTAACTATAGTATAGTAAACAAGTGATAGACTCACCGAAGAAGGCATCTGCTGCCTTTGTTGAGTATGAGGGAATTGACGTCCACCGCCGACCATTTGCTGAAATGGAGATAATATGCGAATAATTGTTGGGAAATAAGGAAAACCCTGAAATTACATTCCATATGCCAATGGGGAACTTCTACCAAAATTATAATGTGAAATTATCTTAAAAATTCAATAATAATAGTTGTGAATAGAACATTACTGAAAGATTTATTCTAAAGTTTTTATTTTTTACGAAACATTTCAATTATAAGTTACGTGGATCGAACGTAATTTCAAACACCAATCAGCGCAAAGTGAGGAAGCGAATAGTAACTTGCGTGCGTTAGAAGAGTACGGCAACATATTATAGCGGATGATTTGTGATAAGCTTCCCGCGTCATGAAAAGGAGTGACGTCACGTCATGGCAGTGAGCGTTTTGGCGCGGAATTTGAAAGTCAACTTTTGATTTGCAATAAATAAATGATCTTAGTATATTTTAACAATTTTGTTTTTGGTCTTTTTATGAAAGCCTTAAATCTTAAAGGCACACTAAAAATATAAAACTGTGCATTTCTCCATTGTATTATACGTATATAGAATAAGGAGTATACCTGCTGTTGATTGAGATAATGCTGCTGGTAGTCGTTCGGCGTCGGCACGTAGCCCATGGGCGGAGCAGCGCCGCTCTGATTACCCTACCATTTCAAACAAATCACGTTAATTTATTAAAAGATTCATTATTTATTGAATTTTCGTTACAGTCTGACCATAAGGGCCTTAACCGCTTATAGGGTGCGATAGAGCTCTGGATATTTTATGACATATTCTTATGACGTACACAGTCAAAGAAATAAATCAAGATAGAACGATAATTATTGTTTTACTTGTGTTTCGTGCGTGCTTGTTTCGGACCACTACTCGTGTATTTTTGAATTTTTGTTTTAATTGTCATTAAATAACGTTTTTAATTAAAATTAGGTGACACAATTTTAGAGTTACGCGCTTATTAATTAAGCTAAAGTTAATCATTTTAACGGGTTCTTACCGCGTTTTTGTATCGGGAACTCAACATACAATAAAAATGCGGTAAGAACCCGTTAAAATGATTAACTTTAGCTTAAAATTAAGTGCTCAAATCTTCAGAGTCACCTCAGAACTTTTGTTTCTGCAGTTAGAAACCAAGCAATAAGGCATTCTCTCTGAGTGGTCACCGGTGTTTAACGTAGCGCGACTCGGTGCGTAATGAGTAAATGTAAGAAATTTATTGCATAATGTTGACACGCGTGCCCCGCACACTTCACCGTTCTATCTTGATTTATTTCTGTGTACACAGTCGTCACGAAACGTTCACGTTGCAAATAAAGAGAGTAGCCGCCGCGAAATTCTACAAATGAGAGGGTTTCTCTGCCTCAGCTTCTCACCGCGTAGCTACCACAATCCTTCTTATGGTCAGATTATAATTAATTCCCTTGCAAATATGTACAGCATTTTTTTTAGCCTGTGTCATTCCACTGCTGGGCAAAGGCCTCCCCTTTAATCTTCCAACCATCTCTGTCCTGGGTAAACTCTGGCCATCCCGCCACCTCTTCTTAGGACGACCTGGACGCCTACGACCATTTTCTGGGATCCAGGACTTAACAAATTTTTGCCCATATCTCCTGGTGCATTCGACAGACATAGCCTACCCATTTCCACTTTAGCCTAGCTGTTTACTCCCCGACTCGGTGATTTGTGTTTTGGAGCGCAGTATAGTGTTCCTGACACACTCTGTTCTTTTAACACATAATATACTGCGCTCATACCTAACATAACCGCATCTACACCTGCACCTAATATAAGTGGCGACGGGCTCACCCCCCGTCACACTGACAGACAGACAGACAGAGTTTCGGTACTACTGGTGAAACGTGGATGTTCTGAGGTTTCAGAATATCTCTGACTACCCCCTCGGGGAATATAGTCGTGAGCATATGCTTATACTGCGCTCTATCGCTCTCTGACAAACCTTGAGTTTGGACTTTTGAGACTCTGTGAGACCAGTTTTGGGCACCGTAGGTTAAGATAGGCAGAATACAAATGTCAATGAGTCTTTGCTTGAGGGATATCGGGAGTTCTGTTCTGTATGCTGTATGTACAGCATACAGTGTGTTAACTACAGGGTCTTTCTTAATATGCTAACACTTTTTTAAGGGGATGATCAGACCGACAACCTGAACAACTTTCTCTATGGCACCAACATCGAAATCACGAAAAAAACCAGCTCTTCCATACAAAACTGCAATCCTACTCAAGTCGAATGTATGGGACAGCTGTGTTTTTTTCGCGATTTCGATGTTGGTCCCATAGAGAAAGTTGTTCAGTTTGATGGTCTGATCATCCTCTAAAAAATTGTCAGCATATTATAAAGGACCCTGTATAATAAACACAAAACCTGAAGTCCAACACGTGACGACGAGTCGAACACATAATCCATATCGTTGGCTAAAGTGTCAAACCTCGTAAATCCATTTTATTTTTCAAATTACATTTTATACAAATTAATTACTAATTTCTGAATGCATCAATGGCACAACTCTTAAATCCTTTTAAAAAGCCGTTATAATTTAAAATGATAAATAGAAAACCATATAACTCTGGGCTGCCATTATTCGTGGTGACGTTTTTTGTGCCGCCTGTAAAATTTGATCTAATGGAGTTACGAGGTCTGACACTTTAGTCGACGTTATATTTATTGAAACTACTTAGACTAAGCTCACGCTCAAAAGGATTCTGAATCTCGGCCTTAATATGCTGCGTTTAGATTGGTCGATAAGAAGTATCCCGTGAATACAAAAGGACAGACCTTGACAATAGGCCGTCCCTGCGGCATCTTGGGCGGCTGCGACCACTGCTGCTTCGGGCTCGGAGCATCTGACTCCTTCTCTGCCGTCATCTTACGCAGCACCTGTTTAACAAATTCATATTCAATCAATCAATCAATCAATCATTTAAAAGAATCTTCAAAAGCATAAACCACAGAACATTTCCCGGGAGAAAGTCCAGGGAGCTTTTAAAAACTATTAAAAGGAGGAAAGTCGCTTACTTTGGTCATATCTTGAGGAATGAGCGACACCAGTTGTGCCAGACTAAAATAATGGGCAAGAAAGCGGCGGTAGGCCACATGTCGTGGCTCCCTAACCTAAAGGACTGGACATGGCCAGTGAAAAAGAACCGATTCGCTTGGCAAGAGATAGGGATATGCAGAGCTGACCTCCAACCTACATTAGTGGAGAGGAACCCAAAGAAGACAGAATATTTAGTAAAAGAAGTGATCTACACGGTTTGCGCTAATCTGAAAACCGATACCGACCGAACTGTGTGACAAAAATTGTTGATGCTTGAACATATAGGTACTGTGATAGAAAGTTATAACGCTCGCCAAAACTACACCTTCAACTTGCTTAGATCTAGTTTCCGACAGCTCAAAGGTTATGGTACGAGATCCGACCGTAAAATTGTGCGCCTATTTGTTTGGTGAACGAAATATGATTTGAGTGAATGTTTTTACAGAGGTTTAGAGACTTATTTGAACCTGGCAACCCTAGAGTTGCGGCAGACTGATTGGTGGCAACCCTAGTTTTACCAGTTCTTTACATCGGTCTCCTTCAGATGGCACCTCAATAACAATTTTTTTTACCATAAATCATGGTAAAGGTACTTGCGCCAAGATTTTGATAGGCAACCCGGCAGCGTTGTTGAACCCCTGTACAAACTTTCACTTAAATCACATTTCGTTCAACAAATAAGTGCATAATTTTGCGGTCGGATCTTGGTATATTAAGGGGACTGTATGTCTTCGGATCAAGCGTCATACTTACGGAGGTGGGAGTGAATGAGATCGGTGTAGGTTGTTTCGGTTGCTGCATCTCGTGGCGGCGGCGGTAGTTCTCGCGCTGCTCCTCGAGCTTCTTCTTTATGAGGGCTCCTTGCATGATCGACTGCGTGTGCGCGGCTAGTTCGCGCGGCGACGGTATACGCGCTGGTACCCCTGCAAAAGGGGCAGTATTAGACGCTGGTTTCATTAATGCCTGTACAAGGTGAACTTTCAAATGAATATTTCATTACAAATTACTTCCAGGCTGGTTCCTGCAGTGAAAGGAAAATTTGTAATAGATAATAGTGTTCCAAATTATAAGCACAGCTTGTCACTATATGGGATATTCATGACACCTTTGCTGACAAAATTTACTTCGATGCACGCTTTGATGTAAACCTGATGCCCTGCTTTCCCCATTTGGCATAAACTAAGTATGAGAGTATTGTTTTAGTTAAGTACACCGCTTGCGCTTTGCGCTCTAGCAAATGACGTTTCTAAGCGACAGAAAAGTACAGAACATGAAAAAATACGATGTGTAAAACTAGAAAGTAGTTTGTTTGGAATCGAGAGCAGAATCAAATTATCATGTTTTCAACGAAGGTATTTTGTATTCAAAAAATTAAGCAATTTGTTTGTAAAATTTAAAATTTACTGAATTCGATCTCAACCCACCGCTCGGGCACTCTCACCCTACTTACTACCAAAACACGATTCTTAAAATGTATCCAAATGAATGAAAGCGCTAACGTACTCGTTAGCGCTTTCATTCATTGCTAAAATGATAACAAATCATTGTTGCCTCAAAACTTAAAATGCGAATAACTTTAAATGTTAACTATCAAAATAATGACATTATTGTTTCAATCTACTTATTTTGTTATAAATCAGTTGGAGTGTATGAGGTTTTGCGCTTATTCATTAACACATATAGGTCAACTCTAATAGTTATAGCACAAATGTAACCAACCTGGATGGTGCACGGCCAGCGTGTTTGGACTGGTCGGCATAATGGGCGACACGCAGAACGCTGCGTCCAGTGAGCATTTGTGTGGTAAGCGATCATATTGTTTATACATTTATTGTTAGTCTAGCAGCTTAAGGTGGTTGCAGAGTTGTCTATTTCATACAATTGTTTAACGCATAATACGCGTAGACGGTACAATCAAAAGTAATATGGAAAAATAGTTTAGAAAATCTCGAAATGCCGCGTATCAAAAAACATTTGTAAGCTTTGAAATGTTGACTTTCTGGTTAGGAAAACAGACCTTATTCCGTTATTATACATTTGAATTTTAATTAACATTGTAAAGAAATTATCGAAAATTAGATGTTCTGATATTTATGACACAATACACGTTTAGATATAATTGGTAACATTTACTGTAATGAATTTATTGAAAATTAGCACTGCTCAGAAATATTTGACCACCTTGTATGCTACGATATATCTGATGACGACTGTACATTGTATTTATAAAGGAGAAATAAATTTAAATAATTAGAGCAACGTTTTAACCACCTAGGATAAAAACTTTAACCAGACCATAGGTTATAATTGAGTTATTCTGGTATTTGAACACTTACCGGGATGTGGTAGAGGGGAGAGCCTGAGAGGCTGATGATGAGGAGGAACCACGAGGTGCGGCGCCGCCCCCACTCCCACTCCACTCGGCAGCGGGGACCCTCCCATCTGATACAAATATTAGTATTAGCATAGCATTGCGGTGTAAGTATAAATACAAAAAATCTGAAACTATTTTAAGTTCTTCTAAAACGAGAAAAATGTTTAAAATACATGAAAATACGTCATCTTTTGACGAGTGAAGTAATTCAAATCGTGTATTCCATTTACGATTTCACTATACTTCATTCCAAATAAGGACGACGAGATTTTCCGATTCCTATTTAGCTTTCTGGCCAATTCTGCTTACCATATGTAATTAATTTATTGGATGCATATCAATCAATCAATTATACTTTATTTTACACCAAAAAACATAGTATACAGAGAGTAAACAAACCAGAAATATAGACTTTCCAAAAATAAGCGGTCTTATCACTAAAAAGCTACGCTGTTCTAAGAATAAGTGAGAGGAAGTGTTTCAAATCTCTGTTTCTGTAATGCAAAATGGCCTTAAAATTTCGTTGCTATTTTGAATGGAGTATAGAACTATCCAAGAATACTGAGGTATGACTTTGATATCGGTAAATTGTATAAATCTAGTCGAAAAATTAAAAATAAAAGATGCCTCCAAGGTATTCTCCGTCCGTCCTACTATTCTCTCAGTCAAACAGTAGTGTAAGATTACCTGTCTCTGCTGCTGATGTAGACGCAGGATGGTGAGGAGCACTTCGCGGTGGCGGCTTTGCAGGCCCGGGTTGCCGAGCTGCTGCATCAGGTGTTGCACCGTTATCTCGCCCGCTTTCAGTCCTGCACAAAACAAAGAGACGATAAGATTCAGAGCATCGAACAGTTTTAGTATGATAGTTATACATCATGTCAGTTGATAAGACGTCCACTGCTGGACATAGACCTCCACCAAGGAGCGCCACAGAAACCGGTCCTGCGCTGCCCTCATCCAACAGAAGCCCTTTTTTTTACGACTTTGTCTGCTTGATAAATATTTACACTCGATGCACTCAGGCCGCGGAAAGACGGACGGACATAGCAAAACTATAAGGGTTCCTTGTTGGCAACGGAACCTTAAAAATACGATTTTTAAAATTAAATTATTAAATTTACAATGCATTTTTATGAATAAATATCGATGTGTCTCGTTTACTTTTTTCGAAATATATCATAAACATGCATCTTTATATTTTTTCTTACATGGTGTAACTGATGTACTCTGGTTCTAATGCGACTCTCTTCATTTCTGGTTCGATCTCGTAGACCTTTCCATTGCCCTTTGGGTGACTTTCAGCCTTTTTATGAGGTCTCGAGTGAACGACCATGTCTCAGTTATACAGGGTCCAACTTAATATTCTGTCTGATTTTTAAGAGGATGATCAACAACAACTTTCTCTATAGAACAAACATCAAAATAGCGAAAAAAACCAGCTATCCCATACATCGGACTTGAGTAGGTTTAGGATGTTGGAGCCGTAGAGAAAGTTGTTCAATTTGACGGTCCGATCATTCCCTTAAAAAGTGTACTATGATATGATAGGTATTACCCATGTATAAAAGGTTATAGTTATCTACCACCGTTTCCCCCCCTCTCGCAACCGTGAGCCTGCTAAATGTACTTCATGCTCAGGAGAGGCCATTCTGCATGTAGTACTATAATGTATTGTGGGGTACCGTGTATGATGGCCTGCGCCTCGGGCCGCTGCAGCAGCTCCCTGTCCGCATTGCTCGGGCCCATCTCGTTTGAGTGCATCGCCTGCTGCTGCTGCTGTCGCTGCAAAAAAAACAAACACTCGCTTATTAAAATTTTTCATACAAAACGTTCAATCAGCTGATTGATTGCATTTAGTATGGTAAGTCCACGGGGAAAGTTGTTCAGTATCATGGATACGATCACCGCGACCGACAGCGAGCCCATACAAAACTGTAATTTAGTATGGGCTCGCCATCGGTCTCCGTCGGTAAATGTGTCTCAGCCCTTAAAGTAAAGCAACTGTTTACCCTAAAACCCTGTATAAAAGGGCCAAAATAAACAATTTTCAACGAGAGAGTTCAACCGATAGACGTCCACTGCTGGACATAAGCCTTCGCCAGGGATTGTTTCGGATCGGATCGGATTGTTCAGTTTGGTGGGTAGACTCTTAGTTTAAAAGGATGCTAATGATATCAATTTCACCCTGTATAAGCAATGCGAGAGAGTTACCTGTTGATGGATAAGTGATAGCCCACACGGAAGAGTCTTAGCAACAAAGTTCTACGGAATGGATGTACGGTGGTGTTTGTCAATATAACTAGCTTAGCGGTGAAGGAAAACATCGTGAGGAAACCTGTATACCCGATAATGAAAAGAATAATGAGTTTGGGGCGAACACAATAGACCAGCAATGGTCGCAATGTTACATAGCGAACCTTGCTTGCAATAGCCCAGTCAACAATAATAATACCTGTTGGACCTGTAGGAGCTTGTAAAGGAGCTCCTGGGGGATGTGCGGCGGCTGCTGCTGGTGCTGCTTTTGCTGCTGCTGCTCCATGCTCTTGTTTAGCATCTGAATCAAGAAAAAAAGATTTTACAATGCTGGATATAATGGAAACTAAGAGGTGGCAACCCTAGTTTTTCCAGTTCTTTAGTTTGGTCTCCTTCAGATGGCACCTCATTTACTTTCCAAACAGATCGGTGGAAAAAATAGTACCATAAATCATCATGGTAAAGGCACTTGCGGCAAGATTTAGCTAGGCAACCCGGCGGCGTTGTATGAACCTCTGTGTAAACATTCACTTAAATCACATTTCGTTCACCAAACAAATAGGTGCATAATTTTACGGTCGGATCTCGTATCATGTAGGAGGCGATGATGGTTCGATCCCCGTCCAGGCCGACTCTTAACGATGAGTATTTCGAAATTTATGTACGATTTGTATCACCACTGGCTTTTTGGTGAAGGAAAACATCGTGAGGAAACCGGCATGCTTCAATTTCGAGGCATGTATTGTACCCACTGTCCATTAAAGTGGCGCAGGGCTCACTCTCCATTTTCCGACGGCGACGGACGGCGGGCCCATACAAAAATGTAATTTAGTATGGGAAGCCGTCCACCTTCAATGCGGCGACGAATACCGGCGGCTTCTCATACTAAATGTCATTTTTGTATGGGCCCGCCGTAAATTTAGCATATACTACGGTAGATCGGAAATGCAAAAGAGAAAGGGCATAACATTAACGTATGTTAGAGCGAGATAGATAGACGAGACCATTCGAACAGGCTATGAGCCTGTATGGCCCTAGCGTCAGTTTTCAACGGAACGAATACCTTTATTTTTCCAAAATCTCGTTTTTTTTTTTTGGTGTCGCCTTGGATAATCCGAAGCCGATCTAACGTAGTATGTGCTAAACTAGCTGTTGCCCGCGACTCCGTCTGCGTAGACATTAAAAAAAGTATCCGATGTGTTAATCCAGATCATATTCTATCTGTGTGCCAAATTTCATTAAAATCCATTCAGTAGTTTTTACGTGAAAGAGTAACAAACATCCATTCATACTTACAAACTTTCGCGTTTATAATATTAGTAGGATCTATGGGCCCGCCGTCTGTAAATGTCTCATCCTTAAACAGTTAACAGTTCAAGAACAAGTATGAACAAAGAGTAACTAACCTGGAGCAGACTCATGGGCTGGGGCTGTGGCTGGGGCTGGGGCTGCTGGGGCTGCTGGGGCTGGTGGGGCGGCTGGTGGGCGGGCTGCACGTGGGGGGGCGCGTGGGGGCGCTGGTCGGCCGGCACCGCGTGCCCGCCCGACACCTGCGCCAGCTACACACATAGATATCATACTAACTAACACTACATTATAGACATAGGAACAAAACGCAGACGGGACGTGCGGAACACGAAAGTGAGGCCAAAAAACCAAATACAACCTCGCGTCAGTTCAAACCTAAGAGGAAGGATCTCTCTTTAAGACTAGAGATACCAATTGTAAAGTGTCCACTTTTTTTGACGTTTAGGTTTGAGTGTGTGGTGTCAAGTAGTATGGACAAATGGCCTTATGTTTACGGTCACTTTTCACACACACTAGCTCAAAAAAAAGTGGACAGCCGCATAAACAAATATCTATAGTTCCATCTCCTTCTACTATTAAAGAGACCAACTACAATCGTAAATTTATGCGGTCTCTATGGAGATCCTTCCTCTTAGGTTCAAACAAATTCGAAACAACATAGCATCGTCGACGCGTTGTTTGTTTGAACCACATAGACGAAAATTTTTTCGCTTACGCTAGTAGACCGATTGTCAGTGTATAAGATAGCGATAGTCATAAAATCCTATAAATTTATATGAAGTGACATTTTGGAGTCAAGTGACCGTAGTACAAAAAAGTTTTTACGTCGATAAGGACGAGACTGGTACAAAACCAAAACTGAATCTGCACCAAAGGTCAATGTCCAAGATTGTGTATTTGAGACATTACAGGGTTTTCTGAATATGTTATTGTCCAAAATGGAACATTCGCATCACACATTTGACGTAAATTTCGATAACATAAGTGATTCCAACAAAGATTTTCCGAAAATGCATATTGCATTTGCTATTTCTAAAGAAATTAGCAATATTTATCGATTTAAAAATATTATATACCTAACTAGTATAGCTGGAATTCCCGTTCTTTGTTACGAAATACACAGGCAGATTCCGCTAGAACGATCTATACGCTTTACACAGAAAAATCAACGATCTTTGATGTAATTTGCGGCGTGCAGTACCAATATTCACGCACGCTTCGCGCATCGACAAATCGAAATCGGCAATGATAAATAATCAACAGTAGCTGACATAGCCGCAGCATAGCGGTTAGCAGTGGTCGGGGCATATTGCTCGCAGTACCGATGGCCCATGGGGCCGAAAAGTTCTCGAGTGGCGACCGCGTACCGGAAAGCGCAGCATGGGTAGGCCCCCCACAAGGTGGACCGACGACCCGGTGGAAGCGGCAGTAACCTGTTGGATGAGGGCAGCGCAGGACCGGTCGTTGTGGTGATCCTTGCGGGAGGCCTATGCCCGTCAATGGGCGTTCACCGGTTTAGATGATGATGATGAAGTAATCAACATGGTGCGTGTACTCACAAGTCGCTTGAAGGCGGACAGGTCGTGGTCAGCGGCGTGGGGCGGCGGGTGTTGAGGCCGCAGGCGCGCCTCCAGCTCCTCCAGGCTGTGGATCTTGCCGCCTGCGTTACCTCCCGCGTTGTTCAACTCTAGAAATATTACACGCATCGGTTAGGTGACTGAATATGTAGCGGCTTCCTAATTCTATGCAACATTATATCGAATTATTGAAATCCCGCCACCGACCCGAGAACAACAATGAAGGGCATCCACACTATCGTTCTCGGCCTTTCTCGGCGAGAATTAAGAGCAAACTTTAATTGTTCGCACGTTGCGTCGGCGTCGTTGTGAGCCTTCGATATTTTCCTTGCAAGTTCTCGCCGAGAACTTCTCAAGAGTGTAGTGCCTGAATTAAGGACACATAAAAATGATTTAGCCTAGATTAAGATCCGCATACTCAGACATACGTTCCGTAGCTAGTACCCTCAAAGGCACTCAGGCCTCAGGTCTACATCTATGGGCAAGCTTGACAAAACCATGAAATGGTCCTCTGACAGTAAAATAAGTTTTCGAGCTTAGTAATCCCGATCATTTTCGAGCACTTGGTATGTAGCATTATAATCACGTAGGTGCGAAATAGATTGCACTTTATTACCGCGCTCCGAGAGTAGCTATAGGTATTAACTTATGGCTTTGCAGTGATTTTTCAGTATGATATACTATAATCTTAACTATTATAAAACTGTAACAGAAGTGTCTGTACATTGAAGATATTGACATGAAAAAGATTATGATATGGTTTTTAGGTATCCCAGACTCCAAATCAACCTTTTTAGAATTTTTGTCTGTCTGTTTGTTTGTATGTTTGTAACAACTTCACGCAAAAACTACTGAACCGATTTTGATCAAACTTTTTTGTTTGATAGCTTATGATCTGACTTAAAATCTGTTTATTCTAAAGAAGCTAGATCGGGAGATGTATAGCTAAAGAACAGTGTATGTGTGGGAGCAGGTGCACTCACCGGCCCTGGGCTCCGCGTTGGCGTTGGCGCGACGCAGCAGGTCTAGAAGCGAGGGGTTGTGCGGCGCGCCGGCGGGGGATATCGGCGCGAACACGTGCTGCGGGGAACTGCGCGCCGGCTCAAGACGCGTCGAACTATCCAGGTCTGCCGGAGAACATATTATTTGTCACTTACCAGACATAACGACCCAAATTTTCCATTGATAGTAGTAAATATGTTTATTTTAAAAAGTTCTGTTTCCTTCATTAAATGAAGAATTCCAAACAAGCTGACTAGTAGCTAATCTGATCAGTAAATATTTGCAAGGGTGCAATAACGGTAAATTTGCTACATACTGCTCAGGACTAATTGCGATAGGATTGACATTTATTACAATAAACATTTAGGAATGCATTATTTTGCACATCGCTATGAAATATATCAAGCAAAGGTGAGCGGAAGTGTTGGGAGAGGCCGTCCGAGGAAAACATACCATGATCAAATCAATGATCTTTTCCGAAAAGGACAAGTGCGTAGCACCCTCAATCGACGAAAGTGCATGAAAAGATGTATGAATGTGAATGAGGCTAAAGAGGTGTGCCAGAGTCGTAGCGTGTGGCGGTCCGTGGTCTCTGCCTACCCCCATGGGACAATGGCGTGAGCTTATGTATGTATGCTAAAAAATATGGGAAAATTGGTAGTAGAAACTGATATTGATAGGGTAAAATAAGTCCCTTTTTTATTAATGACTCGTGTGAAGACACCACGCAAAAGTTTTCTACAAAGAGGTAAGTATATGAAAATGATAATGTTTTGAATATAGTACTAACCATCAACAATATTATGTAATAGCCTCTCGTAGTGCCTGGCGTCGTTGGTGGGACTCTCTCGACGGAACCAGCGGCTGAATCTACTTCCGCCCTCGGCCTCCCCGCCTCCGTTCTGTTGGATACATGTTACAACATTATAATGCTGGCACTTCACATGGCGAATTTGAAAAAAATATTACACTTGATAAATACGCGTTTCTGCGTAAAAATAAAATAGGCAATAAAACTATGAAAACGTAATGAAGCTTCATTATGAAGTACGAGACAACTTAAATACTGATGCAACACTCGTAATCAGTATCGAGTCGTAAGCTACGTGGTACCTGTGCTGTTCAATTACTTGATGTTGGCAAATTGGAGCCACAATTTAAAACATAGAAATAAAATTAGCCAGGCATGAAATGCCAGCAGTTATTACCGCTTTGAATTTAATTTCGTTTTCAAATTTTCAGTCAGAAGACTGATATTTTAGTTTAATTTTATCTCAGTGAAAAAATCAAATTTTCAGTAATTCTTTACTTCTAACTTTTGATACTATTTTTAATATCGGATAAACTATAAACAGTTACGAAACAACTACGAAAAACAATGACATCTCTATTCATTATTGACGTTTGTTAAAGAGACGCTGATTTGACTAGTTGGAAACTCGCTGATTACCACTAAGCGAGTCCCAACTATTTATGCAGCAATGAAAGTGATAAAAATATTAAAGTAAAAACTGAATAACTTACGGTGAGCACATCAGGTATGGAGTCGAACTTGAGGAACTCGTCCAGGTTGAAGTCAGGCTGCTCGTTGTTCGACTGCGGCTCGTCCGGCTTAGACTCCACGCCTGAGTCTTTATCCTGACGATTAAACGACATATTTAGTAAAACTCGCAATGTTCGTACACGTTTTTGACAGAGGCAAAAATGAGAGTAATTGGCTATTTGACAGTTTTCGGAAAGTTATTTTAAAATATGCGTAGGTTTATTTTATATCTCTTACAATTATCTTTTTAAATTCATCTGAAAAAATATATCTGTTTCATTAAGTAATTTGAGATTCGCGGGAAAACAGCCGGTCACGTGACATTTCTGGCTTTTACGTCACATCACAATAAACAAGTAAAGCTAACCACGACGTTTCAACTCACATGACGTTTTATTGTTTGAAATGTGACGTCACACGATGGTCGATCATGGCCGCCCGCGTTTCAGTTTTTGTAATCCACAGATAAAAAAACTATTTTATTTTTCAAAAACATATTTTATATTTTATCGTTACAGTTGTCAAACAGCCAATTGACGTAAGGTTGGACTAAACTATAAGGATCCTTGTACTAACTAAATGATCGTCTCTGGGACCCTTAAGCGAAGTGAAGACAAAAGGAATGGGGCCGCTTGTCGCTTGTCAACAAGCCAGCGACGCGAAGCATCCCCGCTCATATCCTGTAGGCCATGAGTTTTCACTATAGTTACGTCACCTATTTTGTATTGAATTTCGTACAGCGCTCCTAGTGGCTACGTTGAGAACTAATTTCTGTCATACAAAATTGGTGACGAGACTACAGCAGTAAAGTGCAGTGAAAACTCATGGTAGACCTACTGTTCATATCCCAACCTAGACTAGGTAGATAAAGTGAAAGTACTAACATTACTACTGTTGGAGTCGTTGGCGTGTGGCTTGGGTTCGGGCGCGGGCTCGTTGCGCCACCGCTCCGGCGAGCGCGAGCTGCCGCTGTTGTTCCACTTCTGTACCACGGACATATAAACACGTTAATTACATTCTAGAGGCTGCTATTATACAACGTGTTAATGAATTAACGCAAAACTACAAAGTATTTTGTTTAGAATCGAGAGCAGAATTCAATTATCATGGTTTCAACATAGGTAATTTTTTTCAAAATATTAAATTAATCGTTTGTAAAATTTAAAATTTACTGAACTCGATCTAAACCCACCGATCGGGCATTCTCATCCTACTTACTACCAAAACAAGATTCTTAAAATGTATCCTTGAGCACGTTAGCGCTTTTATTCTTTGCTGAAATAATAACAAATCATTTTTGGCTCAAATCTTAAAATGCGAATAACCTAAAATTAACTATTACAATGAAATTATTGTTTCAATCTAATTATTTTGTTATAAATCAGTTGGGGTGTATGAGGTTTTGCGCTTATTTATTAACACGTTGTATGTTATACAAATGAACAAATATAATAATTGTATATGTAAATATAATACAGAATATAAATATCATTAATAAGTTGTCTATTCAAGACCTCCTCTCTTGCTCTACCTAACAGGGTTCACAATGTTGTACTATTTAAAGATTACACCAACAGTTGTATCTACCATTGTGAAACGCAATAAAGCATTGAGTATTGAGAGCATTGCTTTATACCATCACTGTGATTTTTTTTATTATAGGACCTACTATTCCATACCATGACTTCAACCATGAAAACGAAAAATGTTCACTATGGGACCTAAATTGAATCTGAAGCACCTAAACGCCACGTCAATTACCAGTCTTTATTTTAAGAGGATAGTTTTGCGCTGCGCGCTCCATACAGACGAAGTTTGGTTATATACGGTCCTTCTTAATATGCTGACACTTAATTTTAAGTGGATGATCAGACCGTCAAACAGAACAACTTTCTCTATGGCACCAACATCGAAATCGCGAAAAATACAAATAAAATAAATAACTCGAGCCAAATGTATGGGACAGCTGATGGCTATAGCTGGGGAATCGATGTTGGTCCCATAGACAAAGTTATTCAGTTTGATGGTCTGAACATCCACGTAAAAAACTGTCAGCATATTAAGTTGGACCCTGTATTTTGAATATTAACCAATTCAAGTCAATGACATTTTTCAGAAAAAATCTAGAAAATAATCTCTATGCTTGTATGTTGCCAGATTTTCGTTAAAATGCATAGTTTTAAAGTTACAGTGCCTCAAAGATTTCCATAAAAATCTTAAATTAATCATAGCATTGAAACCGTATATTTTAACCAAAATCTGACAACCTACAAGCATAGAGATTAGTTTCTAGATTTTTTCTAAAAAATGTCATTGACTTTATTTGGTGAGTATTGAAAATATAACCAGACTTCGTTTGTATGGAGCGCACAGCAAAAAGTAACCTATTAAAGGCCAATCTCGTTTGTTGTCATTATACAGATCAATCAATCAATAAATCAAGAATATAAAGAAAGGGCTGTAATTACGTTTCTAAGTTAACATTTTGTTGAAGAATATTGCTCAATAACAAGAGAACACACCATAGTATTTCAGATCAAGATTTTCTCATTAATATTTCATGATATCATATTCAAATTTAGCTTATTACTGACATCATTTCCTTTGACGGATTAAGAGGATAAAATTCGGAGCGCGCTCCATACAAACGTACTATGGTGATATTTTCAATACTAACCAATTAAACTCAATGAAATTTTTCGGAATCAATCTAAAAACAAATTTCTATGCTTGTATAGAGTCAGATTTTCGTTAAAATGTATAGTTTTAAAGTTACAGTGCCTCAAAGATTTCCATACAAATCTTAAATTAATCCTAGCATTGAAACTGTATATTTTAACGAAAATCTGACTCCATACAAGCATAGATATTTGTTTCAAGATTGTTTCAGCAAAATTTCATTGACTTTAATTGGTTAAGTATTGAAAATATCACCATAGTACGTTTGTCTGGAGCGCGCTCCGAATTATATCCCCTTAATCCTTTGTTCGCGGTCAACCTGTTGTACTGATATATCCGTAGCGTAGCTCGTTGTTGGCGTTGAAAATGTTTAGTTTACACTCTAAACAAAGGCAAGCGTATGTGAAGTTGTTGGTTGTGCTTACCTCAGTCTCTTTATTGTTCGTTGTACCATTCTTGGGCTTGGCCGGCTCGTCGAAGCCTCGCAGCTCGATCGTTTCCAACTGAGATGTAGGCCCTCCACTAAACCTACACACAAACATTTATTGCTATTATAGACTGAAAAATCTTGTAACCGATGGCCGATGGGGCCAAAATGGGGCCGAGATAGGGGCGAGCGCGTACCGGAAAGCGCAGCGTGCCCACAAGGTGGATCGATGACCTGGTAAAGGCGGCGGGAGCCCGTTGGATGAGGGCAGCGCAGGACCGGTCTTTATGGCGATCCTAAGGACAGGCCTATGTCCAGCAGTGGACGTCCATCGACTGAGATGATGATGATGATGATGAACAATCTTGGGGCAATGCCCGATCTTTTACCCCTCCACGATAACACAAACCCAGAGACCAGACTTTCGAAAGTCGAGCTCTTAATTTTAAAACTAGTAAATTGACAGAATTCGGTATGTAAAGTTATTTTTATATCTATTATAATTTTTTACGGATAGTAGGAAAATTTTAAGAAACTAATTTAATAGTTTTTTTGCGATTCGTCGTGTTTATCAATACAATTTAATATTTAAATTAAGTTGATCTGTGATCTCAAAATGCAAAATTTGTCACGAGAACATCATTCGAATACCATGGAGAAAACCTAGCTTAATTTTAAAAAATAAATATCATCTGCCTTCTCTTTCTAAATCTAAGCTGGAAACAGAAATGGCAACTTCTGATGTCCGAGTGTCAAATTCTGATACTATAGATATATATTTTTTCCGTTTTTATGGCCAGTTATTTAAGTTTAAATAAATGGAAGAATATCAATGGCTCGCTCCAATAGTATTTGAGGTGTACATAGGAGAATCCTACCAGCGCCCATGGGCAGGTTAAGGGTTGAACCTCATCAGGCAGCACGGAATCGCATTTTTTGACGCTCCTACGCACTCATTTGCCAGAACGAGAAAGATAACGGGAATTTGATCGCACGCGTCAGCACTGGCAGTGCTGCGACCTTTCTCGCTCTAACCAATGACATTGCTGAGCGAAAGTAACGGATAGACCGTGAATAAACTCAACCGTAAGCTGTAATCTATAGAGGATCTTTCTTACCACTCGGGTTCTTCATCTTTATCATAGCGCCGTTGACCATAGCGACCACCAGTTCTACGGTTATCTTCCCTGTAACAAAAAACAGTCTTACTATTCGATGGCATGCCAAAGCCAAAAGCAGTCTTAACACTGAAGACATTAAGATCAAATTTGGTTCGTACTAATTAATAAATGCGATACGTGTGTTTATCCACTCCTGACAGTACCAAACCTCACTCATTGTAATTTAGCAGAGGTTATTAAATGGTGGCGCGTTGCGAAGAGGTATGGACACTCAATCGCGATGGCCCGGGTTCGATCCGCACGAAGGACATGCCACATGGCATCCGTGCAGGACAGGTACATACCAATGAGTTTTTCTAACTTATGTATGTAATTGCGAATGCCCTTAAACGGTAAAGGTGTTCAGTTTGATGTTCTGAAGCACCGCCTTAAGTATTACTAGGGTGTTTTTTTACACCCTGTACAATGTGTTAGTGAATAAGCAATACACCCCCCCCCCCCCCCCCAATTGGTTTATAACAAAATAGTAAGGTTGAAACAATAATTTCATTATTTTGATAGTTAAAATTTAAAGTTATTCGCATTTTAAGTTTTCAGGCAAAAATTATTTGTTATCATTTCAGCAATGAATGAAAGCGCTAGCGTGCAGTAAGTAGGGTGAGTTTACCTGTGCGGTGGGTTGACATCGAGTTCAGTAAATTTTAAAAACAAATTTAATATTATGAAAAAAATTTAATATTAAAAAAAAAATAACCTGTGTTGAAAACATGATAATTCGATTCTAAACAAACTACTTTTTAGTTTTGCGTTTATTCATTAACGCGTTGTATAGGCTGATGATGAATTAAATGTCGGAAAAAGTTTACAATACCTGTCACGCCCCTTTTCGTTGTTGAATCGATCGTCCCGCTCCCTCTTGATGTCAGAGGAATAGGAATCTCTTCCATACGACCGCCGCTCAAACCTGCAACGTCAAACCATTAGGATAAAAATCTGTAATCCCACTGTGAGCCGGGACCTCCTCTGATGAACACGCTAGCACAGTCACAGAATAAATGCCGCGCGAAAACAGATTTAAATAAATAGTGACTCTCTCGGCACGGCAATAATGTGCAAAGTTATTCGCATCCGTCCTATCGTACAATTCGCGAATAACCTACCAACCGTCACAACGGCGCGCGTGCAAACAAAAATGAACCGAATCATTAGACATGAAGGGTTCCTTTACATAGTATCCTCTTTCATCTTTGACTAATTATTATAAGGACTAGCCTTGCAGCAGCATTTCCCCTCTGCCACGGTATAAGCACAATTGATCTTGTGCATTTACATTCAATTTTACACCTTATCACTAAACGAGACAGCCTATAATTGCGAAATAATAACTTCGAACTTAGAACGTTTGGGGTTCACACGAGACTACTTTTCATGATTTTTAACATTCAAAATTAGAATCTAAAGTTATGGGGAATAAAATCCAAAGTTGCGGATTTCATGTTACCTCGCCCCCCGCAAAAAGTGGCAGAAATGTTTGTTAGTAGAACTACACGCGTAACTAGTCCACATATAAATAGTCAAAGTCTTTCATTCTTTTACGTGCTTGCAGCGTGTCATCGCTTGATTTGACCGAGGAGTTTACACCCTCTTGATGTCAGAGGAATAGGAATCTCACCCCCACTGATTACTTCGTGGTTACCTCTTAAGGAGATGCGTATTCCTGTCTCGCTCACACTCCTCGGTATCGCACATGCTTAACTATTCTTTTAAATTTTTCCTATTTGTATGAAATGACAGCTATCAGCAGACAGTGTCCAAGGTGTGCCATAGAAGATATGCTCACCTGTCACCGTTGGTCCTGGCGTGTCTCTCGTCACGCTCTCTCTCGCGCGGAGGTCGGTAAGGCTCGGTGTTGCCGCTCCACTCTCCCTCCTCCCACGCCGCGTTCGTATCCCGTACCATGATACGCCCAGACCCTATTCGTCTGCCACCTGCTGACAATTTTATACCGTGTTTAAAATCTAAACCGTTCTTTTATCTATACTTTGGGTTCATATTCATGGTTATTCTATATAGGATGTAATAAAACATGCTAGTAGTATTTAAAGGGGTTGTTTAGACCATCAAACTGAACAACTTTCAGAATGAAGCCAATATCCAAGAAAAAAAAAACGTCTTTTTTTACTAAACTGCAGTACCTAGTCGACTCCAACGAATGACACAACTGATTTTTTAAAATTTGTTTTCCAATGTTGTATCCATATAGAAAGTTGTTCAGTTTGATGGTCCTAACCATCCCTTTAAATATTTTAACAGTAATTTCAAATGTATGCAGTTCAATACAATGTAATGTCGAGTCTCAAGACATTCATCACCTGTGATCTGCCGTATTTTTCTAGGCCTGTAGCAATGGCGACTAAAAAAGTAGATTATTTTGTCTATCATTACTATAGGCCAAAAGTTATGTTATAAGGAATAACAGGGGGTAAACTCCATAAAGTTACTAATAGAGTGACGAACCGCTGAGAGAGCAAGATGTACCTAGCGGCACCACTGTATAGTAGAAAGAGATACGTGACGCGAGGCAATAGAACCGTTTTGGGGATCTTATGGCAGGGTAAAAATTCGGTTTCTGTGAATAATTGTAAATCCTCCACATAAATTATCAACGATTTCACGTTAGATTCAGAATTAATAAACAGAACACGAATTTTTACCCTGCCGATAATCTCCTGAAACCTCCAAAAATGGTTTCATTTGACAACTCATGTCAATTCCTCTACTCCTGTAAGGTATAATAACTTCATGGTAAATTTAATTGTAGGACAGCCGGAGCTGAAGGTGCGTCGTTGGGGCGACAACACACAATACGACTAGAAAAATAATTTACCTCGGCAATCTTCGTTTGCGCAGAGTCCCCGACAAAACCCGAAGTCGTTTAGTAATCAAAAGGTGCAAAGTTGGATAGCAGCGAAAAAAGGACGCGAAAACAATTAGCCAATCATGACGCACGAGTGGTACATCCTGATTGGTCAATATAATTTCGCGCGTTATTAAAATTTTTCAACTGCTCATGTACATCGGGGGAACTTATAAATCAGGTACTACTGTACCTATACATACCTTGATCAGGCTTGGCGGGTATCGCTTGGGGCGTGGTGCCGGACAGGGGCGACTCGGGCCTGGTGCGGGCCACGTGGGGCGGCGGCGCGGCGGCGGCAGGGGCGCCGCAGCCGGACGTGAAGGAGCGCCGCTGGGGCGACAACACTATGCCGCCCCCGCTCGGCTCGCTCTCCTTGCGGACGCGCTCTCTAGGGTCGGCGGACCGACGCTCGCGGTCACGCTCTCTTCCGTACACTCCCTGTAGATAATATTAATATTATTAAAGGGAAATTTTTGTAGTTAATTATAGTGTACGCTATTATAATAAGATACCGGACGATATTCTAAACTTTCAAAAAAGTTTCAAGTCCCATATTAAATAAGGCCTCTGTAAAAATCGTATAAACTCGATGATGCAACTATTTATGTATTAAGTGTATTTTCTTTGTTTTTTTTTTTAAAGATGCGTGTTGTTCAGTTTCTGGCACCATCTTCTCTACAACGGAAAACCTTCCGACGCGGCAGTGGAATCAACAAAATTACGTAATAAATTTAATTCCTTTGGTCACACTAGTTCTCGAACTAAGCAGTCCTCATTAGATTTCTACTGGTTCTCGTTTCCCTGCCTCTGACACATTGGGTTCCTATCTCTTCCACACACTTAAAACTAAACCAAGAGTACCCATTAAATACCCGCCACTAAAGTCCGGCCGCTGAAAGATTGCGTTTGACAGTTACCATAAAATTGTAAAAAACTGAATGAAAATATTGTTTACCTGTGCTCACTCTAGTACACAGGGCACTAGCTGCCCTTTTAAGTTCAATAATGATCGGCATTTATAGTTTTCATTCAGTTTTTTACAATTTTATGGTAACTGTCAAACGCAATCTTTCAGCGGCCGGACTTTAGCTGATATGCAGACTGACCTTATGGTTCTCATTGGGAGCATCGCCTCTCGCTCCCCGGTCTTCTTCATTGGGTGAATCGGAACGTCTCTTCAACACGCTGCAACAGATAAAACCATTGATAATTATATATATTATTTCTCTTTCCGCCAAAGGAACAGGGTGACAAAGTGTGATCACCTCGAAAAGTACTAAAATACTAGAAATAAGACTGGTGTATTTAGACAAATAAAGGTCATAAGGCGAACGTACACTATGAAAAAAATCCGTAGCCCGTCGCAGCTTATGCGTAGCACAACGAAACTTCATTATGAAGTACGAGACAACATAAATACTGATGCAACACTTTTAGTCACACACACACTCGTAATCAGTATCACGTCGTAAGCTACGTGGTGCGTAAGCTGCGACGGGCTACGTATACGTATACGCCGCGTCTGTCCCGCGCCTTCGCCTTACGCCTCCTATGTGTGTTTCACGCCTAAGGACCATGGGTAAAAAATGTTGGACCTGCCAACGCTGAAAAGACACCTATCAACCGCTTGACAAGTGGCAACACAGGCGCAGCAACCAGCAAACGTCACCGTGTTCAGTATAGACAAGTGTAAACTAACAGTGAGAGCGCGTCGCAGCCCGCGAAGGCGGTCTCCAAGCCGCGCTTGACGAGCGGCGAGTTGCGCAGACGCAGCAGCTCGTCGCGCGTGTAGACCAGCGTGCGGCGCGCCGGGCCCACGGCCAGCACGGCCGGGTCACCCCCGCCACCGCCCCCGCCTGACCCGCCGTCGTCCTCATCGTGACCTGCAAGGATAGTTGTTGGTTAGGTGATGTTGATTAAAATATATGATCATATTTGTCTGAGTGACTATGTTGTTATGAACAAAAACAAATCGGCATGAAGCCTATAGATAGGTTCGCCGTTTGACAAAAAATCTGTTGTTTTATACAAAACCACAGAATAGGTAATAAATAGTATATAGGTACATATAGTTCTACATACAGAACAGCCACTCACCGCCCCTCTCCGACTCTAGATACCCCACCTCACCTCACACTTTTTGGGGACACTTTAAGGGAGCCGAGCAAGGGAATGCAATCAGGCGCACCCGTAGTATTTGACTGCATAAAAAATATTTTATTTGTATCCTCGCAGTAAACATAAACGTTGGAAAATACTACCGCTGTATATAGAACTATATACGATTACCTATTCTGTGCCACAGGTAAAGTAGACTTTTTAATTTCATAACATGCATATTTGCCAATAATTTTTTTATGCGGCATAAAACTAGTTGGACGATAGATCGTAATTTAGACGTAGGAAATAATAGTTTGACTTGGGAGGTCAATTTTACTAAATAAAACTGTATGAGGCAAATCTGGCGAAGAAATCGTTGAACGTTTATACAGGGTCCTTCTTAGTATGCTGACACTTTTTTAAGGGGATGATCAGAGCGTCAAACTGAACAACTTTCTCTATGGCACCAACATTAAATCGCCAAAAAAAAAATTCAGCTCTTCCATACACAACTGCAAACCTATTTGACCCAAATGTATTAGACAACTGATTTTTTTCGCGACTTCGATGTTCGTCCCATAGAGAAAGATGTTCAGTTTGAGGGTCTGATCATCCCCTTAAAAAAGTGTCAGCATATTAAGTTCAATCCTATATATTTTTACCAAGTCAAATACGATATTTGTATTGTACTGAGTTAATAAAACGACCGTGAATTTTTGGCCGAAACTTTATGTTTGATCGCGTCCCGAAATTCCCATCTGAAAGTGAAACCTTCCGTAGGCTAAAATTTAACCACCTTGCAACAGTAGGATATTGAAATATATTTTAATTTTTTTTCTTTTCATTAAAAAAAACGTTTGAAAATAAGCTCTCGACGCCTAAAACCAATAATTTTATTAAACGACATATTCTCAAAATAACTTAATTACAAACTGACCTAAACGCGAATTGACCCAAACGTAAAATGACTTAAACGCAAAACGACCCATTATTTTGATAGACAGAACGCAAAATTGAGTCGCTTTTTGAATGCTCTCGACGCATAATGACCTAAAACCAATAATTTCCTTAAACGCATTATGACGTATTCTCAAAATGACCGCTGTCAGAATTAATTCCCCCTCGACGCATAATGGCGTAATTTATCAACACGAAATATCTTAAACTTAACCTACTGAGCCTAAGTTTCTCCTAAAAAAAAAAACGCACATTTTCATTAATATTTAAGTTTGAACTCTATTCTTAATAAGAGGATAAACTATAAATATTATGATGAGTAATATGACATAACATTACTCATTTTATTGGCGAGTAGCCTACTGCACGCTTAAAAATCAAGAAAGGGGATAATATCGTAAGCTTATGTGTGATGTGAAATAATTGGTTTAAATAAAGCATTAGTCTTACAAGCTTTATTTATTTACTTTATTCGGAAAACTTACAGCTTACAATCACACTAATAGTTCTGTTAATGATATTACAATTAAAAGAGTTTAATCTTGCATTCCCCGGGTTCACTGACTAACCCCTTCGGGGAAAATAGTCGTGAGCATATGATATGCTTATGCTATGCTAATCTTGCATTACATTGTTGCCTATTGCAACAATGTAATGCAAGATTTGCACGAAGCGCATCGGATCTGACGCTAAAACATCTAGCGTAAAGGACACTTTTAAAATAGATTCATCTATTGATTTGTTCAACGAGAATGTAACCGAATGTTTACAAAACCCTTTTTCCTCTCTTCTTTTACTAACTTTTAAAATAGAATCTTCTATTGATTTGTTCAACGAGAATGTAACCGAATGTTTACAAAACCCTTTTTCTTCTCTTCTTTTACTTACTTTTAAAATAGAATCTTCTATTGATTTGTTCAACGATAACGTAAAAAAAATATATAACACCCTTTTTCCTGTCTTTTTATTACTTATAAATTTTTTTTTTTTTTATTTTTCCTTGATGCAAAGATTACATTTTGGCCTAATATTAAGCAGACAGTTTTCTAAGGGGATGGATCAGACCACCAAACTATACAACTTTCTCCATGGAACTAACATCAAAATCGGGAAAAAAGAATCTGCTGCTCCATACATTTGTGTTTGCAGTTCTTTATGAAACAGCTGATTTTTTCCTCTAGGATTATAGATGTAATGTTATTCTTTAGTCTAAACAACTAATCGGTGCTCCTAAATGATGATTTTCCATAACCGCATTTTGCGAATGTGACAATATGCTGCAATATGCAATGTGCAATATGTCGCTGTAGTCGAAATCTGGAATCTGTAGCATCATTCTGTTACAGAAGTGCGTATGTACGTAGAAGATATATCAAACCGAAATTTAATGTTGATTTTTGACCAATTAATCAACTAGTCACTGGGCAACAGAAATGTTGACATCAGTCTTCCCTTACGATTACGACACCCATCTCAGTTCGTGCTATTCTAAGACGGGCCTTCCTAAAAGCCTCAGCATTGTATACAATAGCTTTATTTACGAAAATAGCTAGAACAAAGTCCCTGGAAGGTAAACGTACACACGGCGACACATCAAGCTACGCAAAACCAACATAAGCTGGCCGCGCGACGTTATACATTACTCTACCTACGCGCGGCCAGCTTATTCTGGTTTTGCGTAGCTTGATGTGTCGCCGTGTGTACAGTACAAACGTCAGCTGGTAATAAAACTAATATTAATTAGCAGGGGAGTTATGGCAACCATCCAAGTTCGCGACGAGAAAACTGGCAATCTAATGAATGAATCTATTTCATTTGATTCATATGTATTCGCCGTTTGTTACCAGAAAATAACAAGAAATATTTATAGGTAGGACTTTAACTAAACCTTAAAATAATTAGTACAGTCGCCATCATATATATCGTAAAATACAAGGTGTTCAAATATTTCTGAGCAGTGCTAATTTTCAATTAATTCTTTTCAGGCTGTAAGTGACTGCCTAGCAAATACTGAAACGGTGAACTCAGACCATCAAACTGGACAACTTTCACTATGGTGCCTACCTCAGGAAACGCCAAAAAAAAATCTGCTGTCGCATACATTTGAGTCAGGTAGTTACAGCAGTTTTGTATGAACGCTGATTTTTTTTCGCGTTATCTGAGGTAGGCTCCATAGTGAAAGTGTTCGATAAATGTTCATAGATGCAGAATAGATATAATCTGAAAAGAAAAGATATATGTAGATCAACACAGCTAATACGCGGCGAGAAAATCGAACACCTACTCAATGCAAAATCCCATGTAACGGTCCCAATCCGATATCAAATCGAATTGACCTACTATGTCGAGTGACATTATTTCGCTGTGCAAACTTCGCTCTTATTCGATCCAATTCAAAGTTGTGCAAAATGAAAAACTTAACAAAGCCGTGCCGTGAAGCCTTGGTGGCCCAGTGGCGAGTAACCTTGCCTGCCGTGCAGGAGGCGATGATTCGATCCCCGTCCAGGCCCACTCATACCAATGAGTTTTTCGGAATTTATGTACTATTAAAACACCACTGTCTTTTCGGTGAAGGAAAACATCGTAAGGAAACCTGCATGCTACAATTTCGAGGCATGTATTGTAACCACTGTCCATTACAAGTGGCGACGGGTTCACTCCCCTTCACACTGGACAGAGTTTCGGTACTAGTGAAACGTGCATGTTCCGAGGTTTCAGAATATATCTGACTACCCCCTCGGGGAATATAGTCGTGAGCATATGCATGCATGCAAAAACTTAACAAACTAGGAATTAAACATAAACATTGAAAATTTTACATTTTATGAGAGCGTCGTCGGTGCCGCGTTGCGGAGATACCCACTCAATGGTGGATTGATCCTGGTTCGAATCCGCAAGGACGACATGCCCTGAACAAATTAGGATTACTAACTTATGTACGTAATACCGACTGCTCTCAAACAATGAAGGAAAACATCACGAGGAAACCCGCATACGCTGAGGAAGAAATTCCGATACGCATTTGAAGTCTACCAATCCGCATTGGGCACGCGTGGTGGATTGACGCCCATACACCCTCCCTGAGGGTAGCCCTATGCCCTTCAGTGGGACGTATACAACGTGTTAATGAATAAGCGCAAAACCTCAAACACCCCAACTGATTTATAACAAAATAATTCGATTGAAACAATAACTTCATTATTTTGATAGTTAAAATTTAAAGTTTTTCACATTTTAAGTTTTGAGGCCACAATGATTTGTTATTATTTCAGCAATGAATGATTAGCGCTAACGTGCTCATAGATACATTTTAAGAATCTTGTTTTGGTAGTAAGTAGGATGAGAGTGCCCGAGCGGTGGGGTGAGATCGAGTTCTGTAAATTTTAAATTTTACAAACAAGGTGTTTAATATTTTGAAAATAATTACCTATGTTGAAAACATGATAATTCGATTCTGCTCTCGATTCTAAACAAACTACTTTCTAGTTTTGCGTTAATTCATTCACACGTTGTATACAGGGTGAAATTGTTATTGTTACAACTTTACTATGGGAGCAAACGGATCGGAGCAAAAAAAATTAGCTGTTCCTTACTAAACTACAGTGTGCCTACTGGACTCAAATGTATGCAACAGCAGATTTTTTTTGTTCCGATCGGTTTGCTCTCATAGTAAAGTTGTTCAGTTTGATGGGTAGACTCTTAGTTTAAAAGGATGCTAATGATTTCAATTTCACCCTGTATAGGCTGATGATCAAGTCAACACTATGTTCGTGCTGTAATATTCCGAATATACTATCCCGATACCGCAAATGCAAATCTGTGACTACGTAGAACGTGTTGTTTAAGGCGTATCCTTGACCGAACGACCTTGATCCTTTCAGAGCTGCCTCACCTCTACTAAACTCCATCATTTTAGTAGGTATACCTATTTTTGACTGGCTTGTCCTTCATTATGTCACTGTGGTGCCTTCCAATCCAAGGAAATCAGATTCGAAAATCATTAGAGTCAGCATTAATCCATTAAATATTAATGTAAAAAAATTTACTTCATAGCATTTTTAGATCTAAATATTGTCTACACAATGGTGTGTGTCGCAAAAAACAAAGATTTTTTCAAATATTTATGTTTTCCTTTGAACACAGGTTTCATATGTATTTAATAGAAAAATAAGAAACATACCTCATAGCAAATAAAGCCGAGATATTGAAGATCATTGATATATTTTTCATTAATTTGTATGTCTTTCAAATAACAAGATAGCTTCTATAAGTAGAAACCAGCAAAATATGGCCCGGCTCTGCGTTTGCCTACGGGGAGCGTCTTAAGCCACCACACACGGACAGAAATCTGCACTACGTTCTACGCTTGCAGTGTCATTTATTGCAATGCCGCATCGCAGTTGCTTAGCCAATGAAACGGGAAACACGATTTCAAATATGTAGGGATGTTTTTCTTTAAAAATATTGTTAAACGAAAGTATTAATACCAACATTTGACGTCATTACATCCTGACTTTGACTAATTATTATAAGGACTAGCCTTGCGGTAGCATTTCCCCTCTGCCACGGTATAAGCACATTCAATTTTACACCTTATCACTAAACGAGACAGCCATAATTGCGAAAAAATAACTTCGAACTTAGAACGTTTGGGGTTCACACGAGACTACTTTTCATGATTTTTAACATTCAAAATTAGAATCTAAAGTTATGGGGAATAAAATACAAAGTTGCGGATTTCATGTTACCTCGCCCCCCCGCAAAAAGTGGCAGAAATGTTTGTTAGTAGAATAAAACGCGTAACCAGTCCACATATAAATAGTCAAAGCATCCTGAAGACTAAATGTTTCTAAAAAGGGTCCTTCCTTATTATATACAGGGTCCTTCTTAATACGCTGACACTATTTTAAGGGGATGATCAGACCATCAAACTGAATAACTTGGGAACTATGAAAACAGCATTGACATCGCGAGAAAAAAAAACAGCTGTCCCATACATTTGGCTCGAGTAGGTTTGCAGTTTTGCTTTTTTTTCGCGTTTTCGATATTGGTCCCATAGAGAAAGTTGTTCAGTTTGATGGTCTGATTATCCTCTTGAAAAACTGTCAGCATATTAAGTTTGACCCTGTATAATGTATAATAATATTGCCGTGGTGGTCCAGAGGCGAGTAAACTTGCCTGCCGTGCAGGAGGGCCATGGTTCCCCGTCCAGTTCGAGTCGAATTTATGTACGATTTACAACACCACTGGCTTTTCGGTGAAAGAAAACATCGTGAGGAAACCTCCATGCTACATTTCGAGGCATGACCCCCTCGTGGAATATAGTCGTGAGCATATGCTTATTAATATATTGCTAATTTCTCCCGACTTAATATCGAAATGTCACATCTTAAGAGGATATGTGAAAAAAATAGGATTCTTCAAAGCATCATATATCATGAAGTACTAACAGTAGGAGTATGATTTGCGGATATGTGTAAATTGAACACATAGTTGCAGTTTTGATTAGAGCCAAAACACGATTAAGAGACATTTTCTCGATAAAAAAATAAGCCAAAGTAGCCTCCGTCTTTATCGATAAACGCTTGGAACTGCTAAACGGAGAATAATAGAAACACGAGACTTGATTTAAAAAAAAGAGATTGATATTTGATAAATTTTGATTAGAGCAGAAATGAACTTACATAAATAGTACAATCACAATTAAATAAAGTTTGTTTTACGCTAGCGTCGTTTCAGGCGCGCGCGCTGCCCCATCTCTTTCTCTCGCATCAGGCAGTAATATAAGCTATCACACGCCCATTTTGCTTCAATTATTTTTCGACATAGGCCCTTAAATAAACAACCCAAAGTAAAGCCAAATATTGAACTAGCAAAAAATTCTTGTCCACTCTATTTAGTTTGGCAGCGACGGAAGGACATTACAAATGAAGACACATTATTGGCAGGCAGTTAAATTAGTTTATAGTACCGTAAAATGTAAACAAATACAACAGACTAACACTCAGTTGCAGAAACGCTCATTAGAGTTAATCCTCCATTAAATCCTCTTGATAGCTTTTACTACGTCAACAAGACAAAATGTGACAGCAAGAGATTTAATGGAGGATTAACTTCATCGTTTCTGCAAATGACGGTTAGAGTAATTTTGATCTTTGTTCAGTCGGTACAATAAATCTTACTCGGGATCTTTGACTAAATTAAAATAGTGGAAGATAGGTGCGTTCTCGCATTACGTACTCGAGCAATGGATCTGCTCTTCATGTACTCACTATGACTGAAAAGTAATGCCGTGATTGGTTTTTTCTATTTGAATGATTTGTAAAACTAGTAAAAACACACGAAGGATTTATGGTACCTTATTCCGCTTAAAATCCAAAAAAAGTCTCTCAATCACGCAATGCCGCTAGGACTGTGACTAACGGTTAAGCCACTTTTACCGACGGCGGCGGGCCCAATGTAATTTAGTATGGGAAGCCGTCCGCCGTAGTGTCCGTAGTAATGTGTCTCAACCCTAAGTCGATTAGGCGACGGGGGCTCAATTTATGCAGTCCATGCGCTATAGGCTAGTAACCTATCTTCCGCTTTTGTAATTTAGTCAAAGCTTGGGATCATTTCAATGTGTGTGCCTGTGAGCGTTATTTATTTTTTAGGCAGAATAAAAACTATGTAAAACCCAAAGTATAAAGATTACAACAGTGACAAAATCGAAATGTTTCCAAACAGAGAACCTCGCTTTTGTATGAAATCTGTTAAAACTAGTTTTTTTTTTTCGCAGAGTGTAATATTAAATGCGTTACATATCAAACAAGGTGCTTTAGACCATCAAACAGAACAACTTTCTCTATGAGACAAATGTTGAAATCGCGAAAAAAAATCTGCTGTTCCATATAAGACTGTAATCCTACTAGACCCCAATGTATATCGCGATTTCGATGTTGGTCCCATAGAGAAAGTTGTTAAGTTTGATGGTCTGATCATCCTCTTTAAAAAAACCTTCAGCATATTAAGCTAGACCCTCTAGGTCTACCATGAGTTTCCACAGTTCTTTACTATTGTAGTACGTCACCAATTTCGTATGGCAGAAATTAGTTCTCGACGTAATCACTAGGTGCGCTGTACGAAATTCAATACAAAATTTGTGACGTTACTACAGTAGTAAATTACAGTAAAAACTCATGGTAGGCCCACTGTATAGAGCGACATACACGACTGCCGTCACTGGACGGCTTCCTTATCTTTTGTCATTCCATTCTGGTTTCCATTCAATCTAGTACTTGTATGCCTTTTATAGTAATGCACCCTTTTCTCTTTGCTATTGTGTTCGAGTAACGAACTTTTGATATTCGTATGCTATTAAATGGATTTGATTTCAACAGAAATAGTTACCTATATTATAGTCGCCATCGGATATATCATAGCTTACAAAGTGGTCAAATATTTCTGAGCAGTGCTAATTTTCAATAAATTCACTACAGTAAATGTTACCAATTATATCTAAACGTGTATTGTGTCATAAATATGTGAACAGCTAATTTTCAATAATTTCTTTACAATTTTATTTAAAATTGAAATGTTTAGTAACGGAATAAGGTGTTTTTTCCTAAACTGCTCAGATATTTATGATAACTCTGACTGCGTAGATATATTTGATGTTCTAGGCGTTCAGATATTTTTGATTGGATATGGTGTTAAGAAATTATTGAAAAAAGGAACTGCTTAGAAATATTTGACCACCTTGTTTGCTGTGATATATCTGATGGCGACTGTACTTTTAGCCCCCGACGCTAAAAGAGGGGGTATTATTCTGACTATTTTTTGTTTGGCTGTACGTTTTTTTTATGTATGTTCACCGATATCTTTGTCAATCGTAGACCAATTTAATTTTGTTTGTTTGTCGAAAGAATACATTTTAATTCTGTGAACAAGTAACGCGCTTCGGAGCTACACAATAGAACTCCTCAAAAGTTGACAGCAAGTCATCGGCGATCGAAAAATTTGCTTCGTATCGATGTACCCATTGCGTTTATAACTGATATCAGAATCTAACTAATGTATTTCACCGCTAAAAAATACGAAATAAAATTGTTTGATAAAAAATTTAAACCGACTTCAAAAGTAAAAAATAATATTGCAGCCAATGAATTTTACGCAGCATCTATCAAACTATTAATTTATTTATTGGAGTTGGTATCAATACTAATATCGAGCTTGCAGCTCGTTCTCGAATCGTACAGGCTTGACAGCGACTTCAATAAAACAAATTAATAGTCTTATACAACGTGTTAATGAATAAGCGCAAAACCTCATACACCCCAACTGATTTGTAACAAAATAATTACATTGAAACCATAATTTCATTATTTTGATAGTTAAAATATAAAGTTATTCGCATTTTCAGTTTTGAGGCAAAAATGATTTGTTATCATTTTAGCTATGAATGCAAACGCTAACGTGCTCATGGATACATTTTAAGAATCTTGTTTTGGTAGTAAGCAGGGTGAGAGTGCCCGTGCGGTGGGTTGAGATGGAGTTCAGTAAATTTAAAATTTTACAAACAAATTAATTAATATTTTGAAAAAAATTACCTATGTTGAAAACATAATAATACGATTCTGCTCTCGATTCTAAACAGACTACTTTCTAGTTTTGCGTTAATTCATTTACACGTTGTAGATGCTAGCGTAAAATTCATCGGCTGCAATATTATTTTTACTTTTTTAGTTTTGAAGTCGGTTTTATTATTTTGTTATTTTTTATCTTTTCTGTACCACGCCATTGAGTAATTTGATTTGCCATATCGTGGTATCAGCATTGGATGCTTGCTGATTGCCAAGTGCGGTGGACATATCAGCGGTTTAGTAAGTCACTTGGGAGTAGGGACTATTTCTGATTATATTTCAGCTGCGAAGTGTAATTCGGAGCGCGCTCCATACAAACAAAGTCTGGTTATATTTCCAATCCTAACCAATTGAAGGTCAATGAAAATTTTTAGACACGAACTGTGATATCGGGCCGTCTTCATACCCCATTGTCTAAAATTGATAACCAAATCATTCACCAATAAGTCATTGCCAATAACACCCCTGCACCCATAGATAAAGTGACATTCTATTGGCGTTGACGCTAGTAGAAAATGACAGAATGTATGGATTCGGCATTAGCGATCGTCAAAATGTTTTGATCGCTAATGTCAAATCCATACATTCTGTCATGTCTGGAGCTGGGCTGCAATCGCCGTAAATATTCGGTGATCGAACCGTGATTAGACTACGTACGAACCATAACTTTTGACACTTTTGGTATTGCGCTTATCGCGGTACTGCTCTTGACAGCCGTTAGAGCGGTTTTGACAGATCGCTCAGAAGTTAAAGGCTGTCAGTTACATAGAGTTTAGCGCGATGCGGAATTCAGCACATTTGAATAGTAATTGGATTGCAATGTGATTAGATCTGAAATTGGATAAGAATAGAACATCGACGTTTTAAATTAACGCAATCGGGCTACTGATTATTATGCGCGTACAAAATTGAAAATAATAGTGCTATCGATAATCTACCAGCATTGCGTTGGGTAATTATTAGCAGGAAATATTCTAGTGCATATTCAATTTATGAACTTATAATTGCCCACGAAAGTAGATGTATCCAATTGTTAATAACTCAGTTCAGTGCCAATTAAAACATTGCTTATTAACGTTTAGATTGTTGTAAACCTTTCGGAGTTGTCCGACACCCTCTATAACTACCAACTGTCTTATCATCATCATCATCTCAGCCGATGGACGTCCACTGCTGGACATAGGCCTCCCCTAAGGACCGCTGTAACGACCGGTCCTGCGCTGCACTCATCCAACAGTCTTATAAATCAAGTGGTGATAGGTCTAGCTTTTAGCCCACAAAAACACTGCGAAAAAATGCAACCTCTTGCAGTCACCTTATACTGAACCCACTGAAAAAAAAAATTTAAGAGTGTATTCAGATACTCATCATCACCACCAACAGCCTGACCTATTGCACGGCACAGGCGGTAAGCCTGGGGAGGGGGGGGAGGGTGTATGGGAGTTAGTCAACCACGCGTGCACAATGCGGATTGGTAGACTTCACATACACATCAGAATTTCTTCTTCAGCGTATGCAGGTTACCTCGTGATGTTTTCCTTCACCGTTTGAGAGCAGTCCGAAATAAGTTAGAAAAACTCATTTGTACATGGCATGTCGTCCGTGGGTATTCAGATAATGAAACTTAACAACATACCTTAAGGAACATGGGTCGAAAAACGAGAAATTTGTTGGACCTCCCATAGAAAATAGATCGGCTGATCCGCACTTTGATTTGGAAGATCCAAATAACGAATCACACAAATTATTTAAAGTACCAGATTCTAGCACAGACTTGTATTATGTATAGTTTGGAAAACCCCTTTAGGGGTAGATTTTCGAAAAATCCTTTCTAAGTGCACCCCTACATCCTCTATCAGTGGTTTGGGCTGTGCGTTGTCTGTCAGTGAGTATTTTGATTAGATTGGCTGCACCCTTGATCCGCAGCAGCTAGGAGGGGAGAATTGTGGTGTATAGGAAACTTCTTAGTTAACTCTATACAGCCATCTCCATGCTTGATATTATTGATACCTGTCACAGTCTTGTCTAATAAAGATAATAGCTTGATTACATAGCTAATATGTTTACTTTATCGGTATTTATTACGTAGGTACTGGTGTGTCGCCGGTATACGGAAAAGCATTGCACGCGCATTCAACCGATCGTTCGGCCCCGTACGTTCGGCGGGTGTGTCCCTACACTTATATTATGTATGATCACTAGACATCGGTATAGAGTAATTGTTTTTATTTTTGGAAGCTTCTTAAAACTTGCCGTTAATTCTCCAGTACCACAAGAGAATAGCTTGAAATAAGTTGGCAACACTACCGCGCACTTCGCTGGCACGTTGCATTCCGCGACAAAAATAAAGTATTCCTAATTTACTGAAGACTACGAAAACAAGGTCAAGCCTGTGCCTATGTTTGAACCCATTTATGTATGACAAAATTTTTAATTGTTGTAGGTACAGCATTTTAGACTCTTAAAAATTCGTTACTTACTTTAATGATTTTGGAGCGCTCCATCCAAACGAAGTCTGGTTATATTTTTAATACTAACCAATTAAAGTCAATGCAATTATTCAGAAATAATCTATAAACGAATCTCTATGCTTGTATGTTGTCAGATTTTCGTTAAAATTTACGCGTATGTCCCCTAGCCTAGTCCCCCGTGGGGTACCACAACCATTTTTTTTTGAGGAACCCCCAAGGGGGACAATGGTATACAATGGGCAAATTATTTGGCCCGTGGTACAGCTAATCGCTTTATGTCAAAAAAGGTTTCACACGTGGTTCATCGGGCCAAAAAAATTGGTCTTGGTAACCCACGGGGGACCACGGGCTGGGGGACCACGGGCAAGTCCCGCAAATTTATAGTTACAGTGCCTCAAAGATTTCCACACAAATCTTAAATTAACCCTAGCATTGACCTTCCAATATTTTTGTAAGTCCATACCCTTACTGCTTTTATATGAACAACCTCAAATAGTCCATTTGTTCCCATAAATTCACAATAACTCCTATTCACAAAGCTAAACCGTTCAACTTTGTGTTAATAAACAAGTTTCAAGTTCGTCGTTCCGTCCTTAACTTTTAAGGCGAAGTTATAAAATTTTCAAAGCGCAAATAGACAATTTTTCACGTCGAAAACAAACCCAACGAGTTCATAGCAATGGTAACTTAGTTCTCACACTGTAAAGCCATTCTAGTAAGTTTTTGGCACAGGAATGCCTGCGGCATGTTTTCATAATCACCTTACAAGGGAATTCAGACCTTAGATAGTAGTAAATACGGGTGAATTGTGGTAGAAATTATGTCGATCTTTAAAGCAACAACTTTAGAACAGGCATGAGTTAAATTGCCTGAATTGTTCTTGACTTCTTAGTAGAAAAATTCATATTAATTGTAGCTGATTACTTACATATTAATTCTAGCATACAGGATCCTTCTAAATATGCTGACACTTTTTAACGGGACGATCAGACCGTCAAACTGAACAACTTTCTCTATAGAACCAACATCGGAATCGCGAATAAAAACAGTCAGGTGTCCCATACATTTGGCTCGAGTAGGTTCAATTCAATTCAGTTCATTTATTTATCCAAAAGATATAACAAAAAGTCATTTCTTTACATAAAATTTTCCGTTTGAAGTTTTGTATCTGGAACAACCGATTTTTTTGCGATGTCGATTTTGTTGCCATAGAGAAAGTTGTTCAGTTTGACGGTCTGATTATCCCCTTAAAAAAGTGTCAGCATATTAGGAAGGATCCTGTATAATGAAAGCAATATTTTATTTTTTAAGTGTCCTAAATGTCTGGCGATCAATTCGTCAACGCTCAGCCTTACTATACCTTGACTAGAAGCATAACATAGAGACAGGACATTATATTCGTGACGTAGGAATAAAATATCAATAAAAACGTGCATTTGGAAGAAAATTGGCAGCGTAGGTACACACGACGACATATCAAGCTATACAAAACCAAAATAAGCTGGCCTCGCGTAGGTAGAATAACGTATGGTGTCGCGGGGCGAGCTGATCTTTGGTTTGTGTAGCTTGATGTGTCGTGTCTACTTACGAAGGGACAGAAGTGCTATTTTTGATAGTCACACGTTCATATCAGCAGTAGATTTTTTTTAAATTACTATGGATATTATGCATAAGATTTTGAAAGTGTGATATTCAAAAATAGTACTTCAGTTCAAATGTACCTAGACCTACCCGAAGCCGACGAGCGTGTATGGAACGACTTGATTGTGGAAGAGGCAAAAGAAGTAGGTATGTCAGAATCATAACAGATGACGATCAATTATCTCTGCCTAACCGAATGTCCATTCCTAAATGCAACACAACGTGGATATGCACACGAAGACCAAAAGTTTTACCAAAAATATTTTTTGAAATTTGGTACTGAAGCTCTCTCTATAGAAGTGCTTCAAGTAATCAATCAATTTAGGTATAAATATACCGGGGTAAAAATTGATATCATTTGCATCCTTTTAAACTAAGAGTCTACCCATCAAACTGAACAACTTTTACTATGTGGAGCAAACTGATCGGAGTCAAAAAAAATCTGCTGTTGCGTACATTTGAGTCGAGTAGTCGTTGCAGTTTTGTATGGAATAGCACTTTTTTTTTTTGCTCCCATAGTAAAAGTTTTTCAGGTTGATGGGTAGACTCTTAGTTTAAAAGGATGCTAATGATATCAATTTCATCTAGTATATTTTTTTGTTACCAAAATGAAGTGATGATACTCGTAGTTCCACCGCTCCACCAACCGGAAAATTACTGTGATTTTTTAACCCCGGCTGAAAAAGGGGTGTTTGACGCCTTTATGTGGTTCCGTATGCCTGTGGCTTTGTAGATTCAGAACAGGTGGATTTATTTCGATTAATTTCAAGAAATTATGCTTGTTACTATTAAACTAAAAGACCTGATTACCAGACTTATTTGATTTAACTTTATATGGATTATATTTATAAATGCGACAGATCATCACGTCTAAACTTAAACTTGCGAAATCCAGTGAAATTATAGCAAAACTACCCGACATCTAATCCCGGAAACATAACCAAGAACAAAATTAAAAAAACTTACGCCACGACACCCTCTTGACTCTCTTCGACGGCGGCCCAGCATGGACCCTCGGCGGTAGATGAGTAGGTACCTTCCTCAACGCACTTTGGTACCGCATCAGGAACGCGTGGACGGCACACTTCGCGGGAGACAAGTCCTGGGCCCCTACCACCGCTGCTACCACGGATATCTTACGCGACCGACGCTTAGCAGCCCGGCTGCCAGCCCTGCGTCTCCTACCACGAGACTTCTTAATAACGTCGACTTGCGGCGGATCCTTGCTAACCATGATGACGCGTCTCAAAATGGCGGTCACAAAACTAACGTAACTAACCTAACTAAAAACTAACTTAACTAAGCGTATAAAAATAAAATTTTAAAAACGGTAAAAACGATTATAAAATAAAAACACATGGATAAAAACTTAGACTAAATTCGTCAGAGAGACGACGACGTTTGGGTTCAAAATTGTTTAAACCGGCGTCTGATCCACGGGATAGCGAAACGAAGGTGGTAAGAAGGGAAACTGAACACTGGGTAGTTTTCTGTGAAAACCGCGGGAGTAGCGCACCGTATGGATTCGTCTCTGAGACTGGGTGACGCTTAGCTAAATTTGACCGTTGGTCTGTTAATTTTCAACTACCCTCAGAATATTTGTAATTTTTAAACAGTGAAGTTGAATAAATTTCAACCTACCCTTTTTTTACAGGTGATCTGAACATTCTCGAATGTCAATGTTGACCAAACGAACATACAGGGTCCTTCTTAATATGCTGACACTTTTTAAGGGCATGATCAGACCATCAAACTGAACAACTTTCTCTATGGGACCTATGGGAACTACAAAATCGCGAAAAAAAATCAGCTGTCCCATACATTTGGCTCAAGTAGGATTGCAGTTTTGTATAGAACAGCAGATTTTTTTTTCGCGATTTTGATGTTGGTCCTATAGAGAGAGTTGTTCAGTTTAATGGTCTGATCATCCCATTTAAAAAGTGTCAGCATATTAAAAAGGACCCTGTATTAATCAATGAATTAATGTAGGTATTGCTTTTGGCAGGAGGGGTTTAACCTGCTTAATATTTTAGTAACAGACTTACTACAAGTGGAGAACCGAAGAAACCAGACAAACCCGTGGATAAATCTTATAAAACGACCAAAAGTTTATCGCATCTTGAATTAAAATAATCACGTAATATAAAACTATTGTCATAACATAAGACTACTTATGCATTTTCGTTATCAATATTATGAAATTTGCAAGATAAGAACCTGAGAGAATACTTAAAATAGAGTAAAAACTATCAATCATCTACAAAATACCTATTAAAGTGATTCTCTTAATTTTTCCATGATATCAAGGTACACTTGATGATTCCTTATCGATTTCTACTACGGCGACTGATAATCTTTATACAGGGTGAAATTGATATCATTAGCATCCTTACTAATAGTCTACCCATCAAACTGAACAACTTTTACTATGGGAGCAAGCCGATCGAAGCAAAAAAAAATTCATTCCATACTAAACTGCAATGCATGTTACTTTTGACTATTTATATGTGGACTGGTTACGCGTTTTATTCTACTAACAAACATTTCTGCCACTTTTTGCGGGGGGCGACGTAACACGAAATCCGCAACTTTGGATTTTTTTCCCCATAACTTTAGATTCTAATTTTGAATGATAAAAATCATGAAAAGTAGTCTCGTGTGAACCCCAAACGTTCTAAGTTCGAAGTTATTATTTCGCAATTATAGGCTGTCTCTTTTAGTGATAAGGTGTAAAATTGAATGTAAATGCACAAGATCAATTGTGCTTATACCGTGGCAGAGGGGAAATGCTACCGCAAGGCTAGTCCTTATAATAATTAGTCAAAGGATGTTCCATACTAAACTACAAATTTACTCCAACTAAATTTATGGGACAACTGTTTTTTTTTCTCGCGATTTCGATGTTGGTCCCATAGTGAAATTTGTTCAGTTTGATGGTCTAAAACCCCCTTAAATATTTATTTGTATTTTTGTAAAACCTTGTAGATTTATAATAAAACTGGAATGCGAAATCGAATTTGTTAATTGTATTAAAGTAACTGAGTAAATAATAATAATTCAAATTCCAAATAATGTAATTATAAATGTTAAAGTTTGATTGATGTCTTCAGAATATCGAAAATTTACTAGCAGGGCTTAAACTCTACCCAATGTCCCGCCCGCCCAGCCCGCCGCTTTTTAATTGACAGTGCACGCCTCGAAATAGAACCATGGTGGATTTCCCTTCACTCGAAAGCCAGTGGATATCCCCCCCCCCTTATGGTCCATAGCTTCACCCTCCTCTCTGTCTACCCCTCCAGAAAATAAGCGCGAATATTGAGTTTATACTGTTTCGCAAAAACGTACCAGATCAAAATTAGGTTGAGTAGAATAATCAGAATTTTTAAAGTGTAAAACAAGTCATGTTCGGTAAACATAACATGCGTGCCAACTCACCAAACATGACATGTTATTGGCAACGCACAATTCTAAAGTATAGCACGTAGATAGGGAATTTGCAACAAACATATTTGTTGATAGTGTCAAAATTTCAATAAAAAAAGAAAAACAAGTGTTTTAGCGCGAATATTCAAATGCCCTTGCAAGTTTGGCCACACGAGCGAGCGGTTAAGTTGTTCACGTTTGAGCTTGCCACAAGGCGCTGCCGTCTCTTTTCTCAAATGTATTTTTTGCTCAAATACATAGGCTATCCCTATGTTTAGTTTAGGATAGATACTCACATAAACTACTTGACATTGGCATAAATGCAGTACTAGACACAAGTAAAAGGCCCTTAATTTATAAATTTAAAAATAACAGTAAAATATTAAACCAACCAAGAACCATATTATCATACATTAAAGGGCGTTTAGCGCAAATTGTAAATTATAATTCTTAATTAATTATTTTGTAAGTATCTTTTGCGTAAATGTTGATGTTAAGGTGGTTGCAGAGTTGTCAATTTCATACAAAAGTTTGACGCCTAATACGCGTAGACGGTACAATTAAAAGTAATATTTTATGCATGGAAAAATAGTTTAGAAAATCTAGATACTGCGTATCAAAAAACATTTGAAATTTATAATATAATTATGAAGACATAAAGCTTTGAACTTATCCATAGAAAATTTCAAAGCTTTATATCTTCGTAATTATATTATAAATTGCAAATGTTATTTGATACGCGGCATCTAGATTTTCTAATCTATTTTACCCATATCTAAAATATTACTGTTATTACTACAGTTTAGGAGTTTTATGCATCAAACTTTTGTATGAAATAGACAACTCTGCAACCACCTTAAGCAGAATGCCAAAAAATATCCATGTTGCCCATTAGCACATTAACATAGTTAGTCAGTTTTGTTACGGTGCATTGTAACGAAACTGACCTAAACACAAACCATTGAAAGGTTTAAAACAACGCTAAAACGTACTGACACGATAATATGATAGATACAGCGCGCAGGGGAGCTACCCTTGACCTTCAAATCCCCACAGTATTGAACCCTTGCATGCTAAATGTTCGGGGGTTAGGGTTTCGCATTACGTGTATTCTATTACATTGTTATAGTTATAGGATGGTAGCTATCAATTTAGGTTACTAGTACTTTGGTTAAAAAATTTAAAACTACATTCTCTTTCTCTCTCAACTTTATCGTTAAGGCCCGGTTATTCGAGTGCAAGCGTCTCTTTCTTACAAGCATAAGTTTGCAATTACCCATCACTTCAATTGAAGGCAGGTTTGCAAAAAAAGTATTTTTCATTAATAACTTTTCTCTTGGGTGGCGGGGGAAAAACTGAACGGAAAACGTAGCCTGAGAATAATTTAGACAATGTCATTTCCTATTTCTCAGTGTGTTTTTTTATTTGTAGTGTTAATAATTTTTAAGTAAAACTTGAAAAATAGTAATAAACTTACCTATCTTTGCATGCTTTTTTGATCGAGAGAAGTAATAACTATCGTGTGTTGAGCCACATTATAATCAAGAACAGTTCATGAACAACAACATATATTTTTTCTGGATTAAAACAACAACTATTTCATGCCTTAAAACTCAACGAAAAACAGGTCGATTTGGAAGATCCTGCCCTTCAACATAGATCAGATGCTTTCATGCTTTTATTATTTGGGGGATTTTTTAATTGAAATTAATTGTATAAATATAATTTTGAATGGAATTAATCGTAAAATAAGTACGAAAAATATGTTCTGCCTCAGAAAACTCCATACTATCTGACAGTTGATCTGTCAGGCGAAATTCAATTATGATTCCCCAGCGAGAGAAATCGCACCTATAAGGGCGAAAATTACGCATACAAAAGCATTTCAAAACCTGTCAGATAATGTCAGGTGCAGTGCTGCCAATGTAAATTTCTTAATTCGCCTATGTATCCCGAATTTCCTCGATTTCCAATGATGCATTCCCCGAAAATTCCTCGACACTACAGATTCAAGAAATGAACAATTGTTTCAAGCAAAATGTAGTTTAATCTTAACTATTATAAAACTGTAACAGAAGTGTGTCTGTACATTGAAGATATTTACATGAAAAGGATTACAATATGGTTTTTAGGTATCCCGGACTCCAAATCAATCTTTTTTAGAATGTTTGTCTGTCTGTTTGTTTGTATGTTTGTAACGGCATCACGCAAAAACTATGGAACCTATTTTGATGAAACTTTTTTTGTTTGATAGCTTATGATCTGACTTAAAATCGGGTATATAATTTGGGCGGACGAAGTCGCGGGTAAACTCTAGTGTTTAATAAAATTAACTTTATCCCCTCAGATTCTCATCTTTAGGTAAAACGTAGAACGTTGATTGTAGAACTACATGGTGAAATTTATATCATTGTCATCCTTTTATAAACTAAGAATCTACCCATCAAACTTAACAACTTTTACTATTCTACCGATCACAAATAAACAGCTGTTCCATAATAAACTGTTGCGCCTACCTACTTGACTCAAATGTATACAACAGCAGATATTTTTTGCTACAAGAGTAAGAGTTAGTTCAAAAGAATGCCAATGATATCAATTTCATCCAGTGAAATTCACACCATTCCATCAGAATTTCATCGGGGTGGAGGGAAATTTAAAGGACAGACAACACCTCCAATGTCTAGCTGGACATTGTCATTGTGTGAGTTATAATACATACATAAACTGACAACCATAATCCTTTTCAGGGCAAGTTGGATACCAATTAGTTAAAGATGTCAGTTGCTATGTATTGTTTTGAAGCTTATGTTTTGTTATAAAATAAAGTATATTTGATAAATTTACTGATTGATTGAAGCTAACAAAGCTCTTCAAAACCAAAGGACAAATTATCATACCCAACAGATTTACAGGAAACATTTTAAAAAAAAATGTTTACTAGACAGAATCCAGTTAGAGGTCCGTTTCTAAACAATGTAAAAGTCATTTGCAGAGTCTATCTATCTCACTCTAGCTTACATATCATAGTATGCTTTTTCGCTTTCATACTGGCACACCAAGTGATTTTCACATGTGATGAACTGGACTCTTGTATTGTCTACTGTCATCATACTACATATGAGTTTCAAACTAATGGAAGCCGTTTCTCATACAAAATTCTCGAAAAAAGTTGTCCAGACGAAGTCAATGTTCAAACTGATTCTCATGTAGACAGAGTAAACGGCTAGATATCGTACTTCTCATTAGCACAAAATCCATGATCAAAATGTAAGGCTGTGTGGTGAACGCACACCTGACCGCACTGCAGTAATCACATGCATAATTTGTGTGAAATGACAGAGGCATCCAAGTTCATACAAATTCTGAGTGCGGCGAATGTGGTTCGGCTAGGTGTGCGTTCACCTTAAAGCGCCCCGACTGGCTAATTCAGCAACCATTTCTTGCTTTGATTGCAACCTAAAAATAGAGCCAGTAGATCAGGTAATTAATGCTGATTTGTTTTTTTTTATTACGGATGAGTTTGTGCTTGACCTCAATCCAGTCCTCAGGACAACGATGGGGTCGAAGATGTAGCTAGATTACCCAGAAGAAGCCTATTCACTCGTACTTTAAAGGAATTTAGGTTGTAACCGCTCCGAAATACTGACGCAGGCAGGGCATTCCACTCCTTGGCTGTGCGCATTATAAAAGATTCTGAAAGGTGCTTGGTACGGATACGTGGGATGTTAAGCAAGAAGGGGCGACAACCCGTGGTGCGTCTAGAAGTCCAATAGTAGAAAGGGGAAGGCGGGATGAGCTCATATAGCTAGCTAGTGACGATGCCATCATTCATGTAATGTGGCCTACAGACTGTAAAAAACGAAATGGTATCTCTCATCATACATTGCCTTGTAGCAGGCCAAAAAGCCTGTAAAACAGGCCAAAGTGTTCCGAGTATGGTGATCGAAAACATGTTCGAATTTGTATACTGTGAATGCACTTCACAGGACTGCCGATGACGGATATATAGCGAAAAGAATTCTCCCATAAACTTGAGGTCAAATTTATTGTAAAACGAACAGCATAGTAGTTATACTAATAAATACAGTAAACAACGAAACATCATCATTTCCAAATTCAACCGATGCCTTATTTAAAACAAGCTGCAAAAAAATATTGTTGTCTATGACCAAAATAAACAGCTATCTTCTGAGTTTGCAGTATTTCTGACCTACATATCGTAAAATGATTAGTTTTACTGCATTCTAGCAATGATACTGTCTTATAACTAATATCCATATGGAATCAAGTTCCAATAATGGTCTTATAAGAGTACTGTAGAAATGTTTTTGTTCCAATTTCAGTTGGAGAAATCTAGAAAAATGTGATAAAACGGTGTTATTCAAAATTTAGTTATTAATTGAGAAGCTAGAAGCGGGTAGAAGTAAATATATATAGTATGTTACTCGTAGAAGACTTACCTTCGTGATTCGAGCCATCCTTCGGGCTTTCATCGCTCGGTTTCTCTTTGGACAATAGGTTCACAGCTGACATAGCTCCAAAATCTTGCACACTTTCTCAGTCTTCGCTCAATATATTAATCTACTAAAATTCTAAAATAACTTTACAATATTTACAAAAGTCTTCAAGAAATTACTCTATCACCTATGTATTGTTTATATCACAGACTTTTCGTTTCTCAACAATACGGTTCAAAACGTCCACGCACGAAAATACTATCAATATTTACAAGACTCTAGGTATAATAAACTTATTTACACATTAAAAACTAACGGTTATCAGCTAATTTTAACAAATACGCTCTAGCGGTCACAAGATACTCATAACTAAAAGAATTTATCAGTTTTCGATGCAAAAATATATAAAACGTCCGCCATATGCCTTTTGAGACCTGTATTATTTGGCAAATTTGAAATATACAACAAATGTATGCCTAGCTTCGGCAAAATGTGACACGTTAATTTGTTCGTGTTATATCCAGTTGCCACCGTTTACTTTTTTTATTGCAAAAGGCATTTCCTACTGATGCGTAGATAAAGTTTCTGTTTGCAAATTTAGAATTTTTAAAACATTTAATTATTTTTTTATGATAATATGATAATAAATAAATTTTAAACAAATACATGATAAGCTCTTGCTTGCTTTTGTTTCATTCAGTAATCAGCTTTAACAATTTTTTTGATGTGGCAAAGATTCCTTTTATATTAGGATTGCGAGTTTTGCTTGGCGCCTTTGCTCATGCTGTGTTTCGTCGTATTTGAAATTCGTAAAAAATTGGTTTTAGTGATATTTGTGACATAATTTCGTGCGGATTGTGTACCAAACAGTTGCGTAAAGCGACCGACGTAACAGGAATCTCAAATAAATACGATAACAGAAAATAAATTTTGGTTCAAGTTAACTCGTACATGTAGTCGGGGAATTTTAGCGTTTGAGATTGCATTAAATACACTTTAGTAAATTGTTTTTTAAATAATAATACTAATATTTTAATACGCATTTATCGATTTTTTTTGGTCATAGGGGTGTCGGATCCTGAGAAATACCTAAAGTTGTGTTTTTACGGTTTTACGCCAAACAAAAAATGCACTTTAGGTGAAAACTAAGATTTATATCTACTGACATCTTATAATTACGGTAATTAAGTAATCCCTTGTTGATGGTGAAAAGTGTTAAAAATATGATGATTATTCTTACTTGTTGGGAAAAACGAGACTTAAAAAATAGCACTTTCAGGGATTTTTCTATTTTTACCCTCCAAATGTAGGCATCGAACCTTTGTAAAGTTTTCACCTAGGTGACTCTTCAAGAACCTAGCTAAAATGTGTTTTTTTGATATTTATCCCTTGCGCATTTAACTCACTCTAAGTATTTTCTCGGATTTACAAAAACATTTATATTCTTTATTATTAACCATCAGAATCTCTTATTTAAGGGATCAGGATTCTTCAAATAATTTATAAAACACAAGTAGCGTAAACAATACAATCATTCATCGAAGTGCGCACGAGCTAGAGGCAGTGCTGCAACGCGGAGTCGGTGTGCGAGAGGGACGGAGCTATCTGATACAAAAAGGACGAAACTATTAATTTTTGATACGGTACTGAAGGAATGATGTGTGTGTGCACTGATAGATCACCTCGAGAATTCATAAATAAAGTACCGCAGGTTTTAGTAGTAGTTGTAAAACAATTGTAGAATTGCGTCCTGGAATTTGTAAAGTGATAAGTAAAAAGATACAGCCTAAAATGTGTGATCTCTCAATCCTCACAGTGGTCCTTCTAGATCTGGGAAAGTATTAAGTTTAAACCAAGTTTTTGTTTACAGACATTTAGTAGTACTTTATTTACAATGAATCTACCATATCTATCTATACTTATATTATAAAGCTGAAGAGTTTGTTTGTTTGTTTGAACGCGCTAATCTCCGAAACTACTGGTTCGAATTGAATAATTCTTTTTGTGTTGGATAGTCCAGTTATCGAGGAAGGCTATAGGCTATATAACATCACGCTACGACCAATAGGAGCAAAGATATAGTGGTAAATGTGTAAAAAACGGGAGAAATTATTTCATCTTTGAAGCCTTCCGTTGCGTGCGCCGTGAAAACGGTTCAAGATACACAAAAAATATGTATTAAAGAATCTGCATCTGTATGCTCTTTCAAAAATCTGCCGGAAGTCACTATTCCACGCGGACGAAGTCGCGGGCAAAAGCTAGTAACATGATACAATGCCAAGCCTCCAATATTTAATAGTAAAATGCTACTAAATCTTACCAACTTCAGATCCTGGATTAACGGCGTGAAAAATGAGAAAAATAACTTAGTTAAATTCTGTTCAAATAAACCGAGCAAGGTGACCACAAATTAAAACTTATTGGGACATCATGATATTTCATTTCTCATAGTTACTTTTAAGGTAGGTAATTGTTTATATATGATGATGCATTTCCTCCCTAGGGCGGAAAAGTAATTAAAAAAAATAATTCCGTGTATACTGAGCAAAGACAGAAACCTATACAGACACAATACGATAACAGATTCTTCTAAAAGATGTTCTGGCGGGAAGACTTGAAATGCAAACCACGGAGTGTGATAGAACAGTTTAAGTATTTATTTTTAGCTTTAACAAATACTGACAAACTTAACAAACTGAGTAAACAAAGAAAATATGAAAATGATTTTAAAGTTAACAAAATGAACGAACAGGTTCCACAATGTAGAAGCCCCCAGATTTTATTTTATACACCGAGAAAGGATTCGATTTAGAGAAGATCCATGCTAGCCAGTGTTGCATTCCGTACTATAATTATAGTATTTTAAAATGTATGTGACAAAGTCAGGCGCTACCGTGGACGAAGTATATGTTCACGTTTTTCTGCTTACTTAATTGCCCAGTAATTTTACGGAGTTTTGTTAGGAGTGGTAGGGAGTAATTATGAATGGTACTTTTAAACTGTAGTCGGTACAACATGAACAACTCGGTCAACTCGGACAACATGAACATGTCAACTCAGTTGTCCAAGTTGACCGAGTAGTCCATGTTGACCGAGATCTCAGAATTGACCATGATTTCCGAGTTGTTCATGTTGACCGAGTAATGGCTATGACTGTACAACTACGTTATACAAGAAGGATATTTTTTTATTTTGTTAAGCAGTTTGCTTATTGGGAACTAGTTTTCCTCATGGTCAAATCAGCACGTCTAATAATTTGTATTAGCGCGCAACTCAGTTTTTTTCCATACATGTCGCGGTAAGCGCGACTTTCTCCCTTCGAAAAGCACGAGAACAGGTTCAGCGAAGGCGCGTCGCGCGTCGCAGAGAAATCATACTAGACGTGCCACGTTTGACCACGAGCACAGACGTGTGACTAAGGCCGAGATTCAGAGACGATTTGTAAGTCATAGTTCGGACTCCCGTATGTCAAAATCCATACATTTTCGCCACGCTTAGCTCGAGCTAAGACCAAAAAAATCGTCTCTGAATCTCGGCCCTCGAGGAAGCAACGGTTCCGGTTTTTTCAAAACTAATACATTCTCTTTCGTAAGCATCTTTTTTGGTATTACGCCAAAAAGTAAAATAAAAAAGTTGTAAAAAAAACAAAGCCACAGAATACGTAAGCAAAGATTAGGTTTCATTTCACGTAACATTCTTTGTTCATTTTAGGTATTTGCAAATACCTATTCTTCATAGAGAATTATGTGCTTTAAATACTTTTGTTCAATTTATTCGATATAAGTTGAACAAAATTGATATGTTTTTCTCATTTTACCACAAGTCCGATAAAAAAGTTTTTGTCAGTTTTTTACAACTGCGTGTACAGGAACGCGCCACAACCGAAAGCGACGTTGCCGCTTCGACACTTTCAAATTAGTAAGTGTTTGACATCTTCGTTTCTGTAATTCAAAATGGCCTTAAAATTTCGTTGCTATTTTAAATGGAGTATAGTTATTAATGCATTTTCAGTGGACTGGCGGTATAGAAAAATATTGAATATAAAGATTCGAATTTCAAAAACTTTCAACGCTAGCGGATAAAATTCACTTTTGATTTCGAATGATAAACATAATCTTTCCGAGCTTGTGACAATGATATTATAAATGTTACTACCGTAACTTGTGAGGTGACAAAAATATAATGTCCCAAGAAGTTTTAATTTGTGGTCACCATCCTCAGTTTATTTGAACAGAATTTAACTAAGTTATTTTTCTCATTTTTCACGCCGTTAATCCAGGATCTGAAGTTGGTAAGATTTAGTAGCATTTTACTATTAAATATTGGAGGCTTGGCATTGTATCATGTTATATGGTAGATTCATTGTAAATAAAGTACTACTAAATGTCTGTAAACAAAAACTTGGTTTAAACTTAATACTTTCCCAGATCTAGAAGGACTACTGTGAGGATTGAGAGATCACACATTTTAGGCTGTATCTTTTTAGTTATCGCTTTACAAATTCCAGGACGCAATTCTACAATTGTTTTACAACTACTACTAAAACCTGCGGTACTTTATTTACGAATTCGCGAGGTGATCTCTCAGTGCACACACACACATAAGGAATGTGATCAAAAGAGAAAGAAATGTACCATAATCTCTTTACAATAAAGGCTTAAGTGGGTATATATGACTGGATACTTACTTTCTTTCTTTCATGCAGTTTGTTTGTTTACGTTTTACTGTGAGGGTACAGCTTTGTAACGTCCAAGATATGTCGGATAGTATATGTATCCAATAAATTAATTAGATTTGGTAATTATAATTGGCCAAAAAGCTAAATAGGAATCGGAAAATCTCGTCGTCCTTATTTGGAATGAAGTATAGTTACAATTAAGGAAATGAGCGATTGTTTTCTGTTTCAAAGGACATGGCCAAAAAAAAAACAGAATCGCCAGAAATGTCATATGTGCCGTTTTTATAGGCATAATAATAATTATGTACATCAAAAATAAATAATAATTTACTGCAAAAACGACGCGTTATACTAGATATTTTTAATTAACGCAAAAACAATCTGACCTGGTCTGACCATCCTCTTAAAAAAACCGTCAGCATATTAAAAAGCACCCTGAATGAAGTCGGTCCGGTAAAAACGGAGTAGGTACCTACAGGTTCACTATCTTATATTTTTGATAAATTGAGGGCATCACATACAGAAAATATTTCAATTTGTTAGGATAAAGATTTGCTTACTTTTAACAAGATGCAACGTGTAGGTATCGATACTATGCACATGGTATGATCAACGATAAACTGCCGCCAGTTGCGCCCGCTACACGAGCAACGCCCTCCCCGCGCGCCCCACATCTGTGATTTTTGGTGTTTATTAAATTACTCGGAATCCTGTACAGATTTATAAGGGATTCTTTTTGATTAGAGAAAACACAAATTTACGCTATTAGGTTCCGTAAGAATAATCAAAATGTCTTTTATGTGCGAGTGTTAAAATTAAATAAAACTTTATAAAAAAAAAAGTATCGCAGTCACATTGGTGATAATTCTTAAAGTTAATAGTTGTAACTATTTACATACTGTAACAAAATATCACTGTCTAAAAAATTCTTGTTTTGAAGTTAGAATGTGTTTTATACGAAATGTTGAATATCTTCTCGAAAAAATGATATTAATCGGGGATTATTAGTGTCATCATTAAAACGTATGGAAATAAACCGTCCTGTATAAAATCACCAGTTGTCCATTTTTTGTTCATACCTAAATTTTTCTTTTTTTCTTTTAGGTTTAATTACTCAATATTACACAATTATAAATCGGAGATTATTGTGAATTTATGTTTTTCAGGTATTTATCTATCATTATTCCAAATTATCACCCAAAGTGCAATTAATGCAATCTGCTCCATACAAAGCTCGCTAGATTTCCCCGACTAATGGTCATTTTGGCTGCAACGCGCGAGCTTACGAAATCGACTACAGATTCATCGTCATCTATCATCCCATCACCAAAATAAAGAATATAAAGATAAAAATTAAGGAATGGCTCAAAAAGACTAGTATCCAGAGCCGTTAAGGACATTATATAAAAAATATATATTAGGATTGCGTTCGAAATCTAGGTGATTTTTCCTTTCAAATAAAAATTTCTGTAGTTTGGAAAGGTTAACCAAGGTTATCTTCTCTATCTATCTTAAATTTAAATGTTAATGTTTTTAATGTCACTAAATTCTGTAATATATAATGACGTTCTATATAATATAATATTAATATAAATGAAAGTAGATAGGTATTTGAGAAATTAATTTAGTATTTGATCAGCCGTGAGCAGCGTATTTTCGTTTATAAATATTATTTTCTTTTTACATTTGAAGCGGACAATCAATTTACTTTTTCTACGCATTTAAGTAATCCATTGATATTTATAAGATATTAATAATATTTTTTTATCTTTAAAGTAATCGCATAAACTCATTTTTTCTAAATTAACTGTTTATTCTTTTAATTTTAATAAATCAAATCCTTCGGTTTCTGAACGACTTCAAAATTTACATTGAAATGTCAACTAGCGGAATGCGTGGTGTGTGCCGTTGTGTTTCGCGAGAAATAATTTTGATTTCCCTATAATTAGCTTTCTTAATTAATCCTAAAAATGTCTCTTAAGTGGACTGGTAGTGTTAGTGAATCCGGTATATTAAGAAAAAGTGAATTCAAGGAGAAGAAAGAAGAGTTATTCGTGTTCGGCTACTCGTGCAAATTGTTTAGGGACAATGATAGAGCCCTGCTGATTGATCAAGGAAAGCACCTCATTCCGTGGATGGGGGATGAGACGTTGAAAATCGACAGGTTCGATCCGTTTTTTACTATAAAACTGTGCCGCTAAAAAGTTTAAAAGCGACTGTTAATATGTCAGAAATACTAAATATTTGGGAGAGTTGTCTAAGATTTTCGCAGAGGATGTTTTGAAGCTGGAGGGAAGAGACCGGCGCGGCGGTGAGCGAGACGCCGCGTTTTGTTACGGTGAGGCAAAGGTGGTATGTATAAACTTGCAACGGTATTGCGTATGTATGATAACCTAACTTTAGCTATGTTTTTATCTTTGAGAATTTTTTGATATGTTTGTATAGAATTTCCCCTTTAGTCAAGCAAAATTATAGGATGATTTAGTTTAAAGGACCAAAAATCTTATTTCAAGGCTAGTATAAAAATTTGTAATGGAAACTATGTGACATCTCTTAAATAATTAACTTTTGTTTGTTTATCAAAGTAGGGTCATGCTATGGAGTCTGATTTGATATCACCTTCTTATTGTGTGGGCAGCATGCCCTGGTGTCAGAGTATTTTCAGACCGCCTTACGGCCACTGACATGGTTTTTATGTAATGACGACTACCATGAGAGATATTAGCCAGGACCAACGGCTTAACCGGCATCCAAAGCATGGAATCATCTTTCTTTTCAGACAATCAGGTCATTCAGTCTGCAATGTCCTAACCAACTGGGGAAAAATGCTCAAAGTGACATATCACTTGGTGTGCCCCGTGGGAATCAAACCCATGACCTCCGTGTCAAGAGCCTAATGCTCTTACCGGTCAATCAACAAATTGAAATGCATGTTTCTCAACTTTGACATTGGCAGAATCATCGACAAACCGATGGAGCCATAATCTCCTAAAAAATAGAATAGATTAATAGACCTCCATGTCAAGAGCCCAATGATGTCTTCAGTTATTAGTAACAATGTAGAGTATGACCAGGAAACTAATTTTACTCATTAATCTTCGCTTGCGCAGAGCAGACCTGAGTCCCCGTTAAAACCCAGTCATTTAGTAATCAAAGGGGCAAAGTCAGATATCAGCGAAAAGGGTGCGATACAATTAGCCAATCATGGCAAAGGATTGAAGATGACACTTCCTGATCGGTCAATATATTTTCACATGTTATTAACATCATACTGAAAAAAAATCTACTGCGCAGGTACATCGGTAAGACTTATAAATCAGCACAGATACAGTAGTTCTAAAATAAATTGAAAATACATTTCAAACCCACAAAATCAAATCAAACTTCATAACTGTCTATAGGATGTTTATCGATAAGCTAGTTTTAAATTGATGTCCCTGTTTAACTCTGCCAATCCACACGTGGTGTTCATACATGGCTGCCCTGGCAGGTACGATGCTCGGGGGGCCCTGCACGACCTCTCGGCGCTGGAAGCTCCACCAGGGGGCTTTGACTGGCGCATCGAGCTCACGAAGGGAGAGCTGGATGTGGAACAGCTGTGCGATGAAGAGAGATACCGGGCGCTTCATACTGATGAGGACGAAGAGGAGATGTACAAAGGTAGGCATTCGGTTTTTTACTATGCTTTAAGTTCTTTTATCACTTGTTTGGAGCCTTCCCAGCGAAGATTAACTATACTTCATTCCAAATAAGGACGACGAGATTTTCCGATTCCTATTTAGCTTTCTGGCCAATTCTGATTACCAAATGTAATTAAGCATAAGCATAATGTAATTAATTATAAGATATTAATTTGCAGAACCAGTCACCTACCTAATTATAGGATAATTTGCATATAAGAGGCCATTCTTGACATCTTGTTAGCTAATGCAAATTTTGTCAAAAGTGGCTTTCGGTACACCTAAAACTGTTCTTCTTATGTATCTTTTTATGTGCATTTCTTAATTCCTAATTCAATTTACAGAAGAAGAGCTGAAGAGACTACACGCAGCAGGGTACGGGCAAGTGGGATTCAACTATGAAGCACCTGCCGAACCGTCCCCAGTGGAACAGCCGGCTGAGGTCGATGAACCGTTCCTACCTACACCTGCATTTAAAGCTTTGTTGTCTCCTGACATTTTATTGGTAAGTCATTTTCCTAGTGCTCTTGGCTTTTACAGGAGTTTATGCATTCCTGCTATGATAAGTTATATGTCAAGATGGAGAGTCAAGGCTACAAACACGTCGAAAAAATTGCGGCCAGTCATGGCCGCTAAACCCTATCGCTATGCACACACACAGAAATAAGTTGTATGACTCCTCACGCACACCAACATAAGACAGTTGGCCCATTTGTTTTAGTATGTTAGAAGCATGAGGCTCTATCTTGACATAATTAATCAAAGCAATCCTGACATTCACATTTGAGATTTTCACCCTGTGCTCACTCTCAATTCGTCCGCAATGCATCCTAACATGGATTGTCGCATATATGCGGTCTGGACAGGACACAACTATAAATTCTGCAAAAACATGCATATGCATTTGTTCAGTAATATTACTAGTAAATATTTTTGGGTTGGTTGACATCAACTAACTGAACAACTTTTTCTTAACCACCCCTAATTTTTTTTCTACTCATTTCAATGAGGCCTTTTCCAAGAATCGTAAATTGAAAAGTCTTTTCGAAATTAGAAATTTTATTTAATAAGAGGTGTCCTAAGATATTTTAAAAACGTTGTATTATTTCTCTCCACAGCCCGAATCAGAAAAACAGAATGTAATAATAGAGAAGACAGCCAAGTTCATAGCGGGACAAGCCCAAGGTGCCCAGATGGAGATCCTGATCAAGGCCAAGCAGCGAGACAACCCGCAGTTCCAGTTCCTCGACAGGGAGTCCCCGCTGCATCAGTACTACACGGCGCTGATCGCCCTGGTGAAGGCTGGCAAGTGGCCGGAAAACAATGAAGTTGTTGAAGGTTTGGATTATGATATTTGATCATTTATGTGGTTTCAAATAGACTACAATAATTTTCCCGGTCCCTGAAAGTTTAGAGCGTCGGTGGCGCGTTGCGGAGAGGTATAGAAACTCAACCTAGAGGTCAAGCTTCGAATCCTCATGGATTTCTAACTTATGTACGTAATACTGACTGCTCTCAAACGGTAAAGGAAAACATCATATGGAAACCTGTATTTGCTGAAGAAGAAATTCAGATGCATAGTTATGTGAAGTCTACAAATCCGCATTGGGCACGCATAGTGGCCCATACACCCTTCATAAGGGTAGGCCTGTGCCCTGCAGTGGGACGTATGTATGTAGGCTGATGATGATGAATGTTTCCCAAGGATAATTATGGGATATGGTTTCTTTTGCAGCAGGTTTCTTGTTGATCATATTTACCCGACTGCGCCAGAAGGAGGGTAATGTTTTTCGAGTGTATGTATGTAAGAGAAAAAATCAAGTTATAAGAGTGAGAGATTTTAACAGACGAGGTGTCGTTGGATTTGTCTTATTCCTGATTGCATTACTTGTTTGCAGAAAAACCACACGAGAATGAAGATTATTTACATCCAAGTTTGGCATCAACTGTGATTGAATCTGTAAGTGACCTCTCTTATTATAATTGTCATAAAACTAGTAAATATACAATATTAAGAATAGTTCCAACTGCGCCCGCTGGAAATATAGTCGTGAAATATTAGTAAAAACTATTAGCCATTTTTACAATCGGTGGATAAACTTTTTGACGCGCATGTAAGCCTTTTAATTATGTATGAATGCGGCTAAAAATGTTGCTTCAACAGATTTGGACACATGACTTGTGTCTTAAAAAGTGAATTTAAATAAATTTTGCACAATCAATCATTCGATATTAACACTACTTCTTAGATTTTACAAATACACAGACATCTATTTTTAACTTCCTTACGCACACAGGCACCATCGATCCCAAGCATCCACTACAAACCGTCAGCGGACTGCGACTACACGATGCTGATCTCAAAGATGCGCGGCACGGCTACCCTGGACGAGGCGTACACCACAGAGCTGGCGCCCGGCGAAGTGCCGCCCCCCGGCACCGAGCCGCTGCCCCCGCGCGCCTGCGCGGAAATATCCAGAGCGCCTGTCATGTATACCGACGGCAAAGGTCTGTATACCTATCTATTGTGTACCTAAACTGTCAATAGACAAGCGCCCGGCGAAGTCCCGCCCCGCGGCACCGAGCCGCTGCCCCCGATTACCTGCGTGGAGATATCCAGGGCTCCCGAAGGCAGACGTTTATATACCTATCTATTGGTTACCTAAAGTGTCTATAGACAAGAGCCCGGCGAAATGCCGCTCCCTGGCATCAAGCCGCTGCCCCAGCGTGCCTGCGAGGAGATATCCAGTACACATGTCATATGGTATACAGGGTCCTTCTTAATATGCTGACACTTTTTTAAGCGGATGATCAGACCATAAAACTGAACAACTTTCTTTATGGGACCAACATTGAAATCGTTTGCAGTTTTGTATGGAAGGGGTGATTTTTTTTTTTGCGATTTCGATGTTGGTTCCATAGAGAAAGTTGTTCAGTTGACGATCTGATCATCCCCTTAAAAAAGTGTCAGCATATTAAATTGGACCCTGTATATACCTAGATCACCTATTTCGCGATCTCGACATTAGTCCCATACATAAATATGTTCAGTTCTGATCATCCCCTTAAAATAGTTTCAGCTTATTTTGTTAGAGCTTATACATGATATACGTTTATTCGTATTTCTATTCCACTCGAATCTAAACCCTTTAATTGCAGTGATCCCGCCACCGCAGCCGCAGCAGGTACCGCAGCAGTACCAGCAGTATGCGGCCTACTACCACCAGTACATGGCGCAGACGGCCGCTCTCGAGGCGCAGCGGCCCAAGGACGACCCTAAGCCCGCGCTCAAGTCTACCGGTCTTAGTCTCATGAAGAATTATAACACTGACTCCGATAGCGATGTTTCTGGTATGTTCATTTATCGTATCTTAGTATGGGGACTGGCAAGCCAGCAACACTATGACCCAATGGGATCTTATTTGTTGACCCCTATATTTATTTTCATCACCCTTCAAAAACATGGTAAATGAGGCAATAACGTTCTAGAGAAGAAACCGGTTTTGGATATACATCTCCCATGCGTTTAGTCGCCAGTCTTTGACTAATTATTATAAGGACTAGCCTTGCGGTAGCATTTCCCCTCGGCCACGGTATAAGCACAATTGATCTTGTGCATTTACATTCAATTTTACACCTTATCACTAAACGAGACAGCCTATAATTGCGAAATAATAACTTCGAACTTAGAACGTTTGGGGTTTACACGAGACTACATTTCATGATTTTTAACATTCAAAATTATAATCTAAAGTTATGGGGAATAACATCCAAAGTTGCGGATTTCATGTTACCTCGCCCCCCGCAAAAAGTGGCAGAAATGTTTGTTAGTAGAACTACACGCGTAACTAGTCCAAATATAAATAGTCAAAGTCGCCAGTACATAAAGTCACACTGGATATGTGCCATGGTTTCCTCCTCTCCGCACGCTCGGCAGCTGGTGTCTGGGTGGTGAGGATTTTTCAAAGTGAACGCACACTTATCCACGCAGAATTTCGATAAAATGAAATTTGTGGACGCTACGGACGCTGCGTGCGGCGCGAGTATTTATGCATTCACTCTTATTGATAACATAACTATGTAAAGATGATTATGCTTGCTTCATTATGGTGTTTTGATATTAAATTGAGTTTGACGTGCCACCTTGGTGATGACATTTGTCAAATAGAGGTTTGCTTTATTTCCCCTACTACTTTTAATTACTTTCAACACTCGTCAATCAGTGCTGTGACGAGGACCCTGTCAAGCCCTACCAATTTGTAACAAAACTTCGGTAAAATAATGTGTTAGGGGAATATAAAATGACATGTATGGACTCGACACAAAATGCTTTTTCGTACATGAATTGACATCGAAAAGTTACAGAAATACGTTCTTACGACCAAGAATCAAGACCACACCGGGCTGCCAAACCAGAGGTCCTGGTTTCGAACCGCATCTCGGCCATAGATGTTATGTGTCGTTGATGTTTCCATAGTATAAAAGCCTATGAAGCTTATATTTGGGATCATAACAATATGCACTGCCGTGCCGGAGGCGAGGGTTCGATCCCCGTCCAGACCGACTAGTACCAATGAGTTTTTCGGAATTTACCTATATGTACGATTTGTACCACCACAGGCTTTTCGGTGAAAGAAAACATCGTGAGGAAACCTGCATGCTTAAATTTTGAGGCACGTATTGTACCCACTGTCCATTATAAGTGGCGACGGGCTCACCCCCCGTCACACTGGACAGAGTTTCGGTACTACTGGTAAAACGTGGATGTTCTGAGGTTTCAGAATATCTCTGACTATTCCTTCGGGGAATATAGTCGTGAGCATATGCTATGCTATGCTATGCTATAATATATTATAAAATTGATTGGAAACACAAAAAGCTTGCACTAGCAATGTCACGCCAAGTATTTCCGATGATGGTTCGCGATAAAAGAATCTCACAAACATGAAATCATTTTATTCACTATTTTCTGTTGTTTTCTCAATTATTTGTTATTCATTGTGAGGAGAAACTATAATGTCAAATACTGCGTGCTGTTTGACAATATAGGGTATATTACTGATGAAGCGCTCCATACAAACGCCCCCTCGGGGAATATAGTCGTGAGCATATGCTTGTTATGATCCTATTTATAATTTAACTTCGTAACTCTAACCAAACCCAACAGACTGCGACGACGAATCGTCAAACGACAGCAAAGATAGCATCGTGGCGCCTCCCGAAGACATCCGCATCGTCATAGACAAGATGGCGTCGTACGTGGCGCGTAATGGCGGCGAGTTCGCGGACATAGTGCGCGCCAAGGGTGACCCGCGCTTCACCTTCCTCGAGCCCAGCCACCAGCACCACAAGTACTATGTCGCGCTGTTGAGGAGCAAGCGCGGCGAGGGCACGACTAAGACTAAAGGTAGTTAAACATAGTGCGAATATTGTACAGGTTATGCGTGATATTGACGTTCTTGCAATGAAAGTGGCGCTCTTAATTTTTTTCCTACTCTTTATGACCAAGCTTTTTACGGATAGAAGACATAATTTTAAGAAACCAATTTTATTTTTATTGCGATGTGGCGAGTTTATCAATATACATTTAATTTTTAAATTACTTTGATCTGTAATCTCTAAATGCAAAAATGGTAGAGAGAAAATAATTCTTTTGTATTATTTTATTTAAAAACATATTTTTTGCCTTCTCTCTCTAACCCTATACTGAAAATAGAAACGGCAACATCAAATGACAAATTCTGACATTGTGAATGTATTTTTTTCCTTAATGACCAGTTATTTTAAGTTTACCAAGAAGATCACAGATTTTCCAGTGACGTCACTGGACGGACCGAAAAACGCCGTTATTATATTAAAAATATCTGTAATCCTTTCATTTTAAAATCTCTGACATAGAAAATATTATTATTGAGACAATTATCTCGAAATGGTTTTGGATTCAGCCCTCCAAAAAAAAATTTACATACAGAATTGTGTGCTTATGTACTTAATGTACTTAAAAATGTTTTGTGTACTGGAGCTGCGACATTAAAAACTATTACCGAAGATATAAACAATGTTAGATCCGGTCAGCTTTTGGTTGGTTGACTGTTGTAGTTAGTGGTATTTCATATCGAGCGCCTTCGGTCCTTTTAAGACAGGTTAAGCAGAGTCAGTCCCGTATAATTCCGTCAGATGGCGGTGTAACTTATTATTCATAAAGCCATGTCAGAGGTATTACGACTTGAAAATTCTGACTGCAAGTTAACCACTAACTTGTCTCCACCGATCTGTACTGCTCCCGCGTGGTGGAGTATGACCCACTTCCATTCATGTAAAATTCGGCTTTTGCCCAGCAGTGGGATTCTACAGGCTATACATAACTTACTTTTAAGTGTGTGTACACAGACGCACTCTCGTACTTGGCCTTCTAAATCGGACGGAACTTTAGATCGTATCTTATAAGTTTAATAAACCCAGCTTTTTCAAATTTTCTATTTTGTTACAGCACCCGTTTCGTTCTCTATAAAGAAACTCAAAGAGCCAGATCCGATCCTGCCAAAACCAGCCCTACCCTACGAATCTAGCTCCGACGACGAATCAGAAAACAAACAGACAGACAAACAAACCAACAATACAGAAGAAAAAGAACCACCAAAAATAATTCCACAAGTGTACCCTTTCGTCTTACCACCGCCCGCAATCGTCTACAAAATGGAGGCACCACAAAATAATGGTAACGAAATAAAAGTTCAAGAAATAAAACAAATTAATGTGGTACCAACACCGGTACCAACTACACCGATACCAGAAGTCAAACCTAAAGAAGACAAACCCGTTTTGGTACCAGAAAAACATACACCTAAAATCGAAGAAGTCAGAATATCTCCTGAGAAAAAAATAGAAAAGAAAGAAAGGAAAGTAGAGAGGAGCAGAGAAAAAAAGAGCAGGGACAGCAAAAGGGAGTCCAAATCGGAAAGTAGAGAACGGAAAGCTGAAAGAGAGAAGAAAAGGGAAAGAGAATTAGAGAGAGTAAGAGAGGAAAAGAGAAAAAAATACATTAAGGATGACTTGGAGAACGAAATAATATCTTTAGAAGATAATTCAGATGACATGATCGATTTAACTGGAGACCAGTCAGATTCTAAAGGTAAGTTATATGTAGGGTGTTAAATAAGAGCGTCGGTGGCGCGTTGCGGAGAGGTATGGACACTCGATGATGAGGGTTTTGGTTCAAATCCGCATGGACAACATGCCATTTACCAATGATTTTCTTTATCTTATGTACGTAATACCAACTGCTCTCAAACGGTAAAGGAAGACATTGCGAGGAAATCCTCGTACCTGCATACGCTTAAGAAGAAATTCTGATGCGTATGTGTAGTTCACCAATCCATCCTTGAGGGTGGACCTGTGCCCTGCAGTGGGACGTATACAAGATGTTACTAAAATACACATTTAAGGGGGTGGTTTAGACCATCAAACTGAACAACTTTCACTATGGGACCAACATTGAAATCGCGAAAACAAAATCTGTTAAAATTTATAATGTTTAATTTTTACTTTTGTAAAAACTTGTATAGGCTGATGATAATGTGAATAACTTTAAATTTTAACCATAATAAAATTATTGTTTCAATATAATTATTTTGTTATAAATCCGTTGAGGTTTTGCGTTTATTCATTAACACGTTGTATATTTCTCCATGACGTTCTGTCCCTCGCCCTCTGCATCTAGTTTGGACCCGCGTGTTGCCTAATATCAATGACCTATCTTTCTGGGCGGTTTCTAACCACCCCAAATGGGATTATAGTTTTGAGTTTATGTACGTAAATATAATTATTGCTAACACAGTGGAAGCGGACGGAACGGAGCGGGTGAAGCAACAGGAACGGCGGCGGCGCGCGGCGGAGTTCCTGAGGAAGGTCGGTGTGGACCCCGGCGCGGCAGCCCTGCCTACCTCCTCGCTGGCCAGCGCTATGGTACGAACACTTGTTTATACACACACGTATGTAAAGCTGAGCCAGGTTTAAAAAACCCTTTTACTGTAATGTTTTATAAAAGAATAGGTGTGAGACGTGGTGACAGCCTGACTAAAAACCGTCGACTTATTATATATAGTATACATATTAATAAGTATACATATAATTATACAACTTGTTAATGAATAAGCGCTAAACCTCATACACCCCTACTGATTTATAACCAAATAATTAGATTCAATCAATAATTTCATTATTTTGATAATTAAAATTAAAAAATATTCCCATTTTAAATTTTCAGGCAAAAATGATTTGTTATCATTTCAGCAATGAATGAAAGCGCTAACGTACTCATGGATACATTTTATGAATCTTGTTTTAGTTGTAAGTAGGGTGAGAGTGCCCGAGCGGTGGGTTGAGATCGAGTTCAGTAAATTTTAAATTTTACAAACAAATTATTAAATATTTTGAAAAAAATTACCTATGTTGAAAACATGATAATTCGTTTCTGCTCTCGATTCTAAACATACTACTTTCTAGTTTTGCGTTAATTCATTAACACGTTGTAAATAGTATACATATTAATAAGTATACATATAATTGTAATTTATTGTATTGGTTAGTTTCAGGCAATGCTAATATCAGATAATATAATAAAATAATTTAAACTTATGTTCAGTTTTCCTTATTATTCCTTATTATTTTTACTTGCAGGTCGACACTTTAGAAAGTATCAGAAAGAAGAAGGCAGAGGAAGAAGAGAAGAGACGCAGACGTGAGAAAAGAAGACATCGTGATAGACATGGTAAGATGCATTATACAGGGTCCTTTTAATATGCTGACACTTTTTTAAGGGGATGATCAGACCATCAAACTGAACAACTTTCACTATGGAACCAATATCGAAATCGCGAATAAAATATTACCATTAATACCATAGTAAAAGCTGTTCAGTTTGACGGTCTGAAGCACCGCATAATGTATGTAACGCATTTCAGCTGACATTACAGCCGACAGTATTAGCTCTTATGTCTAGATTACATACATTTAAGGTAAAATTTGCAACTTTTTCGTTTAAACTAATTAGTCTTTCACGCCATGCCAACGATATGCATTTTGTTATTTACAGGTTACGAAGAAGATGGTGACAGGTCACACAGAAAGAGTAAACGCAGAAAGTATAAGTAAGTGATATTTATTATGTTCCCACATTGATGTAGTTACCATGAAATGGAAGGCGGGTCTAGTACAAAATTCACGGTAAAAATGTCCACAGTTAGTTAACCTATACAACGTGTTAATGAATTAACGCAAAACTAGAAAGTAGTTAGTTTAGAATCGAGAGCAGAATCGAATTATCATGTTTTCAACATAGGTAATTTTCGTCAAAATATTAAATGAGTTGTTTGTAAAATTTAAAATTTACTGAACTTGATCTCAACCCACCGAACGGGCACACTCACCCTACTTACTACCAAAACAAGATTATTAAAATGTATCCACGAGCACGCTAGCGCTTTCATTCATTGCTGAAATGATAATAAATCATTTTTGCCTGAAAACTTAAAATGTGAATATCTTAAAATTTTTACTTACAAAATAATTAAATTATTGTGTCAATCAAATTATTTTGTTATAAATCAGTTGGGGTGTATGAGGTTTTGCGCTTATTCATTAACACGTTGTATAAACGTAGTGCGACATAGGAATATAAGCAAATTAAAACACTGTAATATGAATTGTTTGTCATTACAGTACTTGTTAATTACTACTGATGTTGAATGTTTTAACAATACAGGACAGTAGTACCCGGTTTATACTAATAGGAAGGATCTCCATAGAGTACGCATAAATTTACGATTGTAGTTGGTCTCTTTTGTCTTATGACGTACCTTTAATAGTAGAAGGAGATGGAACTATAGATATTTCTTTATGCGGCTGTCCGCTTTTTTTGAGCTAGTGTGTGTGAAAAGTGACCGTAAACATACGGCCATATGTCACTTGGTGCCTTTTGTCCATACTACTTGACACCACACACTCAAACCTAAACGTCAAAAAAAGTGGACACTTTACAATTGGTATGGCTCACTCTAGTCTTAAAGAGAGATCCTTCCTCTTAGGGTTTATAAGTCTTACCGATGTACATTGCCCAGTTGACTAATTTTAATAGCGCGCGATGTTATTAACCAATCAGGATGTGCCACCTTTAATCCTTCGCCGCCATTTGCTAATTGTATTCGCGCCCTTTTGCCTGCTATCCGACTTTGCACCCTTTGATTACTAAATGACTTCGGTTTTTGACGGGGACTCGGGTTTGCTCTGCGCAAGCGAAGATTGACGAGCAGAATTATTTCCCTGTTCGTACTGTACGGTATTATAGTAGTCGGTAGATCAAATGAAGACTGGCGAGAGGCTAATATTAGCAAAGAGAATAACATTGTTTTAAACTAATATCCATGTCAATAAAAGTACCAGCTTTTAGCGGCGACTTAATTTTGAGTTAAAGTTTATAAAACTAATTCTTATTCTTTGTTTCACAGATCATCAGATGAAAACGATGAATCAGATTGTGACAGGTAAGATCGTCTATATTTAGCACTATATTTAATAGTTTAATACTTTCAAAACAACTTATGGCCAGTCTGATTCAACTTTTGTCGCGCGTACGGGGCGAGGCGCTTTCTATATCATCTCCCTCCTAAACAAAAACGCTGGTTTTCTGTCAATTTGCGATATAAATCTGAGTTTTGTTATTGTTTACAAATCGTTAAAGTGATATATTAGCTACGCTTTTCCTAATTGTGTCCTTCCGTCCTCCATCCGATATCAATCTTTCATACTCCTCCTATATTCTTTGATTAAATTCGTTGCGGGTTCCAAAATATTGCCGTTGGACTTCATTGTCTAGTGTTGTGATGGGTGCCGCTGTTAATCCTGGTTAACAGGTTTTATGTAGTGAGAATGTGTGGCCTGGGTGTTTCTTCTGGCCGTTTAAATATTGTCATTATCTTCACTAAATATTTTCATCTTATTTACTAGAAAAGGTACTAAGCGGTGTTATAAAGCTCGCTGGACTTTTACAACAGCGCTACAAAACTGACAAATCTATACTTTTTCTTGTAAACAAGATGAAAACACTCAGTAAAGACAAAGACGGCGTTCAAACGCCCAGGAACACCCGCATGTATCGATAAAACACATAAAGAAATTAGTTCTATCTATCCAAGCGACCCCATTCAGAAACAATCATCTGAAACATATAACCTTTCAGTTCAAAAAAGAAAAAACGGAAGAAGGACAAAAAAACCTCAAAAAGTAAAAAGAAAAGAAGGCGAGAGACTGTAGTTGAAGAAGAAATCGATCATCCTCTCCCTCCAAACATTGATTTAACTACTACTCTAAAAGAACTACGAACATCTTCTCCTACTAAAGAATTATGCATCCAAGAAGTAGAAGAGACAGTATTTAAAGAAGATTCTTCAGAGGATGAAGAAGTAAACAGAAGGAGGAAGAAGAAGAAAGAAGAGAGGGAGTACAGTGAGGGGGAGTGGTCTGACGATAGCGAAGAAGACTCAGGGTCTTCACCTAGTCGAAATGGCGATTAGGTTTAGAACTACCGGAAAAAGACAAGCTCTGCTTACACGTTCTTTGAGAGATCGGTGTGAGAATGACTGTAGTAATATATTATAACTAACTTTTGCTCGTGACTTCGTCCGCGTTGATTTCGGAACACCCCGTTCAACCCTTTTAGGAGTTGATTTTCGAAAATTCATCTCTTAATACACCCTTACATCCTCTGTAAAATATGTATTCCTAAGTTTCTATCTTCACTGGGTTAGGCCTTGGTTTAGCCCAAGGCTGCTGAACCCCAGGCCTGCTGGACACAATATGGCCCGCCAACACAATTTAATTTGCGCATCAACAGCAGGTTATGATTAAATGATGTAGACAAGTACTAGTTAGTCAACCTTGTAACATAGAATCGACATATAATCGAAATTGTGGCCCTCCTACAAAAATAGTTGAGCAGCCTTGGTTTAGCCTATGCGTTGTTTGTCAGTTACAGATTTGTTTTATATGTATACAACGTGTTAATGAATGAGCGCAAAACCTCATACACCCCAACTGATTTATAACAAAATAATTAGATTGAAACAATAATTTCATTATTTAGATAGTTAAAATTTAAAGTTATTCACTTTTTAAGTTTTGAGGCAAAAATGATTTGTTATCAATTCAGCAATCAATGAAAGCGCTAGCGTGCTCGTAGATACATTTTAAGAATCTTGTTTTGGTAGTAAGTAGGGTGAGTGTCCCCTTGCGGTGGGTTGAGATCGAATTCAGTAAATTTTAAATTTTACAAACAAATTATTTAATTTATTGAAAAAAATGACCTATGTTGAACACATGATAATTCGATTCTGCTCTCGATTCTAAACAAACTACTTTCTAGTTTTGCGTTAATTCATTAACACGTTGTATAAGTACGCGGCGATTTCTAGAGAAATCTTTCTCTAGAAATCGCCGCGTACTTAAGAAGGTCGGTAATGCATGGGCTTGCTCCAAATCTTTTACCTTATAATATCATAACTCTCGTATCACCTATTTTAACCTATCCTATCAATTTTTTTGTAGTTTCGAGTGATAGGTTTGTAACATTTGCGTCATTTCGATAAGTTGTAAAATTTCAAATATTATGGATTATAAACATGTTATAGCCATGTTGTGCTAAAAGCAATTCCCCGGTTTGGAAGATAGCGGGTTCAAATCCCGTCCGAGACTTAATTTTTCAATCTTTATTTTGATTTAAGTTGAAAAATTGTCAATTAAGACAAATCAAAAACATTTAGATGTATACAATATCTTGTGCTTACCACAATTATATTTTAATTTCCAATATTCAATTCAAAAGACGTCTTAGGATAATTTTATATGTATGTTAGGACATCGAATTGTTTTCTTTTTCCGTGCTACGCGGCAATGTCAATGAAGAATGTATGATTGATTGCATGCTTTGTATTTGGAGATAACAATTAATACTAAAATTTAAAAAGTAGTCGTGAGATCGTGGTATTCTCCTAAAAAGACAAGAGCGTCCTCCGTAGTACCCGCATCCGACGGAAGTGGATCCGAAAACGTGGATAAGGATATCAGAATCGTAGCGTCGGGTCGCAATCTCTGGCCACCCCCGTGCTTAGACTACTAATACAACGTGTTAATGAATAAGCGCAAAACCTCATACACCCCAACTGATTTATAACAAAATAATTATTATTTTGATAGTTAAAATTTAAAGTTTACATTTTAAGTTTTGAGGCAAAAATGATTTGTTATCATTTCAGCAATGAATGAAAGCGCCAAAGTGCTCATGAATACATTTTAAGAATCTTGCTTTGGTAGTAAGTAGGGTGAGAGTGCCCGAGTGGTGGGTTGAGATCGAGTTCAGTAAATTTTAAATTTTACAAACAAATTATTTATTATTAACAAAAATTACCTATGTTGAAACCATGATAATTCGATTCTGCTCTCGATTCTAAACGAACTACTTTCTAGTTTTGCGTTAGTTCATTTACACGTTGTATAGGCGCAGCATCAGCAGTGCAGGTCGCGGTAGCATTTCACCTCTGTCACGCTCCAAGGGCAATCACGTGCATTTACATACAATTTTATACCTTATCACTAAACGAGACAGCCTATAATTGCGGAACAATAACATCGAACTTATCACGTTTGAGGTTCACACGAGACTACTTTTCATGATTTTTAACAATCAAAATTAGAATCTAAAGTTGTGAGGAATAAAATCCAAAGTTGCGGATTTCATGTTACCTCGCTCCCCGCTATAAGAGGCAGAAATGTTTTTTAGTAGAATAGGGTATTTGACAGCATGTAAATAAAGGATATATTGATGGCATCCGTATTGAATATGAATTTTGGAAACCAACTATTTAGTCAGTTAAGAAAAATACTGGATATTTTAAGAGAAAATCGACAAAGAATTTTTTTTTTTTGTCTACTTTAGTCACGTGATCGTAAACGACTGTGATTGGCCGAATGGTGGATGACGTCAACTGCTTGTAAACATTTGCGTGTAGAGTGCAAGTATCGTACAAAGCTTACGTCATCGTGATTCATCTGCTTGTAGCCGTATATTGTCAGGAAAAGCGTTTTCGCGGGATATTTAAATAATAATGTTTGTTTTCGTTTTTTCTTTCACTATATGTAATGGAACGTAAAAATATACCTTTTCTATAGAGTCCTTAGATATCAGTGATTAATTTAGAACAGTTTAAAAACCTGTCAAATACCCTATTACACGCGTACCTCGTCGTAAATAGTCTAAGCCCCCGTGGGATAATGGCTTGAGTATATGTATGTATATAATTAAATTATACAATCGTATAGTGTCTTTATCATTCTCGATCTTACGCATGTTTTATACTACAGAATGAGCATTTGTATATCCACGCGTTCTAGATTTTAATAACGAAAACCTTATTGTTTATATGATTGTCTTTGTTATAATAATCTTAATTATGAGTTATCGATTGTAGAAAATATGATAGTTGATCATTGGCGCCTTTGATCGTAGTAAATAATTGTAAATATGTATAAGTAAATTGGTTCAAATAAAGATATTTTTAGTAGTTCGGTGTTTTTTTTATTTTTGATATTGTTTTAGCTATAAGCACACAGTGCCTATAGATAAAGTAACATTTCTATTGGCGTAGACGCTAGTAGAAATGACAGAATGTATGGATTTGACATTGACGATCGAAACATTTTGACGTTTGCTTTCTCCATCATACGTCAACTTTGACTAATTATTATAAGGACTTGCCTTGTGGTAGCATTTCCCCTCTGCCACGGTATAAGCACAATTGATCTTGTGCATTTACATTCAATTTTACCCCTTATCACTAAACGAGACAGCCTATAATTGCGAAATAATAACTTCGAACTTAGAACGTTTGGGGTTCACACGAGACTACTTTTCATGATTTTTAACATTCAAAATTAGAATCTAAAGTTATGGGGAATAAAATCCAAAGTTGCGGATTTCATGTTACCTCGCCCCCCGCAAAAAGTGCCAGAAATGTTTGTAAGTAGAATTACATGCGTAACCAGTCCTCAAATAAATAGTCAAAGTACGTCAAGTCCATAAATTTTTTATGTTTTCTACTGTCGTTAACGCTAATAGAAAGTACTTTGTTGGCCCCTGAAAACTTACAGAGTAACATTATAAAGCAAACATAAAGGGTACCTACAAATGGCCGTCTTATAACTAACAGCGAGAAAATGAGATAGTAGTCCCACACAGTGACAGTTTTATAGAAACTTGGGGAAGTAGGGGATTCGTTTCTAGCATGAAGTAGACATCATTTGGAAGATCGATGTGTGCTCCAACCTATTTGTTATCGTCTAGTTTCTGCCAACAGTTTCTTAAGGCACCCTGACAAACGAACCACTGGCAGCAGCCACCAGTGGCCTGCTGTGTTCTATTGTCAACATTTCGTAGGGACTCGTGTGAGTACTAGCATGAATCTGTTCAGTAAAATAAATTATTAGATTATAAACTACACGGATTAAAAGGTTGTTGTTAAGGATTGAGACACATAAACCGACGGCCGGCTTATACAAAAATATACGTCGACGGCGGACGGCTTCCCATACTAAATGTCATTTTTGTATGGGCCCGCCGTCGGGTAATGTGTCTCATAGGAAAGTATTACAATATAAATTATCGTAGTAGGTACATGCTGTTACTAGCCCACGCACGATGACGGTAAAACACACTTCAGGTCGCCCTGTCATCGCCAGTAGCCCGTGTAGGGGTGGCCTTAGAAATATGTAACTCTAAACTATTCTCACTATTTCAAATAAGGACGAAAAGATTTTCCGATTCCTGTATAGCTTTCCGGCCAATTCTGATTAGCAAATATAATTTATTTATCAGAAAGATATACCTATATCAGAAAGGTATATCCGACATATCTTGGACGTTGCTAACGCTGTTCTAAAAATAAGTGTTTCAACCCTGTTTCTGTAATTAAAAATAGCTTTAAAAAAATTAGTTGCTATTTGAAATGGAGTATACTTTATCGTTATCTAAATCCTATGTTTTGAATTTCTGATAAAGTGACGTGACTTACAAATTGCATAAACGATATCTAGCATTTGACTTGACCTCTCGTCTTATTGCTTTTCTAGGCTAACCTAATTAGCTATTACCTATCGATCAGCGCGTCAGCTCATGTCCACGTTTATGTTTAGGTACATTGTTACGAAATTTGATGAGTATTTCGGCCTTCGAATTTTTGAAATTTTCCCGAATCTGTAATTCTTGTATAAAAGCTATGATTAAGGGCCTATGTCGAGAATTAATTGAAGTGAAATGGGCGTGTGATAGCATATATTACGGCCTGATGCGAGAGATAGAGATGGGGCGGCGCGCGCGCCTGAAATGACGCAAGCGTAAAACAAACTTTATTTAATTGTGATTGTACTATTTATGTACGTTTATTTCTGCTCTAATCAAACTTTATAAAATATCAATCTCTTTTTTTTTATCAAGTCTCGTGTTTCTATTTTTCACCGTTTAGCAGTTCCAAGCGTTTATCGATAAAGACGGAGGCTACTACTTTGGCTTATTTTTCTATCGAGAAAATGTCTCTTAATCGTGTTTTGGCTCTAATCAAAACTTCAATTATATGTTCAATTTACACATATCCGCAAATCATACTCCTACTGTTAGTAGTTCATGATATATGATGCTTTGAAGAATCCTATTTTTTCACATATCCTCTTAAATATGAATCAAGCAACTAAGGCTAATTAAGCCTTCTGCGTTTGAGGCATTTTGTTGAATTGGTCATGAGTGTAATTTCTGTTACAGTCTAATAGAAAAAATGTGTGTTGCTTTTACGGTGTCGACGCAAAGGTCATTTTTGCGCCGTAATTACATTTCTAACTCACAACTAAACTGCCTTCGTAGCCGGTCGGCCGCCGTAGAAGCTGTGTTGCATTAGTACAATGATTTTCTGTCTCAGAACTACAGTGATTAGGAACACAAAACTCTCATAAAATCGCCTCCTATCTGTATAATCTGTATCTAGACAATATACAATGGAATCGTATTGACTAGAACTCGTTGATATTGTAATTTCAACCTAAATGCCTAGAGAACAGGTGGTTTGTATCTTCAATGACTTCGGTAGGTAATCTAAATCGCTTGTCAATCACTTAATCCCTTTTTAAAGAGACATCAAATATTTACAAGTTAATTTTTCTCAATATCACTTTGTAATATAGAGTGTTACAATAATACGGCAAGATCAGTTGGTAATGTTCATTTTAACCACGTCAGAAGCCGTAAAGCGGTCTGAAAAAATTCTGACACCAGGGTTTGCCCACACGATAAGAAGAAGAAGAAGTAGGGCTATTGTGTAAGTTTTCGATTAAGTATTTTGACTGTACTAGGAAATTTGTAGGCAATTCTGCAGGGGAAAATTTTGGGAAGACGAATGTCTGGTAGAAAGACGTCTTGGCTTAAAAACCTAAGTGAATGGCTCGATATAAACACCACCTCACTGTTCAGGGCTGCAGTCTCCAGGGTCCGAATAGCCCTAATGATAACCAACCTCCGATAGGAGATGACACGGCATGAAGAAGAAGGAAATTTTTTAAGTAATAATTTGTTTCTGTTTTCATCATATCCATTGCCTAAAATTAATTAACTAAATCAGAAGAAGCAGAGTCGCTAAGAACTGCTAAAAAAACATGGTGTTTTCTGCGAGCTGATACCGATTGAATCGGATAGTTACACAATAAGACGCCTGGTTCTGTATTTTATTAAATTCTGAGATCCCAAGAAACCAGTTTGGGCAACCTTATTTAAGAGAAGTTTATTCAACGAAGTCTGGTGATATTTTCAATACTAACCAATTAAACTCAATGAAATTTTGCAGAAACAATCTAGAAACAAATCTCTGTGCTTGTATCGTGTGCGATTTTCGTTAAAATATACAGTTTCAATGCTAGGATTAATTTTAGATTTGTATGGAAATCTTTGAGGCACTTTAACATTAAACCTGTACATTCTGAAAATCTGACAAGATACAAGCGTAGAGATTTATTTCTAGATTGTTTCTGCAAAATTTCATTGAGTTTAATTGGTTAGCAAAATATCACCAGACTTCGTTTGTATGGAGCGCGCCAACAGTAGTATACTAATGTGCTGCCGGCAGGATCTCTCGACTCGACTGTCTCGACTTTGATGTAATATGACACACTCTCTTTAATGAGAGAAAGCCTTTTAGTGGAATCCTAAAGGCTATATAACTCAAATTAACTACCAAATCTTAATTTGTAGGGTTCCATACCCAAAGGGTGAAAACGGGCCCTTACTAAGCCTACGTCCGTTGTCTGTCTGTCCTAACTATTTATTGCTGTAACTTTTGAACCGTAATAGCTAGATGGATGAAATTTTCACGGAATGTGTGTTATTTTGGCGGATTTGCTAACATTAATAAAAGTGTCAAAAAGTTAAAAATTAAGGGGGGTCCTCATACAAGAAACTAGTTTTTATCATCGTTGTTTCTTCTCGCTTTATCGTAAAAACGGTAATACCACAGAGTACTATAATTACTACCGTAGGTAATACATATAAGCGTTAAAACTTGAGCAAACTCTACAGTATAACAACAATTAATAAAAACCGGCCAAGTATGAGTCGGTTTCGCTTTACAGATCCCGGAGAAAACAAAACTTTTTTTGCTATATAAAGTTAATATTTTGCCCACATATGATGTGTTGTGGTAAGGAACCCTAATTGCGCGAGTAGCCCGACTCGCACTTGACCGGTTTTTAATGTATTCTATCAGTTATACCTGAGTAGAGTAAGATTTCTTTACCATAATACCAGATAGCTATGTAGATTTTATTTTATATTAATTAGTTGTCTAAAAGAACCTGCAGAGTTTTTGATACACTCTGTAGAGTAAAACCTTAGTAAAATTATTGTTTACGTTCTTATCGCGACACGCTGATATTCCCAGAAACATAGGCAGGTACGTAGGTGCAGTTAGATTACCTTATTCCATTGTGAAAAGGGTTATATTAGAATGATTTTAGTTCTAGACTAGCTTCTTGATAGGCTTACATACACCTACAATACACCTACAATGTATGTTATGCTCCATTCATATAAATTTAACTGGGAAAAACCCTTTTATAAACTCATGGTTTTTATGATGCTCGTTTATGACATTTTTAAAAAAATTAGTTGGTTTCAAAATCGCAAAAAAAAATCTGCTGTCCCATAGATTTAGTTTAGGCTTGCAGTTTAGTATGGAACAGCTGATTTATGTTTCCTATTTCGATGCTGGTCCCATAGAGAAAGTTGTTCAGTTTGAAGGTCTGACCATCCCCTTAAAAAAGTGTCAGCATATTACAAACGTGACACATCACGTGAAAGTGTAACATCGTGAGGAAACCTGCATGCTTCAATTTCGAGGCAAGCATTGTACCCATTGACCATTACAAATGGCGACGGGCTCACCCCCCGTCACACTGGACAGAGTTTCGGTACTACTGGTGAAACGTGAATATTCTGTGGTTTCAGAATATCTCTGACTACCCCCTCGGAGAATGTAGTCGTGGGCATATGCTATGCTATGCTGTAAAAACGCATTAAATGGATTGTCCATCCCGAAAGCGAAACGATACGATACCTATGCAAAATTCCTATACATTTAAACTATTTAGTTACGTAAGTACATAGTAAGTACTATATTATTATTATTTATGTATCGTACAATTTAAGAATATTCTGTTAAGCCGTGAATCCACTAGGCAACATTTGGCGCTCGTCATGTTGCACAACATGTTGAAAGTCAGCGCGCAACTCAACTAAACAAAAAACAAAGAGCCGCGCGTCATGTTGCGCGCTAGCTGGCAACGTCGCGCGCTGTTGTGCAACGTTGTTGAACATGTTGAGCGTCACGTGTTGCGCGCCAAATGTTGCCTAGTGGATTCACGGCTTTATATTTAGATTCAGGACCTTGGTGATATTATTAGGAAGTAATAAATAAGGCTGGGTGGGAAGCGGATATCTACTATTTACGTACCATGTTTCTGCGACTGCTAAGTAGTTTCATACACGTGGCATTAAGTTAGGTACACACTTATGTATTTTTACTCTGTTTATACAGGGTCCTTTTTGTTATGCAGAGGGTTTATGAGGGGATGATCAGACCAACAAACTGAACAACTTTCTCTATTGGACCAACATTAACACGGATTTCGGTCCAGTAGGTTTGCAGTTTAGTATGGAATAACAGATTTTCTTCCCGATTCCAATATTGGCCCAATAGAGAATGTTGTTCAGTTCAGCATATACAGGTTGTAACCAAACACCATAGTAATACTTAAGAGGTGGTTTAGACAATCAAACTGAACAACTTTTACTATGGAACCAAAATCGAGAAAAAATAAATAAAATCTGCTGTCCCATACATTTTAGTCGAGTCGGTAGTACTGCAGTTTTGTATGGGACATCAGATTTTTTTCTTTTTTCTCGTTGTTGGCTCTTTCTATATGGTGACACTTTTTTACGCATGGCTACTTGGAACAACGTCTTCGACCCGGAAATATCCCTTAAAAACCCGATACCGGAAACCACACGTTCATTTACACTTCGTTAACTCGATCCAGAAGACCTTTAGGAGTGCCTTGACAATGCTCTGACTAGTTAACACCGACACCAACCCACACTGGGCCAGCGTGGTAGATTATGACCAGTGGGTCCGTTGCCCACAGCAGGGCAAAGGTCTTAAGATGAGGAGTGAGATGAGTGCCTCTGACTCCTCATCTTAAGACATCTGCTCTGCTTTGGGCAACGGACACTTCCTGCCTCCCAAAAATGTTTGCCTCACCACCTTGTAGAAGACTGGAAGAAGACAACAGTAGGCAATGGTGTAGACCTCTCACACTCGCACGTGCTCACCTCCTGTCAGTGCGAGCTCGTTTTTATGAAGTGTCCAAGATGTAAACAACGCCGCTGAAAACATAGGTAAGAATGTTTTTTCTAAGGAACCCTAATATAACAATAGTATACAGAATCTCAAGTGCCGCTGTGGGGGCGGCAGAGGTGTGACTATATCTATGATAGGTTAATCCCCAGCAAAGGCAGCCGCTTGACAGATATTAAGTGTCAAACGCAGATATATAGTTGCCGAGATGTTTATTTCCTAGGCATTGAGTCTGTTCCTAGTGCTAAAGTTGGTTTACTGTTTATATTTACAAGATGGCACAAGTCGTAAGTTTTATTTTATTATTTATATTATAATCTTGAAATTTGTTGGAATGAAAACTAGTTAAATGTTTGTTTGATAATATGGCTCTAATTTAAGAATTTTATTTATTTTCATATTTCCAAAAGTATAAAAGATGTACTTTAATTTAAAAAATTCAAACCTACACATTAACAATTTTTTTCGACCTCTTCCTAGATAGGTATTTCTAAATTTACGTTAACAATTAATTCTTATAAACAATGAAAAAACCAAACATAATTACCTAATAAATACAATAAATGCATTTGACTTTGAGTCAATCTTTTAATCTCTGATACATCATATTATAATATTACGTGATGTAAACATTGTAAATCACGCTGCGAGTGAACTTATTTGCATCGCGGGTTCGAATCCAGTTGTGTGCAACTTTATATTGTGTGATGATTAGGAATGCCAAACCATGCAATTATTATACATACTTAGATAGCCTTAAAAGTGAACCATGCTACAACAGGGACTTTAAAAATGTCATACGTACTTTATAGCAGTTGCAGAGTCTGAATACCACGAAAGGGATTATTGTCGCGAGTTTATGTATGTATGAGTGATTATGACTATTTGTAACGGAATAATATTCAGTTTTGCAAACTACTTGGAGTCGGCAGAGTTCCATTTGCTACCCCGATCTCAATTTACACCGACCAAATTCCCTTTTCGGGGTGGCCAGAAACCCCGCTACAACCACCAAATACCTGACCACTCACCCAACCGTTGCAGAAAGCTCCATCTATGATAGACCCCTCGCAACTCCTGCGTCCGGAATCAACGTTTAACGGCAAGCCCATCGACGCGTTCCGCGACTACACCATCGACGACAGCGACCCTATCAAGGAGCGCGTGCGCAGGACATACCACGACATGCACACTAACATGACCGTCGACCTTGTCAAAGGTTAGTTTTAAGCACTCTCTACACCTTTGAATTTGAGCTACATTGTCGTAACCAAGCAGCAATCTCTCTTAATATGAAGAGGTACCTCTTCATCTACCTAAACTACACATTACTTCTACTTCTTCTTCTTATCGTGTGGGCAGCAAGCCCTGGTGTCAGAGTTTTTAGACCGCCTACGGCCTCTGACGTGGTTTTATGTAACGACTACTACCACCAGAGATTGTAGCCGGCACCAACGGCTTAGCGGTGATTCAGCCTGCAATGTCCCCTAACCAATGGGGAAAAATGCACAAAGTGACATATCACTAGGTGCCCCCCGTCGGAATCGAACCCACAACCTCCGTGTCAAGAGCCCAATGCTCTTAACCATTAGACGACGGAGGCAGTTACACATTACTGAAGAGTTACTACTGAGATATACTTACATCACGGGAATCACACTGGGAAACGAAAAATTTTCAACTTTAGGTAATTATTACCTACTGCTACTCTTTCACGCTACCAGATGATTCGGGCAAAAATTAATCCTGATGGGCTTGACTCAGAGTTGTTTGTACTTCGTACAGGGCTAAAGTTTAGGTGCTTTTTAATTTTATACCTACGCTACAGCTGAGGTCTGCCTAAACTAAATCAAGGAATGTAGCTCTGATAGATATGTACGAAAGGTGTGTGCTTTAGAAGACGTAGGATAAGAATCAAAGACAATATTAGCCAGCTGACTGCGTAAGGGAGTAACCGCGCTATTATACATGTCAGAATTTTGTCAGGTACTTAGATAATTCAGTAATTTTGGGCCCCTTGGTGCTTTCACAAATGGTATTAAGAAAAGAAGAAGAAACCAACAGTATCCCCATCTTAAACTAGACCATTCCATCTCTTCCAATAATGCACTACGAGGTGATTAAGGGATAAAGATTCCTTTAGTGTTTTTGTGGGTAAAAGACTAGTACCATCACCACTTGACACATCATTCCATCCTGAAACTTTTAATTTATCATTTGCAGCGTGCAAATAAATAAAGGGATGATTGGTGGTTGTAACAAAGTGTCTGACCAAACCGAAAAGGAAATAGATCGTGAGTGTTTATGGTACAATCGTACCAAAATCACTACCTACCTAAAATTTCACAGGGAAGCGTGAAAATTGGCTTAAGTTCAACCACTTCAAGGCCACAATCAAGGAGGCCCTGATCAAGCTGAACGATCTGGTCGACGAGTCGGACCCGGACACCGACATGCCTAACATCGTGCACGCCTTCCAGACAGCCGAGAGGATCCGCCAGGACCACCCTAACGACGACTGGTTCCATCTTACCGGCCTTATTCACGATCTTGGAAAGGTATGCTACTATGCTATTTGGCGACGCCAAGGCCTCCTGGCCCTCTGTCTAGATCCGTCCCTTGGGTTTTTCCTTAAGGTGGTTGCAGAGTTGTCAATTTCATACAAAAGTTTGACGCTTAATACGCGTAAACGGTATTAATAACAGTAATATTTTACATATGAAAAAATAGTTTAGAAAATCTAGATGCCGCGTATCAAATAACATTTGCAATGTATAATATAATTGTGAAGACATAAAGCTTTGAATTTTAACATCGATAATTTGAAAGCTTTATATCTTCGTAATTATATTATAAATTGCAAATGTTATTTGATACGCGGCATCTAGATTTACTAAACTATTTTTCAATATATAAAATATTACTTTTAATTGTACCGTCCACGTGTATTACGCGTCAAACTTTTGTATGAAATTGGCAACTCTGCAACCACCTTAAGTTTAAGTCCTATCTACTCGGTTTTAGGAGCAGTACTTTATTGGGAGGTTGTACTTACTGAGCAACTTTCCCAAAGAAATAACGGGAAATTCGCAAAAAGAAATTACAACCAACTTTTCATAGAAATGTTCGATCACCAGCACGTCTAGCATGATTTCTCTACTTGCGCGCGACTCGGCTTTTTCCCATACTACAAGTCGCAGCAAGCGCGGCTTTCGTTCTTCAAAACGTGCGGGAACAGGTTATTTTCTATGCAGCAAAGGCGCGTCGCGCACGTGTAGAGAAATTCGTTTATTACCATAAAAGTGTTACAAATTAAAAGTTTCCTGGCGGACCCAGCACAAGGCAGCAAAGGCCCGATACGTGGCGGCCCAGAATCGGAAGTAGGAATCCCAGTATGAGAAGTCCAAATGTTTTTTTTTCTAATTTCCTATAGGTTTCTTAGGAAAAGTTGTTCAGTATCATGGGTACAATAACCCCTTAAGAGAAGTTTATTCCGAATGCGTAAAGGCGCGCTGCATACAAACGAAGTCTGGTGATATTATCAATACTAACCAATTAAACTCAATGAAATTTTGCAGAAACAATCTAGAAACAAATCTCTATGCTTGTATCGTGTCAGATTTTCCTTAAAATTTACAGTTTTAAAGTTATAGTGCCTCAAAGATTTCCATACAAATCTTAAATTAATCCTAGCATTGAAACTGTACATTTTAAGGAAAATCTGACACGATACAAGCATAGACATTTGTTTCTAGATTGTTTCTGCAAAATTCCATTGAGTTTCATTGGTTAGTATTGAAAATATCACCAGACTTCGTTTGTATGGAGCGCGCCAACAGTAATATACCCTTAAAGTAATGCAACTGTTTACCCTAACACCCTGCATAAATGATTAGCCAGTAGTTTTTTAAGCAACTTTACTGTTCAGTCCAGTTCAAAAATCTAAAATGATTAAGAGGATATAATTCGGAGCGCGCTCCATACAAACGTACTATGGTGATATTTTCAATACTAACCAATTAAACTCAATGACATTTTTCAGAATCAACCTAAAAACAAATTTCTATGCTTGTATAGAGTCAGATTTTTGATAATATTTATAGTTTTAATGTTACAGTGCCTCAAAGATTTCCATACAAATCTTAAATTAATCCTAGCATTGAAACTGTATACTTTAGCGAAAATCTGACTCCATACAAGCATAGATATTTGTTACAAGATTGTTTCAGCAAAATTTCATTGACTTTAATTGGTTAGTATTGATAATATCACCATAGTACATTTGTATGGAGCGCGCTCCAAATTATATCCCCTTAATTGTCAGATATGAACCTCCAGTCTAAGAGAATATCGAATTTAGCTCGACAGATTAGGCAGGCAACTGTTTAGAAATATTAAAACATAACTTCTAATATTTCTCTCTCTTGCACGCATAAGTTTGCAATTAGCCATCCCGCTTCAATTGAAAGCAGGATCGCAAAAAAACTTATTTTCATCAATATCTTTTCTCGTGGGTGTTTCTAAGCTCCAAATTCAGCGAATTTCTGATAACAATAACCCTCCTTCTGGCGCAGTCGGATAAAAAGGGGTGTTTTTCTATCTAGTAAACTTAATCTAATAGTGTTATTCAGAGCGACCGCCTATCCAGATGCTTAAATTAGACATAATTTGTTTTCAGACTTTAAAACACTGTTTTTCATGTTTCGTTCGTGTTCAAAATACTAGTGAGCGCGACCTCGACCGGATCATACCGCCTTCACTTGTTTTCAAACTAAATACAACATTTATCCCATGTTGACACTACAAATGGCCTTAACATTCAAGTAAATCTTCGCATCATGCTATAATATTACGATAAACCCAATTGCTCATTGCGATAACCTTATTAAACACGCTATGAACTTGGGACGCGATTATTTTATTGTACAAACATAAACGCCATTATTAAAATTTTCCAAGCACTGTCATGGGTTGTGATTTTCTATCAGTTATTTTCCAAACGACTCTTTGTATAGCTAGACTTAGCATCAGATTGAGATGTCTTGTCAGTAGGGTGGAGTAGAAATGCTTACTTCTACACTCGAAACAAAAATAAACTGATATCTCCACACTTTCGGCTTAGTAGGGTCAACACGTCTTTCATGGGTCACTGTATACGTTGTTAATAAAATCCCCGAGACCATTTTGAATCTTTCCGAAAACATGTTTAAAACTCAAATCAAAAAAGTCCTCTGTAAAAAAGCATATTATAAACTGGATGATTATTTAAATGATCAAAATGCTTGTGTCTGAGGTCACTAGCTTATAGTTTATTTACTTTATTGTATAGTAACAATTATTTTATTAAATAGACTATGTATTATTATATACATAACTTTAGCTTAAGAATTTATATTGTAATAGTTATTAAGTCGTGTTATGTTGTAGAGTTTCTGGCCGCATCTTCTCTACAGCGACAACACGTTCCAACGCGGTGGTAGCTTTAAAAAAGATTTGACGTTTGATATGTGTGCTGCAAGCTCCTATATTGAATAAATTATATTGACTTTGACTTTATTGACTTTGACTTTGACACTGAGTATTTAGGCAGAAGAAGATGATGCATGCATGCATATGCTTACGACTATATTATCCGAGGGGGTAATCGGAGATATTCTGAAAACAATGCCGCCTTTAGTACCCTTCTTGTTCGTGAATATTGTTGTCGTTTTTTGTGTATTTTGGTGTGCGAATAAAGAATTATTCATCTTATCTTATGCTGAGAGTCTAAATTGCCTACTTTACATGACTGAATCTAGTCCAAAATCCAAAATAAACTCCGGTCCTACAAACATGAGGACAGGGTTCCCCAAATTCAAATAAGCACGGTTTATCCCAAATTCATTTCAAATGTATATCCATTTGAAAGAAATAAGTTTTTATCATCATCATCATCTTATTTAAGAGCTACGCTCTTATCGGTGGGGTATTCGCCAATTCTGTCTCTTTTCCGCTAGTGTCTTGAGTTTTTGATACACCTTTTCCTTTGCTTGATAACTCAGTCTAGTTCTTCCTCTGTATATTCGCTTCCAGTATGGTTTTAAAGAAATTGTCATTTCGAATAAGTGTCCGATCATTTTTCCTCTCCGCGGTTTTCGATTGCTTTTACAATATTTCTCTTTTCTTTAACCACTCTTTACGTACAATTTATCGCAGGTGATGGCATTTTACGGAGAGCCTCAGTGGTGCGTAGTAGGTGACACGTTTGTGGTGGGCTGCAAGTGGGCTGAGTCCATCGTGTACGGACCAGAGAGTTTCAAGGACAACCCGGATACTTACAACCCCAAGTATAAGTGAGTACACTTTATTACTCTGTGGTTCGTGATATAGTGGTACTAAGTATGGTACCAAAATATGATATGCAGCGAGTGCGACATTGGTTTCGAAGCTGACCCCAGCAAATAAAACGATACGCTCATGTAATTTTTTTTGGGATAAAATTATTCTGCATTTTTGTGTAAACTTAAATGCATTCCATTTGTCTTTGACTTTGACGTTTTGTATGGAAAAGTTTTTTTTCGGAGGCATATTAAATCTCGTATTAATATGCTTCCACGTCCTAAACTAAAACCCGCATAAGTTGACTAGAGAGTTGTTTAGAATCCAAAAATACAAAAACATTGTAAAAAGCTACAATAATTTCATCTAAATATTTTATCAAACAGCAGTGGATACGAGAGACTGACGGTGATGAAGATTAATTTGTCACCAAAATCTTACAAGACTCGTTTGTTACCTCCAGCACTAAATACGGCATGTACGAGCCTCACTGCGGGCTGGATAAGCTGCTGATCTCGTGGTCCCACGACGAGTACCTCTACCAGTTCCTCAAACACAACAAGGCCAAGATCCCGGAGAAGGGACAGCTGATGATCAGGTGACACTTAGGCCGAGATTCAGATATCTTTTGAACTCGAGTTTAGGGCAGGGTCGAAAATGTATGGATTTTGACATACGGGCGGGAGCTCAGATTAACTAACATACAAGGTGGAAAGTTAAGATGGGGCAGAAAGAGCAGCTACCAGAAGCATTATGCTAAGAGAAAACGTTCTTAGGAGACTAACCCTAACTTTTGGAGTATTTTAGTTCTGCATTCACATTCTTTGAAAAAAATTTACCTTTATCGAGAAAAACTGCAATTTTCACGTGTTTACAAAATCACAACTAGGTGATTTGGTCATTCCCTACTAAATGTATGGGAATTAAATTTTGCGTTTTCTGAGACTTCTCGGTTGACACCATAGAGACTTATGTTCCTCATCGGTAAGAGGATCGAATGAGATGAAAAAAAAGTTTTTTGAAAATTTCAGTTTTTCGCGATGGCTATAGATTTTTTTCAAAATCTGTGAATGCAAAGGTAAAATACTCTTAAGTTAGGGTTAGTCTCGTAAGAACGTTTTCTTGTAGCTATAATGCTTCTGGTAGCTGCCCTTAGTGCCCATCTTAACTATATTGTCTATATACCTGGAGAACAGACTGCCGGGCTGACGGGCGGCGGTTCGTCCTTCTTTCGTAAATTCCCGTCATTGTTTCTGACGTCAACTTTGCCCCTTTCTAATCAAACGACAAAAACTGATGGAAAGGGACGAAAAATAATAATAATAAAATCAGAAACATCGACGACGGACACGTACGAAAGAAGGACGAACATTACCGACCGCCATGGTCAAATTTGGTGCTTCCATGCTTGTAAGGAGGTTATGGATCCATGGTATCCTACTCTAACAGAGGCACAGACTGATGTTCCAGCCAATTTAACTTTTATTTAAATAACAGATACCACTCATTCTACCCGTGGCACGCGGGCGGCGACTACCGTCACCTCACCAACGAGAAGGACGAAGAGGTAGAGAAGTGGGTGCTGGAGTTCAAGTAAGTGTTACTTCTTTCATACACACCACAACTTGCTGCTGGCTGTTGCCCCTAGAATTCAATTAACTATCTACCGAATTTGATGAAAAAACAGAAGGAAACCTAACTCAAGGAAGTAAAAATGTCAGATATAAACTCAACATCAACAAGGAGATTTCACAAAATAAAATCTTATTTCCTTACTAGTAAAATCTTTTTGCACAAAATATTGTCGACTTATTTTTAATAAACTCTTTGAATTTGTCAGCAACTGGCTAGAATTGGAGGAAAAAAATTTAATGCATGCCAGTAGATTAAAAAATATACAGATTTATTTTTCCGACACTATACAGCCAGTGATAGACGATGTCTGTAATATCATCTCTTCGGTAAAATCGTAAAAAGAGAAAGACTAGAAAAGGCATTTAAAAAAAGGTTATTATTTGCGAAAACGAGACAGGCTTTACGCTAATCGCATTGAATGTGCAAGAGAAAATGTAAGCTGTTTGTCCCTTTCTGCGTATGCGGTATTTTTTTGTAACTATAAATTGAAATTACTTACAAAGTTACAAAATCTTCCCTTTCCAGAATACGCGTCATATTATCATAATAAACAGATTTCTTGATAATATTCAATTCATTATAGTAGGTATACGATTTTTTTTTTTCATCAAGATATTATTTTTAAAGTTTTGTTTCTTTAACAGCAAATATGACTTGTACACAAAGAGTGGAAAGCTGCCCGACATCGAAGCTCTGTGGCCCTATTACGAAGGCCTAATCGACAAGTACATCCCTGGCGTCTGTGAGTGGTGATTTGACCGACCTTATTACAAAAAAACAAAAACAGAAACGCTAGATGATGCCCAAAAAACTAGATTGTATACATTAATATAATTTTTAAATTTAGTAGTTTTGTACCTTATAATTTATTTGATAGTTATTTTACTTGTATTATGAGTAATATTGTATATTTAGTAGAACAGAATCTGTACGTATATTTTATATTATTTTGTATTTATATTTTATGATATATAGTATGTATTCTGAGTGTACATCGCTTTTTTTGTATGTTATGTTCAATGTTACTTGATTTTAGAATATAAGAAACATATTTAGCTAAGAAAAAATTACCTGTCTTTTTCTTTACATACTTTGCATGTTTTAATATTTGGCCTTACATTTTGCTAAAACAATATTTTTAGTTAGATTGTATAGACTTCTAATTCTATTCTATTCGTCTTTAGACTTCTAATTAGAAGATATTAAAGTTTAAAATCGAACTAAAAATACCTATCTTAGAGTACAGACTATTGAGAATAACGACAAAAATGAGGGTACACTGAAATGGATGCTCTTGAACTCTAGATTATGAAGAGATAAATAGAAGGGAATTACGATTTGCGCCTATCCCGTTAGGAATAGGCGTGATTTTACAGGGTCCAACTTAATATGCTGACAGATTTTTAAGAGGATGATCAGACCATCAAACTGAACAACTTTCTTTATGGGTCGAACATCGAAATCGCGAAAAAAATCTACTGTCCCATAAATTTGGCACTATTTTGCACTTTTAAAACAGATTTTTTTTTCGCGATATCGATTTTGGTGCCACAGTTTGACGGTCTGATCATCCATTTAAAAAAGTGTCGGCATGTTAAGAAGAACCCCAAATGTGGTATGTATGTATGTATGTATGTATGTAGGTAAATACAGGGTGTTAGAGTAGACAGTTGCATTATTTTAATGGGTGATTGTATTCGTGATACTGACCAACTTTCACAAAGGAAAAAAAAGGGAAATTAGCAATAAAAAAATGTATCTTTTCATACTATCGTTCGACCAGCATTTAGTATACAAAAAATCTAAAATTTGTATGCAAATTTCCTCTACGTTTCTTAAGGAAAGTTGGTCAGTATCATGTGTACAATCACCTCTTAAAGTAATGCAACTGTTCACCCTAACACCCTGTATATCCGAAGCCGTTCGAGTGATTAAATTAAGTAATACGTACTTATATCACTTATTATTATTAAACTTAATTATGACGATAACAGTATTATGTTCAGAAAACATAAACAATTGGTATATATCGTTCATTTATTTGACACTAATAAAATTATAGGTTATCGCTGAAACATTTTCATAACGTTGGCTAAAGTGTCAAACCTCGTAACTCCATTTTTTTTAAATTACATTTTAATACAATTTTACTACTAATTTCTGTATGTATCCATGGCACAACTCTTAAATCCTTTTAAAAAACCGTTACAATTTAAAATGATAAATAGAAAACCATTTTTTTAAATAATTTCTTTAACGGCTCTGGATACTAGTCCTTTTGAGCCATTCGTTATTTTTTTCTTTATATTCTTTATTTTTTGATGAGGGGATGATTGATGACGATGAATCTGTGGTCGATTTCGTAGGCTCGCGCGTTGCCGCCAAAATGACCATGTACGAGTTAACTTGAACCAAAACTTATTTTCTGTTATCGTATTAATTTGAGATTCCTGTTACGTCGGTCGCTTTACGCAACTGTTTGGTACACAATCCGCACGAAATTATGTCACAATTATCACTAAAACCATTTTTTTACGAATTTCAAATAACACGAAACACAGCAAGAGCAATGGCGCCAAGCAAACCATAGAAAACCATATAACTCTGGGCTGCCATTGTTCGTGGTGACGTTTTTTGTGCCTCCTGTAAAATTTGATCTAATGGAGTTACGAGGTCTGACACTTTATTCGACGATAAGTACCTATATGAAACAGTACGTACATAATCGTTACGACTAATGAACAAGACTAGCTTTTTGCCCGCGGCTTCATCTGCGAGAAAGTTTTCTAATTTACATATGTGTTTATTCTTGATGGAGGCTATTAGCTAATATCCAACGTTCTTAACTGTTTTTCCAATAAAACAGTCGATTTAGGTACCTAGCCGAAGTATGTGCGTATAGATTGAGTAGCCACATTTGCTATTAAAAAAAGGATTCTATACCCATTTTGTAGGAAATTAGTAGATTTTGTAGGCCCAATTCTGGAATTTGTAGCAAAAGTATACAGAAGTTACATGAACAAAAAGATGGCTTGATTAAAGTATTGTAGCTTTTTCAGTTTTAGTTGTACAGAGCTGATTTTTTTTGTAGGATCTTTTTTCAACTCCTACAAAATCTTACAAAATTTTAAAAAAACCAGATGCATCTGATGTGAGGAGCCACCTTTTTGTTCATGTAACTTCTCTATACTATTGCTAGAAATTCTAGAATTGGGCCTACAAAATCTACTAATTTCCTAAAAAATGGACATAGAATCCTTTTTACCCGACTGCGCCAGAAGGAGGGTTATGTTTTTCGAGCGTATGTATGTATGTATGTTTGTATGTCTATTTCTTTGGCACGGCCTACAGCCTAAACGGCTTGATGGATTTTAACGTATGAGGTATCATTGGATTCGTAAAAATCGTGAGAGTGACATAGGGTATATTATTTCAAGATTGCGCCTACGAATTAAAAAAGAGAGGGGGAATAAACCATTTTTTTTTGTTAAAAATTACAATATGGGTATCAAATGAAAGCTAGTAATCTGAAAATTCCAAATATATAAATATTATAGTACTTTTATGTTACCGTTTCGACACAAGACTAAAAAGTATGAAATAAACTAAATTATTAAAATAAACAAAAAACCCGACTGCATAAAATACCTATTAACTGAAAAGAGAAAAACAAGCTATATACCTAATCACTAATCCGCTATAACAACTTTGTTTAAACAAATATAATTTGATTGTTATTAGGTAGGTATTGCAGGCGGGGACAAACCAATCAATGACCAGCCAAAATTTTTATTTGTCCCCGTTTCTGATACCTACATAATAACAATCAAATTATATTTGTTTAAACAAAGTTGTTATAGCGGATTAGTGATTAGGTATAGAGCTTGTTTTTCTCTTTTCAGTTAATTTCAATAGCAAATGTGGCTCCTCAATCCATTACGAGAAATCAATCATTCATTAGCTAATAATATAATTAAAAACAAAAAGACATACGTACTGTTTCACTACAACCAAATTACGACAATAGTTGTTTATACAACCTGTTTAAAATTCAACCGAACATGATAACTAAAAATTCAAGTACCTACATTGTGCAAAATAATAGTAGGTACAGTCGGACCAAAATTCTGTGTTTAACTTTAGATGTTTATTGGAATAAATAAAATACATCAAAGCCTAAATCTAAAGGTGTATTCCTCTCTCACTCGCACTCACTCAGCATACATGTGCTAGCCTCTTCTTGTAAGTGAGAGCCCATTTGTATGAAGTGTGCAGGGTGTGTCCATTCACTAAAGGTCTATGCCCTAGCAGTGAACGGAACATGTTAAAATGCTAATGACGATAGATAATACTATTTTCAAAGAATGACATAACATAAATATTTTTTATTTGCACACCAAAAACATAAAGCAACATGCATGCATATGCTCACGACTATATTCCCCGAGGGGGTAGTCAGAGATATTCTGAAACCTCAGAAAATCCACGTTTCACCAGTAGTACCGAAACTCTGTCCAGTGTGACGGGGGGTGGGCCCGTCGCCACATAAAGCAACAAAAACAGAATAAAAAGAATGGTATTATCACTAAAAGCTAGTAAGAGTATTTGCTTTACTAGAGGACACAATAATAATAATAATGATTAGGAGAATGCCATCTCACATTCAGAATAAATTGTACCAAAAAAGGCCGCTTCGTGGTTTCAGCCCCATTTATGCCTCCCACAGGACCGGGTCACAGGTCCGGCACTCTAAAGACCGTTTTTTAATTCGAAATGGCGTCTGCACATGCGCACTTTGTGCAAAGCGTCCATGACGTTGCGTGTAGGGTTGAAAGGTGCGCTTTGCTTTTAACGTCATCGACATTTCAATACTTTTAATTGTTTCTTCTATTATTAAAAATAGTATTTGAGCTAACGAATTATTGAAAATGTGAATTTAGAGTTATTTTTCAACGTTTTTTATGCACTGAAAAGACACAATTTTATGTAGTCAATCCCTTGCTCAGTTTTCCTCAAGTTTCCCAGAAAGTGTGAGGTGAGGGGGGGTATCTGAAGTCAGAGGGGGGCAGGGAGAGGCCGTTCTGTATATAGAACTAAATACTATTACCTATTCTGTGACCGGGTCACAGTGCGCGGCTTTCAACCCTACACGCAATGTCATGGACGGTTTGCACTAAGTGCGCATGTGCAGACGCCATTTCGAAATTCAAAAACGTTCTTTAGAGTGCCGGACCTGTGTCACAATAGACCCGTGCATCTTTCATGTACCAACATAATGATTATCAACATAGATATTTTTCTCTTACAATAGATGCCTTGTATATGATAAAAATAGAAAAGACGGAGGATATAACTCTTTAGCTAAACTGCACGTGTGTGCTATTTATATACTTACTCCTACACTTGTCTTGTCTGGATTATGTTAACGTTACAGAGTTCTAAACTGTTTGTCTGATTGTGATGGCACCAGCAAACAATTTGGATACTATTAATATGTGGTCGTCCAAGCCAAAAGGGTCCAGTGGGCAGATTCTAGTTTTAGAGATATTTAAGTTTTTCTAAAGACAGGTGAATGGGATTGCGAACTTTTCCTTTTTTGAATGAAAGTCACTTGTTGAACAATTTTTTATTTCTTCAGATCTTTACTACTGCTACTGTGACTATTCTAGTTTCCGAATTCAGTCTTAACTCAATACCACTGGACCTCAATGGCTTGGATTACCACATATTACTGTTTAAAATTAATAATTTTGCTTTCATCGTAGTATATCGTAAGTATTCTCGAAGTTTAATTCATACCGGCTGACCATGCTCTGTTCTGGGCATGCCCAGGACAGATATGGTATGAGGATTAAAGGAGAGGCGTTGGCTTTTAAGTACTAGGAACCTTCGAAATTTCCCCAATTTTACAACCGTATTCAGACATCCAGGAAACAAATTTGACGAATATAAACATAAAAAAGCAAATAATTCTTGAAATAATTATTAAAATCGGTTTAGTTTTGGAGCAGGAAACCGGGGAATATGAAATGCTGATTTCGTCCATTTTATAAAGGTAAAATCAGTCCGAGATGCAGTTGTCTCTTTCACGCTCTAGTCGGCGGGGTGTGTGGGAGAGGTGGATCAGACAAATACCTTCGCCGGAAATGGGACCTATTCTCAAAATTTCTTCGAGAGCCCGCATATCCTCTTATCTGCTTAGTCAAAATCGCCTATAAGCAAATCTTCATCATATACTTTTTATAGTCAGTAAGGATATAAACAAATAAAATAACGGGTAACAGTGCCGAACGAACTAGTCTAAGAAGAATTGCACCAATTGAAGCACGGATGTCATAACACTGACCTTGTATTTCATAAAGACAGGCCACAGGATGCGTTGCGGTGCGTCGCACAGCGTACACGCCGCGTTTTTCATACAAAAATCTGCCGCTACGGCGTTCCACGTTTGCGAGACACCTCTCGTTTTTAGATTGGTTAGAATAGCTTAGATTAGATGCAGATTTACCTCTTTACCTACCCACTAACTAAACTAAATCGTCGAGGTCGTCAAAAAAGAGAACTAAATTCGCTTATTCCAAAAAAATTCTTACAGTATTTTTTACTCGTACTCTTATACAGGGTGTAAACTAAAATGCGTTACAGGATATGGGGTGTTTTAGACCATCTATGGAACCAACTTTGAATTCGCGGATCAAATATCAACTGTTCCATACATTTCGTTGAGTCGCCGTCTAAAATTGTTCAGTTCGATGGTCTGAATCACCACACCAACTAAAGAATCTGACACAATTAAGTTTACACCCTTGTCTACAGGGTGAAGTTGATATCATTCGCATTCTTCTAAACTAAGAGTCTACTCATCAAACTGAACAACGTTTACTATGGGAGCGAACCGATCGGAAAAAAAAATCCGCTGTTCCATACTAAACTACAATGCCTACGCGACTCAAATATATGCAACAGCTGTTTTTTTTGCTCCGATCTGTTTCTCCCATAGTAAATGTTGTTCAGTTTGATGGATAGACTCTTAGTTTGAAGGATGCTAATGATATCAATTTCACCCTCTATCCTTGGGTGTATTGCCTGGGTCCTTCTTAATATGCTGACACTTTTTAAGGGGATAAGGAGACCGTCAAACTAAAAAACTTTCTCTATGGCACCACCCTGTATACTGTGGTCCATTCGTAGGTCCACACCGTCCGCCCAGGCCTAGGTGCGTCACTGTCGCACCGCATCGTGTGGCTAGCCCCTAATTAGTCTTAACAGATCCTCTATGTTCAGATCCTACTCGCATCAAACAAAGACGTATAATATTTTCGCAAAATTTTTATGTTCGTAATTGTATTACGCAGAAGCGATAACATTTGGCCTAAAGACCCTTTTATCTATAAATTATATGAAGGCATTTAAGATGATGCGCTAATTGGTAGCAGATAGTTGTTGTCGTGTGTTCGGAGGGTACACATTAATTTAGCAAAAATGAAGCCAAAACCGGTAAGTTTAAAGAATTTTAATTAATTAAATTTGAATTTGTTAACTGCAATGCACACTAAATGTTTTAAGTAGGTACCTATCGTTCATGTTGTCATGTTGTCAAAACATGTAATACTTACTGCATTTTCTCAAATGATTTGGTTTTCCTTCGATTGATACAAATCTAGACAAAATAGTAGTCATCCAGCCTGAAGTTAAAGATGTCTAATATTCTTTAAATTTAAGCATTTGTCGAATTAGCAAAATCAATTTATGCATAAATTTTCAGAATATCTCTGTATACCCCGGGGAATATAGACGTGACTCTGTATTTTCACAGAATGTGCGTTATTATGGCGGATTTGCGAACAAATAATTAAAAAACAAAAAGTTAAAAATTAAGGGGGTCTTCAATCTCATACAAAAATCCAAATTTTTCAAAGGTTTTTCATTTACTCTATACTTACTGTATTAAAAACGGTAATACATTCAAGCGTCAAACTTGGTGTGATTATAGTGCATACTCTAACGTAAAATAACATATATTAAAAACCGGTCAAGTGTGTGTCGGGCTTACGCTAAGGATCCCGCAGAAAATACAATTTATTGGTAGTATGGTATGGTGGGCAGGTATATTATAGGGTACAGCACCCTTCGTTCGCAAGTCCATCTCACTCGTGGTAGGTTTTTACTCTTCAAGTCCTAGTCCATACCTAACATATAACACTCTAAGGGTGCATCCACATCTGGGGAATGCGCAGCTCGCGAGCTGCGCGCGTGCATTTTATGCTCATGTGTCGTTCCTGCGCTGCTCGCATGCTACGCGCCGTGTGAGCCGCGCGCAGGAGCGCGGTTGTTGGGGAAGTAGGAACTTCCCCAACAACTGAGGCTTACAGTATGAAAGCAAATGGAACTGTAAGCGCGCGAACGACGCGCGCGCTTACTATACAAGCCTTTCATGAGGCGCACCAAACAATTGCAGTAACGGCTCGCGAGCTGCGCATTCGCCAGATATGGATGCACCCTAACATTACACCGCTACTCAGGACTCCCCGATCAAAATGATGGACCCCTCGCTCCTGCTGCGCCCGGAGCCGGTGTATGACGACAAGCCCATCGACGCGTTCCGCGACTACACCGTCGACGACAGCGACCCCATCAAGGAGCGCGTGCGAAGGACGTACTACGACATGCACACTAACATGACTGTTGACTTCGTTCAAGGTTCGTTTGGATTGGACACATTTTGTAAGAGTCTATACAATACTGGGTGATAATAAAATCATTTGTGAATTTTCAGGGGTGGTTCATCATCATCACACGCCTTTTCATCTATGACAGATGATTCAAACAGTGTCTTGGCGGTAATTACCCTCGTTGCTATAGAGCCCTATATGGGAGCGACACGCAAACCTGAAATAGCAAAAAAAATCTACAGTTACATTTGAGTCGAGTAGGCGTTGCAGTTTAGTATGGAACAGCAGATTTTTATGATGATTTCAGGTCTGCTCCTATACTAAAAGTTTAATAACATAAACCACCCCTGCCGCCCTAGTATAGCTTCTTGATTCAGCGCTATCGCGCCTTCGCTCTCTTTCTATTTGCTCGCGTACGAACGAGATAAAAGGCGTGATATAGCCGTATCACGCGCAACAATGCTACGACTTCTGATGATTTTAATATCACGGTATAGATAAAATTTGCTACAGTTTGCCAAAACAGCATGCAATTGTAGCAATAAGGTCCCTTTTAACCTATTTATTAACTGTTGAAATTCCCAACAGTCGGTAGATATCATAAGTTATCTCCCTCAATACTACTGGAGCACAGATTAATTGCCTTAAGGTACAGTAGTTGCTGTCAATCAAATTTGATTGTCAGTCAGTCAAATGTGCCTTTATGTGGCAAAAATGCCCAACAACATGATATAATGAAACTGAAATACAGAAAATTCAATCAACAGGTAAAATAGACAAATGGTTGAAATTCAACCACTTCAAGTCGACGGTGAAAGACGCCCTGATCAAGCTGAACGACCTGGTCGACGAGTCTGACCCGGACACCGACCTGCCTAACATCGTGCACGCCTTCCAGACAGCCGAGAGGATCCGCCAGGACCACCCTGATGAAGACTGGTTCCATCTGATTGGGCTCATTCATGACCTTGGAAAGGTACGGTGATTTTGGCTAACTAGTGTTACGGACATTTGTTTTCGGATCTTAGTCCAAATAACAATTATACATAATCTAAATTAAGGCATCTGCCTAATCATAGTGTAATAAAAACGAATAGTAGTGAAGCTCAGCGGTCGCGGCAGGTCATACGACTGCGGTTTGCGGGGGCCGGGAGGAGCGCGCGTTTAACAGCGAATTCAGTTAGGGTACGCCCGTACTTCGCCCACCGCGCAAGCATAGACCCGCCGCCGCGACCACTAAGCTTCACCACTATTCCGCTTTCACTATGGCCTAATCTACTTAATCAGCACACTAATTTAGCATAATTTACTTGTTATTTAATTACTTAAAGTAATAATCAGTTTCAAAAACGCTCATTAGAGTTAATCGTCAACAAGACAAAAAATAACAGCAAGAGATTTAATGGAGGATTAACTGTTATTACAGTTAATCCTGCGATTCTGCAACTGAGTTTAACTACCATACTTTACTTACTTAATACTAATTAGATGATTAACTAAGAATTATTTTTCATTAAATTACAATTACATCGATATTTATAATTTCATGAGTAAAATTAAGTTTTTAAACAGGCAAAATATATTTTTTAAAGCTTTTTTGAGCTAAGGTAATTAAAAATCATAAATTAAAAAAATTTACCCGTTTCAAAACTTTTTATTTGCTTGTTTTATCGGCCATTAGTCCAACAAACCGCACTGGGAATATAACCAACCCCTTTCACTCTTATTCATGAGAGGAGGCCTTTTCCTTTTCCCTGCTTTGTGATTGTTGAAAATTTTTAGTTTAGCTATGAACTCAAAATAATAATTATCTTTTCATATTTGATCAGGTGATGGCATTCTACGGGGAGCCACAGTGGTGCGTGGTGGGAGACACGTTCGCGGTGGGCACCAAGTGGGGCAAGTCCATCGTGTACGGGGACGACAGCTTCAAGAACAACCCCGACACTTACAACCCTAAATACAAGTGAGTAGAGTCTCTTTTTGCTTTGACAGCCGGATAGCAAATCCTTAGGCTGTCTGTCCACTGGAGCGGAGCGAGGCTGCGGAGCGGAGAAACGAGTGAATTTTGGACAATGAGATTGCATATAATCTTCGCTCCGAGATTTTATGCAATCCTATTGGTTGATTTTTCTTCGTTTCTCCGCTCCGCAGCCTCGCTCCGCTTCAGTGGATAGGCAACCTAAAGGTTGCGAGTTCGAAAGGACAGATTCCAGAAATGAATATGGCTATCTATTCATTTCTGGAATTTACAATTCTTGACTAAAATTAGTGATACCTATATGCACTAATAATACAGTTAAATCTAGACCAGATGCTGAAGCACGATTAGGACCTTGAGTCCTAGATGATCCGTGAAAATATCAAAAAAATGTGTTTCTACGTTTCTACACACACAAAAATTATGTCTTTGCAATTATTGTCGAATGAATTTCATTTTGGTGGTCAGACGACATTGTAAGGGTTGCGGGTCGTACATGGATCAGATTGGCACAGGACCGTGAGGAGTGGCGCAATAAAAAGGAGGCCTATGCCCAGCAGTGGGTTGTTGTGGGCTGATTTGATTGATTGATGGAATTTCATTTCTATCTCCATAATTGGGATGACATTTGTTATTTTTTTGGTTTGCTTAAAATAGATAAGCAACAACAACAAAGTCTTGTAGGTTACCAATTCCATTATCATACCAAATAAATTTCTTTCAGCACTGAAAATGGTATGTACAAGCCAAAGTGTGGTCTTGAGAACCTGATGATGTCGTGGGGACACGACGAGTACCTCTACCAGGTGTTGGTCCACAACAAGGCCAAGTTCCCTAAGGAAGGGCTTTACATGATCAGGTTTGTCATTTATATTACTGTCTATTCTTATTATTAATAATTCGAATACTTTGACTATTTATATAGGGACCAGCCTTGCGATAGCATTTTCTCTCTGCCACAGTACAAGATCAATTAATCATGTGAATTTACATACAATTTTATACCTTATCACTAAACGAGACAGCCAATAATTGCCAAACATTAACTTCGAACTTAACTTGTTTGGTGTTCACACAAGACTACTTTTCATGATTTTTAACAATAAAAATTGAAACTAAAGTTAACTATGGGGAATAAACTTCAAAGTTGTGAATTTCATGTTACCTCGCCCCCCGCAAAAAGTGGCAGAAATGTTTGTTGGTAGAATTACACGCGTAACTAGTCCTACATGGACAAATATTCAAAGTTCGAATATATGTTTCTCACAATAGTTCCTGCCATTAGTCCTTAACCTTGTCTAATAAACCATTGTATGCAGGTATCACTCATTCTACCCGTGGCACGCGGGCGGCGACTACAAGCATCTGATGGTCGACGGAGACGACGAGATCATGAAACACGTACTAGAGTTCAAGTTAGTACTACCTTTCATTACCTCTGTCAACCAATATCACAGAATAAATACTAGTACTAATCACTTCGGAAACAGATTTAAATAAATAGTGACTCTCTCTGCACGGGAATAAGGTGCAAAGTTATTTGCACCCGTCTTATAGTTACAATTCGCCAATAACCAACCAAACGTCACAACGGCGCGCGTGCAAACAAAAATGAACCAAGTCATTAGACATGAAAGCTTCCTTTACATAGTCTCCCTGTTTCATTCTTTCACGTGCTGACATCGCCAGGGTTTTCAAGTCTCGCATTGACTACTCACAAAATGGCGTCAAGTCTGCCGCCATTTTGTGAGTAGCCGGATGCCGCCACGTTTTGCCGGATGTGTTAAATTTCATTAGACTTAATGAAATTTTACCAAGAAGTTTACACGGTATTCCTAACCTATTCCAATTCACCACTCGGTGGGGATCGGCCGTCAAGCGTACCTGAGCTATGAAGTGAGACATACAATGATTCTTTTTTTTTCAGCAAATACGACTTATACACAAAGAGCGCAGCCATTCCCGACATTGAAGCCCTATGGCCTTACTACGAGGGTCTCATCCAGAAATATATCCCCGGTGTTCTAGAGTGGTAAAATAAGCTAATTAAAATCTGACCTGACTAGAAAAAACCACCATGTTGCGGCAAAAATAAGAACTAATTTCGAATCATCGATAAATCGCACAATCCTATCCTTTATTTGTGCGGGTTACAGGTTTTCCTGTCTAGTCAAGTCATAATCAATATGAATCTCAGGCCAAAAAATATAATTTATAATAATGTTCGAACTAATTGTAAATAGATAATCTTATTTTGTTACGTATTATTCCAATAAAAGAGCTCTTTTAATTGCATATTTGACTTATTTATTATAATAACCATCAGCACAACCCTGGACACTTCGCAGTCTCTTCATACAGATGGGAAAACTGACAAGAGGTGATACTATAGTTCTACATACAGAACGGCCACTCCCCGCCCCCTCTTCAGATACCCCACCTCACCTCACACTTTCTGGGGAAAGTTGAGGGAAGCCGAGCAAGGGAATGTGCAGTCAGGCGCGCGCACAGGGCCTGTTTCACCACTTCGGAATAAGTTCTTGTTAGCTTATCCGACAGCTCATTTGACATATTCTTCATACAAACATACATAACAGAATGAATTATTAAAAGTAACGATATGCGAGTCAATTGACGTAGAATACTATATGGACGCCGGGTCTAGTACAAGACTAAAATACACAAACCTAAGTACGTATAGTAATATAAACCAACTAAAAACATTGAAAATGCTGAAATTCTTTTCCATCCCACTCCTCCATCAGGGCACGGCGCGCGCCGCGCGCCCACGTGTGCACGTAGTCGGCCGATCAAACGAAGACTGTTGCGTAATTCTTTTTCTTTTTTACGTTTTCGTTCTCTTTTTATTCGGACATTTTTGAGCACGGACCCTCCGTCCAGTAGTGGTAAGTCAATGTATTACCCCAACAAATGAACCTTGCCACAACTGCACACTTGAATTATCTGGTAGTAGTAGCAAAGATTCTATCCACCCCCACAAGGGCATGACTCATTCGGGGTGGATAGTGTCTCAGTAATGATAATGAAATAAAAAACAAAACTGCAATAAAATCAGGAACTTTATTTAAGCTATATTTACAAAAATACAAACATTTCTGAAAATAGACAATAACTAATTAATAATACGTAATTATCGTTCTAAAACAACAATTCAAGTCATACTAATAAGATCTTGTAGTAATAATAAAATCATATCTAACCAATTATGCAAAAGCAAAAATGTTAAAAACTGCATTTGTAGAAAATCATTTCTATTTTAGGGTAAGTATAATTTTCTAGAAGACGCAAATTATGGTTAGATCTATAATTCAAGCTAACTCAGTAGGCCTCTCATGCCACCCCCGAGAAAACGATAAAAATCGAGATGTGCCTCCATCCTTATTATTTTACGTTTGGCAGAAAGAGCGCGCATGACGTTTTTCTCATTTAAACGCTTTGTCGTGGGTGGCATGCTAGCCGTTCAGGTTAGCAAATCTGTTTGGTTCAAAAGAAATAATCAATTCATTGTCATTCAAATCATTCATTCATTTTAATTAATTTACGTGTCAATCAAGGACAATAATTTACGGTAGAAAATGTGTCTCATATTTAGAAATCTGATCATTGTGCAGTAAAGGCACCCGATTCAGTGCTAATTCCCTTTCTAGTTATCCAGAGTCAGAAAGGGACGCAGCGCTGAAGCCTTATCACACCAAACACGCGCTTTCTACCTAAATAATCTTCGTATCAATTCATAAAATCATACAAATGCTTTTCAATTCAACTCAGAACACCACTGAGTAATTTCAAAAGGAACTAGATAAATATAAAGGATAAATACAGCATAAGAGCTATTATAAGTCATTTTAATATTTCAAATATATTGAAAATATGATCCTATTTCACTAAATGCCCATAGACATCGATTTCCAGAGATGTCGCTACTTTTACATGTATTACGAGAACTATGAACGATTTTTAACTCTGCACAAATGTATTCATATAATGTCATACCACCTGAGAAAGGTAGCTTGGAGCGACTGGACGAGGTCGAGGAATGCTAGCTGATAAATGACACGGATTAATGTTTAGCTCCCATGTTCCAACAAGTTTGTCTAAAAGTTGTGCAGTGATGACACAGACTATTAAGCCACAACATGCTCCCCAATATCCCAACACATTATGACGTTTTCATTTTCGTGCACAGTCGTTGAAAGCGGCGTCTTTGTGACTTAATTGTCTGTGAGTGATAAAAATAGATTCCCGTATGTTATGGTAATACCAATAGAAGAATATTTATTTATATAGTCAAAAGTTACAGAAATAGATAATTACGATATAATTTTAGCAGCCTAAAATACTAACATGTAACAACTTTCCAGTGCTAGTTCAATTCCAGTCAGGTTTATCATTAACCAAATGCACAAGCAAAATAGACCTTTCTGCTTACAATAAAGGTCAATTTAGATCACAATCCTTAAGATTTTATATAATAGGTTATTATATACTTACAAAAAGTTAAGAAAATACTCTACCTAAGGTTGCTTACAAGGCTCATTCCTACCCATTTAAGGCATATCTTTTCTACAGTAACTAACTTAATTTAGTGAGAACTTTTTATCTTTTAACAAAGTGAAGGGTTTTCGAACATTTCGAACGTACCTATACAGGGTGTAAGGAAAAGTATCATTAACCTTTAAACCACATACTCTTGTTCCGACAGGTTTGCTCCCGTAGTAAATGTTGTTCTGTTTGATGGGTAGAGGATATGGTTTAAAGGTTAATGATACTTTTCCTTACACTCTGTATAGGTATGTACACACGGCGACAGATCAACCTACCCATAGTTGAACTCTATGTTCATGGACATAAGGTCCAACTATGGGTAGGTTGATCTGTCGCCATGTGTACAGGTCGCGCAACGGATAAAGAGCGCTCGGGAAAAGTGGTAGGAATTTTCGCGCATTCCGATGACGTAAAAGGTAACTGATCGGCCAATGGCGTTTGCGTGACGACCGCCTCCCACATCCCCCCGCCATAAAAAAAACAGAATATGATTTCTGCGCATAAAAAGCGCTCATAAATTGTTGCGTGATCTGTAGCTAGTAATATGTTTGACAAAATGGACCATGGAAGTCAAGACTATGAATAAACATTATTTAGAAACCGCAAATAATTTTCTTAGACGACAAACCGAACCAAAATTCGTTCCCCTTTTCAATCGCTCACACGGTTGTGATTTAGCTCCGATTCAAAAAGAGATTGTCGAGTTATTTTTTGTAGGGCGACATTACCGCTACAGATTTCTACTATGATTCCGTGAGTGTCGATTATTGTCTAGTAGTAACAAAGCGAATTGCTCGAAAACCAATCATTATGTTAAAGATATCATCGCTTACAAAGATGTTACACTAACAACCTACAGTATCAGTCTTTTCGAATATGGAAAGACGGTTTACATACATTAATAATACAATACTTATAGTGGCAGTTAAGTTACCTACCTGTAGATTTGATATTGAATTACCAACAAAAACATATTTTGTAATATAGGTACTTTTTTCGATGTAATTTTAATGTTACCTAATACAAAAAATACAACCTTTTACTGGCAAAATGTTCTGGTAGATGCAAAATCGAAAAAGAAATCGTACAGTTCTTGTCAACTATTTGCAATTAAAAACATGCTACATTACAATTCTGTACCCCTGAATAGATATTCTACCAGAAAAGCAGCTTCATACACGCTCGCGGCGGGCGATTCACCCTTACATGCGCAGTGTGCTTTTTTTTTTTTTTTTTTTTTTTGAATGACTTCTACAGCTTTGCTAAGGGAGCATTTACTGCTTTTTACGCGGACTATTGGAGGGACCGGAAGGGTCGCCGAGCCAATTAATTAAGCAACCGACCTAGGGGCACCCCAGGGGGGTACGGACCTCGGCATAGGGCGTTGCTGGGACTACACGGCGGATTGGGTAGTTGGGATCGGTGAGAATCGGCCTGGTATGTGCCTGTAGCGTCTGTAGACGCCAGAAGTGACAAGAGTGGGCAGAGGTCGCGACTGTCCCCGCCGGCGGGGACGTTGATTACTGTGTCGACGCAGTGTTGAGTGTTGTTGAGAATTTGCGATTGTGAGTCGAGTCTGTTGGGCCGCCTGTAGGGCAACCGTGATCGCATCGTCTGGGTCGTCGAGGACGTTTCGCGGTCGTCGACGGCGAGGCCTATTAGTCCTACAGGGGTAGGTGGCGTTTGCCTTGATTAGGGGGTTAGAGTGTCGGGGGAGGGCGGCGAAATAATCCGTCACCATGCATTTGAGCAGTTGCTTGATGGTGGGCAACTCTAAATCGATATTAAGGTTCTTGTTGCGTAAGAACCATGGCGCACCAGTGGCCGTACGCATGAACCTATTCTGAATGACCTCCAATGCATGGATATGGGTGGGGGCGGCATGCGCGAAGCACACTCCGGCGTACGTGAATATCGGCCTGATGCAAGTTTTCCAAATTGTCAGCTTATTTCTAAGTGACAATTTGGAACGCCTGTTCAGAAGCGGATATAGACGATGCATCACATGCAGTGCGTTTTGTCTAACGCGCTGGATGTGAGGCCGGAATGTCATCGCGCGGTCTAAAGTGACACCTAAGTATTTGACCGTATTCACCCATGGGATCGTACGGTCGAATAACTTGATCGGGGTTAACTCCTGGCGTGAGTCATTCCGGAAAAAGAACACTGCCGCGCTTTTTTCCGGATTGACTTCGATCCTCCATTTCCGAAACCAGTTCCCGAGGGTGCTGGTTGCGGCTTGAAGTCTCCTGCACACCAGGGGTTTACTCAAGCTTGAGGTGTATAGTGCAGTGTCGTCTGCAAATAGGGCTAGATGGCAATCCCGGGGACGTGGGATGTCATTGATAAAGAGTGAAAAGAGTAGGGGGGAGAGAGCGGAGCCCTGAGGGACTCCGGCAGTGACGGGGCGCGAGGACGAGAACGCACCCTCAACTCGGTAGCGAAAGCTGCGATTCGACAAAAAGTCTCGTATGATGTGCACGAGTCGGTCTGGCACTTGAAGTACGAACAGTTTGTAGATCAAACCGTTATGCCAGACCTTGTCGAAAGCTTTCGCTACGTCGAAGAAGAGTGCTCCCGTCCCGTGTGGGCGACGCGAATGTTTGAGTTTGAGAATGTGCTCCGTGAGGCGGTGCACTTGGTGGATACACGAGTGTTCGGATCTAAAGCCGAATTGCTCGTTTATCAGTATGCCTTTAGAATATACGAATTCTTTTAGGCGGCTGAGCAAGAGTCGCTCGTAAATCTTCCCCAAAGTCTTGAGGAGACTTATGGGGCGATAATTAGAGGGGACGGTCCTATCTTTGGAGGGTTTCGGGATTCCGATGACATTCGCCTCTTTCCAAGAGTCCGGAAAGAAGGAATTTGCCATGGCCGCATTGAAGATGGCGGTCAGGAGTAGGATGAGAGGCGCCGATAAGAGCTTAAGTGTCTTATTGGATATGCCATCGGAACCCGGAGCCTTCCGGGGCTTTAGATTTTTGATTATATCCTGAACCTCGCTGGGGGTGACTGGTGACAGAGTGTCGGTGGGGGGGATAGAGAGTCTGCGTTCGACTTCGCCGTCTACCTCTGTGAGGTGTTCGGTGTCTACTGGCAGAGTGCTGGGGGCACATTGGGACTCGAGGCTGTCTGCTAATACCTCGGCCTTCTCTTCATCCAGAAAGGCTGGAATAGAGTTGTTCGGCCTGACTAGGGGGGGCATTTGAGAGACCATGTCGGTTTTGAGTGCTCTAGCCACCTTCCAGAAGGCAAGGTGGCTAGGGGTGATACCCCGCATAAACTCGTCCCAACGAGCATTCCGCATCTCTTTTATGCGCGACCTTACGTCCCTCTGTAAGGCGCGCATATGGATGCGGTTTGCGTCGTTTGGGATGGCAGCGTATGCGCGGCAGGCGGCATTTCGGACTCTCATAAGATCCCTAATGTCGTCCGGCAGCTTCCAGCGGTGATCGAACAGCGCTGGAACCTGCCGAGAACAGTCGTTGACGACATTTTGGATGTGCCTTGTGAGAGCGTCGATTGCCAATCTAACGTCCTCTATGGTAGTGATGTCTGTCGGTATCGTGTCAAGGAGGGGAGAATTGACAGATTTGAGGGATTCCTCAATCTTCTGCCAATCCACTAGCGTCTTGGTGGGGGGTGCTACCTGGGTGGGTCGTCCTAATTGGACAATGACTGGACGGTGGTCGGAGTTAAGCTCATGGATGACTTCTATAGAACAAACCGGGAGGTTGATGTTCTTGAGAAGGGTTAGGTCGAGTACGTTTGCTCTGTCGCCGGCCCGCGTCGGAAAGCGGGTCGGGGACATGGGCGCTATGATGGCGAAGTCTAGCTCTACCGAGAAGCGGTTGAGAAGATCGCCTCTACCAGTGGCGGGAGGGGGGCAGTGCCAGTCTGGGTGCTTGGCGTTAAAGTCACCCGCCAGGATGACCGCGCCATCGATATTGATGAGACAGTTCAGTTCATCCCTGTCCAGAACTGTCCCATCTTTACCGGAGAGATAGGCCGAAATTATGGTGACAGGCTGATGGCCTGTCATCGCAATACGGCACATCGAGACCTCAAGGTGCCTTAGAGATTGGGGGGGGTCGAGAGGGATGCAATGAAGTACCTTCTTGTAGTAAATGAGAGTACCACCGCCTCTGCCTGTGGTTCTATCATTTCTTACGAGATTGTAATTCGCAAGCCTGGGGTCGCGGGTTCCTACTTTGAGCTTAGTCTCCTGGACTAATAGGACGTCGATGTCGTAAGCGCGTAAGAAATGGCCAATTTCATCGCGTTGGGCTTGGAGACCATCCGCGTTGAAAGTGGCCACGCAGAGCGATTTCGGTTTTACCCTGCAGGCGGTAATGATGGGGGTGATGGAGTTTGTACTGTGTGTAGGTTGTACGTCCATTGTTAATTGAATGGGAGGGTTGAAATGTTGGGGATCTGAACTCCAGATATTAACATACTATTCTGTATGATAATGTCCATGTACTGTGTCTGTGACTTGGCCTGGGATAGCCTAGTCAGCAGCTCACCGTACATGGAGAGAGGGTTGTTGCCCATGGGGGGCTGGTCACGCCTGAGGGGCTGACTTGGAGGGGGGAGGGGGTTTGTCCTTGGCTTAGGGCCTTGGACTATCCTAGAGTAGGGTTGTGATGGTCTGACCTGAGGGGTCAGAGGGGTCGGTCGGGGGTGGTACCCTAATAGCGGGGGGATGTTGTTGTTTCGGGGGGGGGGGAAGGGAGGGCGGCGAGAAGGGCCGGAGGTCCTGCGACCCCCCTTCCTCCGCTTTGCTGAGCGGGGAGCTCTGGAGCAGCCGCGATAGTTCGCGGGGTGTCCACTCTGCCCGCACAGCACGCATGAGGGAGGGGTGTCGCAGAGCGTTCGGTCCTTCGGCCTCTCGCAATCTCCCGTGCCGTGATCGCCCAGGCACTTGACGCACCTGGGCCGGGCCGTGCAATTACGGGACGCGTGCCCGTAAAGTTGGCAACGGTGACATTGGGAGGGTTGCCCTCCCTTGTTGGGAGGTTCGACGATGAAGTTCGTCAACCCTATGATAGATTTGAGGCTGTAGATGGCTCTACCGCTCGGGTTTTTCGTCAGTATGACTAGCACCATGTCATACTGGAAGTTGGACCTTCCGCTATGCATGCGGTGTACCTCCAATGCGGGAAGCCCCTGCGCTTGGAGGTCGGCCAAAACGGTTTCTGTTGGTATCTCCTTCGGAATACCTCTAATCACCGCTTTGAGGGGGCGATCCTCTTCGAGGGTGAACGAGTGGTATCCCAGTCGTTCACCGTCGAGCAAGCGGGTGAGAGCGCGGTGGTCCTCAGGAGCTACCAAAGTGATCCTAATTCCCTCGGGGGAATTATGGGCGTTGGTGAAATTGATGCGCCTTTCGGCCATCAAAAAGGACACGTGGGTCCACTTGTCCTTCTCGCGAAGGACGATCGGGGGGACCTTGACTTTTTTGGCCGCGGATGCCTGGGGCTGAGGGCCCTGAGTTGGGGGGGGCTGAGGGCCCTGACTTGGGGTGGGCTGAGGGCCCTGGGTTGGGGAGGGCTGAGGGCCTTGGATTTGTGTGGGCTGAGGGCCCTGATTCGGGGTGGCCTGAAGGCCTTGCGTTAGGAGGACCTGAGGGGTCGGGGGGAGGCTGGCCTGAGAGGCCTGTTTTTTGGGGCGCTTGCCCTTCTTGGGGGAGGGGGCCTCGAGACATAGGCCCTTCCTTGTGGCCTCTTCCTTACGCCTCTTTTTAAGGAGGCGTTTCCGGGAAGCCTCCCCGACCACCGTTTTAAACTCCTCTTGCTCCTCTCCTTCCGAGGAGGAGGAGGAGGTAGAGGGGTTACTGGAGACAACTCCGACCTCCATTCGAGAGTCTGAGCTGTCTCCAGATGACGGTGAGTCGGGGCGACGACCCGGGGTGAGAAGAGGCCTCGGTTCCGGGCTGGGGGATCTCGGCGTGTCTCGCTTCGGGATCGCTCTCAACGGGGAGCGATCCCGAGTCGAGACCTTGGGCGCGGCTTTGAAGCCGGGGGGTATGGGCGGCGCTGAGGGCGCGGGGGTGGGAGCGACCGGTAGAGGTACGGTCTCCCTAGTTTGGACGGGGGTTGGAGGCTTTCCGGATTGGGCGTGGATGTTGCTCGCTAAAGCGAGTACCCTCCTGCCCTCTTCGGTCTGCCTCAATGTCGCCGCGAGCCTGTGAGGCTCGACGTGCTGGTGAGTTCCTTGGAGTAGAACTACAAAGTTCTTCTTCAAGGAGCTCACCTGCTCGTGGAGGGACCACATTTCCTTGCGGGAGAACGTGATTTCCTCCGAGAGCTTTTGCACCTGGAGTCTCAGTGCCTCGATGTCCGACATTGTGGTGTTTTTTGTGTGGTGTGTGGTGTAAGTGGTGTGTGGTGAGTCCTATAAGGGGGTACGCCCCGGGTGGGATTTCCCGGGGGTGTGTGACCTAACGACCCTCCCCGCCCGGGTTTGGCAGGGAGGTTGAGTACCTAGTGGACCCTACCGTGTGCCCTGTAGTGTGTCCTTCGCCTATCTTAATGGGCGGAAGGGTGTGGACTAACCGATAACTGACGTCGACTAGGAGATCCCCCAAGGCCGGTGGTGTCAGTCCCAGCCGGATTGACCGTTCCCTGAAGGGGAAAGGCGAGCCTCCGGGTCAAGCTCCGTCTAGTTCGTTGGCACCGTAAGGTATCCCTAGACCACCACTAAGCGTGGATTTTCAACAGTATTTGTGTCGTTCGACACAAGTCGTTCCGTGCAATGAAAATTGCGCTTTCCGACTGGGAGCGGAGCGGTGACGCACCGTGGAGACAGAGGGACTGTCTCGGGCGGCGGGCGTCGGGCGACTGGTCGGCGCGGGGGGCCGGACCGGTGCGGGGCGGCGCGTGGCTGAGCACGGCGCAGGTAGTGACAGCGAGGCAGGAGTAGGCGCGAACACGTCCGCGCGCTTCGGCTGCTGTGTCGTGAGTGACTGCTGTGTCGTGAGTGGGCGGGCTGTGTCGTGAGTGGGCGGCGCAGTGTGCGGTAATACGTGAACGTTCACGTACGAAAATGAACTGGTTTTTGGTAGAAACATGGCTGCGCATGTAGGATTATACTGACCGCCGCGAACTTGTCTAATTTGTTTTTCTGTTAGGATATCTATTCTGTCTCTTTTTTACGTATTCTTCGACAAATGAAAGAATATTATGAATTAGTAACCATCAACTCTACAGATAAATATCTAACGCTGTCTAAGGCCGTACAAAGGCAAATTTCGCAAAAATGGCGGCTACACTAGCTATATCGTCCAAAAATATCACACTTACGTAATAGCTACAGTATTTTTAATATTCTTAGGAATGTTATTATTACAACCTATATATTGAATTTAGGAAGCGATTTTAAGGAATATTTTGAATGTTTACCCAAGTCTAAGTCACAGTTTATACAGAAGAGACGTGTGGCGGTGGCGGATAATCTAAGTAAAACAATATAAACCTTATAGTACGTAGCATAGCATCGTTTTTGTCGTAAAAGAGAATCGCGTAATTCTACAAACGACGCTATGCTCCGTACTATAAGTTTTATAATTGTGTTACTTTGACTATCCGCCGCCGCCACACGTCTCTTCTGTATAAACAGCGCCTAACATTGACACTCACTCCGAATTTCATCGATTTCATGTTATATTGTTGCCACATTCAAACTCTAACAACCTCACAAAGTAAATTAATTGAAAATCAACAAAGACTACAATGACTGTCATTATTGTATTTTGGGAAAAAATGCGATTAAGGCAGCCTCCACGGCTCGGTACCCTCTTAAATTAAGTGGAGCTATCGACCCACTCCATACAAGGTGTTACAAAAGTAAAAATAAACATTTACAACTTTTAACGGGTTTGTTTAGACCATCAAACTGAACAACTTTCACTATGTAACCCACATCGAAATCGCGAAAAAACAATCTGCTGTCCCATACATTTAGCTCGTGTAGATTTGTAGTTTAGTTTAGAAACATGTTTTTTTTTGGCTATTTCGATATTGTTCCCATAGTGAAAGTTGTTCAGTTTGATGGTCTAAATCACCCCTTCAAATGTTTATTTGTATTTTTGTAACACCTTGTATACTACGTACGGTCAGCATCAGAGAAAGGTCAGGTTTCTCTGAAGCTGACTATACTAGAATTGACACTGCAATTCATTGCTCTTTTCCTCAGTCACCCGCTAGATTTGTTCGCCCGCCCGCGCTCCTCCTACCCGCATGTGGCGCATGACGATTGTTTGTCGCGTCGTCTCTGTACCGCTCGATGAGTGGAGGTAGTGTCTTATGTTAGTACATTATTATTTCGTAATATAGAGAATTGATGTTATTATAAGTTTAACAATGGCAACAACCACACTTTCGGCAGTCTACCAACATTATCATCAAGGCATTCTTTAATCTCATCATAAGATCATGTCAATAAAGCTTAAATTTGAATAAACAAAATAACAAAAACGTAATACGTTTCTTCAAGATTCAGTTTCTCTTTCATTATAAATTGAACCTTCTAGCATTAAACAACAGATAGGGCTTGTGTAGAAAACTAGAAACCCGAAAGCTACATGACTGACATGACATTTTATTACACAACGTTTTATCAAATAACAGACGCGTTGCAAGTCTGTTTGTAGGCGGTAGCGTATCGGATACTTTCTGCCTTGCCACGAGGCTCTACAATTTTGTAGTAGCTCAAATGTGTCGTTGAATAAAAAACAATCCTTGAGATTACAAACTAACAAACTACTTGACATTGACAGAATTGCCGGCCATCATTTTAAAGAAGAAATGAAGTATCGAGATTAGATCTGTGTCTTAATACCATAAGGTTAATTTTATGTTAAACTCAATTCGTGTTGATCAATCACTTATCTGAATATTATGTTGTAGATTTTAAACAACAATTTTAATCAAGCAATAAACTGCCTCTCAATTTCTTGTTTTACTTGCATTTTAAAGAGTTTTAGCTCTCCTCGGATTTCAAAGTATTATACTCTATTGCATCGTAATAGGGTTTATGTTTCAAAGTGTTTATAAATGCTGGTGACGTACGCCATAACCTGCTGCCAGTCGGGGCGCTCCTGCTGGATCATGTCCTGGATGTTCTGCAATAGAAGGACGAGACTTGGAAAAGATTATAAAATAAATACCACTAAAAAAACAGTGTTATCCAGCTTTAGAATGGACCACCCCATGTCTTCCTGTGGGTGTCGTATGAGGCGACTATTGAGTTTCCATATAGCCTAAGGGCCACAATCAGTCCTCCACTAAGACCCAACGGCCAAGACCAAGCCAGGTTATAGCAACATACGAGTGTGTCAAGTCAGGATCGTTGTCTCTGCCTACCCCAATCGGACACAGGCGTGAGTTATGTAGTTTTGTACTATAGTTTTAAATCAGTCGCAAGAGTAGTCGGTACAACGCCTATCTAAATAGGCGGACCCTAAGGTCTTTGTTAATATGCTGACACTTTTAAGGAGATGATCAGACCATGAAACTGAACAAATTTTTCTACGGCATCAATTTCAAAATCGCGAAAAAAAACTGCAAACCTGCTTGAGCCAAATGAATTATTTTTTTATTATATTATATTTATAGCATAAGGATAAGTTCACGACTATATTCCCCAAGGGGATAAATCTACTACGACTATGACGGGGACTATTATAATAAAAATAAGTACAAACCAATGTAGTGGGTATGCCGACAGACTCAGCGGCCGCGAATGCGACTGAGAAGTTAGTTCTCTTGTCGTGCGGCGATAGAGAGGAGTAGGAGACCCTGCCCTCGCCGAGGTACGAGTGGAGGAGTGCGCAGAGTGCCATACCGTCGTTCCACGACGAGCTGTTGGAGAGAAAACATGGTCAACTTAGCACATAATATGGGAATACTAACGCGTAATATTTTGGTCTTTTAAGACGGAATAGTCTGCTACTGTTTAAAAAGTTCTCTTCACTGTCATACTTCAAGCCCCATAAGATTTGAATTTTTTGAGCCGGAGAGGACTTCCACATGTTGATTTGCAGAGCCGGATAAGATCTCTTCGTTTTGATCCTTCCGAGTCTCAAAGCTCAAAGGATGAAAAATGCCCTTCTTATTGATTTCACGATTTTCAGAGCCTATTACATTTTCTATGTTTTGATCCTTCGAGTCAGATAAGATCTCAACGTTTTGATCCTTAGATTTAGATAAGATTTAATTTTGATCCTTCGATCCAGATACGATCTCTACGTTTTGATCCTTCGAGTCTCAAAGCTCAAAGGATGAAAATCTTGACATCCTATTGATTTCGAGATTTTCAGAGCCTATTAGATTTTCTATGTATTGATCCTTCGAATCAGATAAGATCTCGACGTTTTGATTCTTAGATTTAGATAAGATTTAATTTTGATCCTTCGATCCAGATAAGATCTCTACGTTTTGATCCTTCGAGTCTCAAAGCTCAAAGGATGAAAATCTTGACATCCTATTGATTTCGAGATTTTCAGAGCCTATTAGATTTTCTATGTTTTGATCCTTCGAGTCAGATAAGATCTCAACGTTTTGATCCTTAGATTTAGATAAGATTTCATTTTGATTCGTTTTGATCCTTCGAGCAAGTTTGGATCTCTACATTTTGATCTTTTGAGCCAGATAAGATTTTGTATGTTCATAAGGTACCAGTTGCTCATTGAGGTTATTCGTTTAATACAAATCAGATGATTATTGAGGCAACTTAATAATACTCAGTAAGCAGGATGACCTCCAGCTGCCTCCACTAACCGCCTGAACCAGTTTGATGGAATATTAATAACATACACTTGAATCCCTTAAGTGGGAAGAGGCTTTCTGCAATGGGATCTTAAGTTATCTATTAGGGTTAATATAGATTATATTTGAGTTGCTTTTTAAGGATCGTACTCACCTGAAGTTAGTGATATCAATGTTGTTGTATCCCAAGGTGGTCTGTTGGCACCACTTCAACAACGCGTTACGTTTTGAGCCGCCGTTTTTAACCTGCAAGGCGTTCAGGGGATCTTTTCGTTCACCTGTAAAGGACATCATTTTAGTCAGTCGTGGTTCAAAAGAGATTATTAGGACAGGTTAGTTGATTAGACACATTTAACATTCAAGGCAAGTTAGCAATGAAATAGGCTCGGGTCAGAACCTTATTTAGTTTTTGGATGCAATAGTAATTGAACTTTAATCAGCAACGGATAACCCTCGAAATTTTAATCCAACTGTTCTGTATTGTAACGTTCTATTTCAGACATTTTTTGCGGGGGACGAGGTAAAATGAAATCAGCACCTTTGGATTTTATTCCATTACTCTAGATTCCTCCAGTAAAACGTGGATGTTCTGAGGTTTCAGAATATCTCTGACTACCCCCTCGGGGAGTATAGTCGTGAGCATATGTTATGCAATGCTGACTCTAGATTCTAATTTTGACTGTTAAAATAGTCTTGTGTGAAGCCCAAACGAGACTAGTTTGAAGTTATTGTTCTGTTTCGTTTAGTGATAAGGTATACAATTGTACGTTGATTGATCTTGTAACTTGGCAGAGGGGAATGCTAATGTTAGGCTGGTCCCTAATTAAATGTTCTATAGACCTATACAGACAGGAAATTCCTGATTTGTCTCCCCTTAAGACCAAAATCTGGAGACGATGACCATAAATGGACTCACATATATCGCCGTGGCTGTTCCTGCGAACGAAGGACTCCATGGCTTTCTGCTGCAGGCTCGCCAGCGCCCGCTCCTCGTCCGGGATGTTGTTGCCGGCCGGCGCGCTCTCTGCCCCACGCGGGTTAGACACATCAACGCAAGCACACCGGGTTTATGCCAGACTAACTTATGTGTTACCGTTACTTTTACTTAATTTCACCACCCCTTTACCTACTGAGTACAAAATTTTTAGATAGAGAGTCCCTCGATAATATCCGGCACCCAGGGCAATCAGCAAGCATCTAATGCTGATTGGAAAAACTCTTCACTTCTATTCAGTGTCATTTAAGCCATCTACACGACGGAAGTATATGAAAACCAGTGTCATCGAATAATTAACACGACGATGAATTTACTACTTTATTTCCTTCAATACAGTTAATTTTTGCACGCATTGCAGGTAGCTTCTCCGTTTTAGTTATACGCCTTTGCTCTCTTTCTGTTTGCAAATATCAGAGCGAGATAAAAGGCGCGACAGAGTCTGCTCGTGCGCATCGTGCTAGGCTCTCAGGCACAGGAGCAACATTAGACACATTTATCCGCTTTTCCAGTGTCGCACGGAATCCGATCTCAGGGTACATCTCCTCAATCGATATAATTTCTTGTTTGATTTAGTACTGGCATAAACCCATCGATAAAGAAACATGAATAAATATTTTCACTGTCATAAAAGAAAATATTTACGTGTTAAGTAACATAAACAATGAAATTGATGTAACCAGAATCCAAATAGAAATATGGGAAATTCTGCGAACACAAGCAGCATAGAAAGATTTAGTTTACAAAAAACAACCTTAATTCAAATGGACAAAACACACTGTAGATTCCTAGTAGGTATTTACCAAATAGTAAAGCCGTTTGAAGCGTTAAAAAAACATAGTTTTTCACATCAGACTCTCAGATCCAGCTTTCACAGGTGAAAGTGGGAAAGATTTTTTGACACCACTTCGACGAAAATTAGGGATTCTAGACAAGTAATATTCAATGAGACATTTTCCGAAAGAAGAAGTAGTTCCAAAAGGTTTGATAGATGGCGTTGGTCCGAGATGGATGTGCAAACTTTGCAGTTAATAAAATACAAATAAAAAAAATCGTGTTTTTAAGCAAGCGGGAAAATATGAACAGATACTTCGTCGTCAGATGCGTCAGACTCGGTGACATGATTTTTTTTTATTTTTTAGTTAAAATATCCGTCTTCGGAGCCAAGTCACGTCAGCGCCATCTATCACCGCATGTAGAACTTCGTTTTACTAGCTGTCAGAAAACTCTCCATTATTAATAACTCTCTTTCTATGCTATTATGTTCACACAATAAAACATGCTAAAAATCAACCAAAACCAAGCGAAAGGCAAATAGAAATGTCAAATAAGTTAAGCAATATCCAACTATCACACACAACTTTGATAGCTTTTAGGTAAATGCCGTTTCCATAAATATTCCTTAAGACCCATCACCGTATAAACCAAACGTGTTTTTCCAAAGCATAGATCGATCCAATATACACTGATCAATAATCGACAAACATCCATGTAATATTACGTTTCACTAGTAGTACTGAAACTCTGTCCAGTGTGACGGATTGTGAACCCATTGACACTGATAATGGACAGAGGGTACGATACATGCATCGAAAATTGAAGCATGCAGGTTTCCTCACAATGTTTTCCTTCACCGAAAAGCCAGTGGTGTTACAAATCGTACATAAATTCCGAAAAACTCATTGGTATGAGTTGGCTTGGACTGGGATCGAACCATCGCTTCCTGCACGGCAAAAATGGTTACTCGCCATTAGACCACCACGCCTTCTGCGTAAATTGGAATTAAGAATGCAAACATACCTTTCTATACCTAAATAGAGACGCTAAAAAGGGTAATATAAATAAAAACAAAAAAAGATACACTCATGCATGTAATAGTTATAAATAAATTAGTGGCAAACAACACGCAAGTTATAAAATAGGCAAGTTTGGCTCAGGCGCCTCTCTCATGCCGCCATGCTGTAAGAGAAATAACAAGCTACTTAGCGCTATCGACGTGGCGGAGGATCGAACCGGGACGATACACTAGCTAGACATTTAATAACAGGTTTTAATTGGTGTTTTTTTTTCAATTCTGCTCACATTAAATTATGCAGGAAGAATCGACAGCAGTGATTTGTGCCAATGGAGTATGTTCACAAATTTTGATTTTCAGCTCTCCATATTAAAAATATCAGTGTTAATAGTTATCGAGATACTGAACTTCGAAAAAAAGATGCGCGACGCGAGATTCGGACGACCGGGAACTGTTGGAACGTGACGTCACACGCAGTTATTTTATTTGCACGCACCCACAAAGTGATTATGTTTGTATATTTCGGCATAGCACATAATAATCTGGTAATTTATGTTTAACATTAAAAAAAATCTGGCGTAATCTTCGATTGACCCATTATAGAAGCGCGCGAGCGACTATGAAATGTTGGAACGTGACGTCACACCGCCCACCGAAGAGCTCGATATTTACTGGCGTTTTAAATGTGTGTATAATCAAAACAACTTGATCTTTTTGCGACGCCCTTTACACTCAATTCGTGACATATAATAAGAAATTACTAAAAGTGTGTAAACGTATAACTGATTGTTTCCGATCTCCCGCCATGTATAACACTATCATGCAGTTTAATTATTAGTTTGAAGACATTTGAGCTTTTGTTAGGCATTAGAAGGTTTGTAAAATGTATTTTATGCTGACGGTTCTTTCCAAATTAATTTACATACAAACCAATTATAAATTAAAACATAAGTACAATTGTGAAACTTGTTCAACATTTAGGTAATCGCTACATATTTGACAGTTATGGGTAATTGCCTAGTTTATCAATTCATTATTGTAATTAAATGTACACACAGCGACACATAAGGCTACGCAAAACAAACATAAGCTGGCCGCGCGACGTTATATATTACTCTACCTACACGCGGCCAGCTTATTTTGGTTTTGAGTAACTTTGTGTCGCCGTGTGTACACTTTGTTTCTTTTTTTGGTTGAATTTCAACTTGTTTTTTTCTCTCTTTTTGTACACAAAAGTGCAATAATTTTTTTTCATAAGTACAGGATACATTTTTAGTCAGAACGGAAACATTAACCACGCATTCTACTCGTGAAACTTTGATCAATTATCTTGTGTCGAACTTTCTTCGGTTGGTGTGTGTGAGGCGTCATACGACTTATTTCTGTGTGCGTGCATAGTGGACAGGGTTTATCAGCCTAGACTGGGTGATATTTTTTTCGACGCGTCCAAAGCTTCGACTGTCTATCTTGCATACAGGGTGTAAGTGACAGCCTAGCAAATACTGAGACGGCGAACTCAGACTGTCAAACTGAACAATTTTCACTATGGAGCCTACATCAGGAAACACGAAAAAAAAATCAGCTGTCCCATACAAAACCGCTGTACCTACTCGACTCAAATTTATGAGACAGCAGATTTTTTTTTCGCGTTTCCCGAGGTAGGCTCTATAGTGAAAGTTGTTCAGTTTGATGGTCTGAGTACACCGTTTCAGTATTTGCTAGGCTGTCACTTACACCCTGTATAACTTATCAAAGTCGTAAAGCTTGTTCAGTTTGACGAGTAGAAGGCATGGCACTGACTAAAAATTCATCCTGTTTCTTTTTGGATTGTTAAAAATATTCGCCTAGATCTAGAAGTCAAATGCATCTTCGGCAAGTTTCACAATAGCACTACTGACCTATTGCTTACTTAGCAAATCTTTATACTGAACTACACAATCAAGTTATACAGAAGGCAACTAACCGTTGGGTATGGGAGATGGTCTGGAGGTGCGCGCCGCGGGTGGCTTGGTCGCGAAGTTGTTGGTCGCCATACCGTTGGTCGGCGGCGAAGGTTGTTCCGACAACCCGTTCTTAATGTTGTTGTTCGTTGTCGTCACACCCACCGTCGTTGGCACCTTTAGTTCAAAAGCAAAATTGATGTCAATCAATCAATAATTTCAGCCCACATTAACCCTGTGCAATGCTCGTCATACAAATCCAATTTTTATTATTTTCGTGTGATTCCCAGCAAAGAATCAAGCACCTCGCTCTTTCCTGTGGGTATCTTACGAGGCATAATACATACATAAACTCACGACTATAATCTCTCGCGGGGTGTTCAGGAGCTCCACTGCAACTGCCAATCATTTTTGTAGCAAGCCTTACTTTTATCATGGAAGTTTCAAGATGGAAAGACGTGACGTGTCAAGTATTGATAGCCCACAAAAACACTGCAGAAGAAACCTTATTTAATTTAATTTTAATTTAAACTATCGGAACCACGGCTAGTTAAAAGATAAACTAAATAAAAAACCGGTCAAGTGCGAGTCGGGCTACTCGCGCACCGAGGGTTGCGTACCACATCAGCGAGCACCACACAACATATTTACTTAGAAAACAACTTTCGGGACCTTTAGCACAAGACCGACTCATACTTGGCGGTTTTTGTTATTTGTTGTTATACTGTAGAACTTGCTCTATAATCACACCAAGTTAGAAGCTTGTATGTATTACCGTTTTTACGATAGAGCGAGAAGAAAAAACGTATATAAAAACTAGTTTCTTAATGAGGAAATTTTTATTATTTGTTAACAAATCCGCCGTAATAACGCATATTCTGTGAAAATGTCAACTGTCTAGCTATTAGCGGTTCAAAAGATACAGCCCTAAATGGGTAGGACGGACGGACAACGTAGGCTTTGTAATAGGGTACGGAAACCAAACTAACCTGAGGCCATTCCCCTACCGGTGTGGTAGCCGGGGACTGCTTGGCTGCCTTAGCTGCGTTCTCTATGCTCTCTATCAGCGACTTGACTGACAGCCTCGAGTCCTGCCGACTTACACCTGCAACGTATTGTTTATACATTATGACTCATAGGTATAAGGGAATAAAGTTTATTTTTAATTGAACTGCAGGGCAGATGGAACGCTCCAATAAACCATTTAAACACTGAAGAAAATGCATCATAAAATCTTTATTAGCTAGGCCTGGGTCGCCTTCAGGCTACCCGCATTCCACCTGAAATTGTATCTTGTACAATGTTAATAAAGTTAAATTTGCTGCACCTAAAATGCGCACAACTGCATTGCATATGAATTGTAAAGTCAACATACATGAACATCCGACCATAATCCGTGTCGGGGAGGACAGAAACATTACTACAACTACCAACTATCTATTCAAGCGTGCAGTTATAGCAAGGGTAACGTTTAGTATATTAAAAGTCAAGACATTATTAAATTAAGTTGGGGAATTAATGAGCTGGGGGAATGAACAGTAGCAACTTCATTACCTACGACCAAGAAGATGAAAAATAAATAAATAAATATCTTGGACATTGTCACACAAATTATCTAGTCACATTTAAAGTACCAGAATCTAGCCTGGACTTGTATTATGATGACTAGACAACGATATAGAATACATATATAGATACAAACGTCCATGACTAGGGTACAAATATTCATATTCATCATACAAATATTTGTCCCTTACGGGATTCGAACCCGCGACCCTCGGCACAGCAGGCACGTTCACTACCGACTGTGCTATCGGGCCGTCAAAAAAATAATAGACCAGAAATGAAAATTGTATCTATCCCGACGCATTAAATAGGTAGCTTTATATAATTGAACAGTGTCCTCACATCTTATAATAATTAGGTCCTATCCACACACACAGTAAGCAGGAGATACGCATCAGCAGTCAGGGAGTGGGTGGGTGGGACCATCCCCCGGGACTGCCAACTTATTTATTTCTGTCTTCGCGCTGGTGACAGTTACACAAATTAAAGTCTTGATATCTTAAGGTCTCGGTTGAGTAAAGTAAATACAATAATTGTTAGAGCACGTGGATAGGGTAAAAATATCGTAGGGTCCCATTCCAACCAATGTAATCTCCATTCATCACGCTGGTGGTCTAGTAAGGATTGCGGGAGGCATGTTAAAAGTTTTACAGGATGTAAGCGACAGCCCTCCGCAGACTGAAAGCGTGAACTCTGACCATCAAACTGAACAACTTTCACTGTGGAGCCTTCCTCCAGAAACGCGAAAAAAAATTACCTGTCCCATACATTTGAGTCGGGTAGGAACAGCAGTTTTCTTTTTGTATGGGACAGCTGATTTTCTTTTCGCGTTTTTGGAGGTAGGCTCCATAGTGAAAGTTGTTCAGTTTAATGGTCTGAGTTCACCTTCAGTTTGCGGAGGGCTGTCCCTTACACCCTGTATTATGATCATACATTGATTTCAGGCAACAGTACAATACATATAATAATCATAGCCTGCGACCGTGGCACCATGAGCGCGATAAGGATATATCACGCCTTTTATTTCGTTCGTTCGTGCGCAAATAGAAAGAGACCTGAGGCGCCATAGCGCTATTTCACGCGTCATGCTACGGCGGTTGTTGCCAGTATCTAAAGCCACCACAATAGACGTCATTTTCAATACAATATGTTACAAAAATACAAATAAACATTTAAGGCGGTGGTTTAGACCATCAAACTGAACACTATGGGACCAATATCGAAATAACGAAAAATAGTCTGATGTTCCATACTAAACTATAAATCTACTCGAGCTAAATTTATGGGACAGCAGATTTTTTTTCGTGATTTCGATGTTGGTCTCATTGTGAAAGTTATTCAGTTTGATGGTCTGAACAACCCCCTTAAAAGTTTTAAATGTTTATTTTAACACCATCAGACAAGTACTGACTCCGGATGAGATACAAAACCTCCCGGTTAAAAACCTAATGCGATTTCTAACTGCTGTAGGGATTAATAGGGAACTGTAGAAAGGGCGTTCACAAAACAGCGATGGTCGAAGTGGCACAGGCGCAAGTCTGTTAAGGCCCTATTCACTCAATAATAATAATAATAACACCTTGTATAATGGTTTGATCAACCAGCAGTATTATTTGGATCAGCTGCTGCTGGTAATGCAATAATATGAGAACGAATTCACACAGATTTGAGCTTAGCGGATTCGCGAATTTCGAAAGGTTTACCTTTTGTCCGCCTGTGCGAAGCGGCGGTGGCCATAATATCTTGTAGTGAGGCACTGGTCAGCAGTGGAGGAGGCGGTGGAGTTTCTTCCGTCCTCGGTGGCATGGCTGTAGATTTTAAAATATATTAATATCTATTATAGACAAAAGGTTTAAGATTAAGGGTCTGTTTCACCACTTCTGAATAAGTTCTTATTAGCTTATCCGCCAGCTCATTTGACATATTCTTCATACAAAATATGTCAAATGAGCTGTCGGGTAAGCTAACAAGAACTTATCCAAAGGTGGTGAAACAAGCCCTAAGAGTTTTACCATTTCTAAATAAGTTCTTGATTGATCTGATAGATCGTTTGACATTCTCTTTTATACGAAATATGAAAGAATTCGAGAATTGTAATATAAAAATTGATTGATGATTGATTGATGAACAAGAGATTGCATATTGCTGTTAAATCCCGCTTTATGCAACAAACATCATGATTCTGACTCGTTCAAATGTCAACACTAGAAGATTCACTGTATTTCTAAATTGTATTGAATTGTAATTAATTCGCCCACGTGTTATTTTGTTTATTTACGTCGGTAAAAATAAAGAAACTGCAGGGATTTAATTGTCTGTATGTTGTCTGAACAACTTATTAATTTATTTTATATGCAGAAAAATAATATCACCTCAAAACCTGAAATATTTTAACATTTTACATCTTTCCCTAAAACCTTACATTTCAAACTCCAATCACCTAAGAAAACAAGCTGTGACGCATATTGACGCTTTTTACAAATCTGTGCAAATTCATGCACAAGCTACCATCACCTGTATATCGCCCCAACTCGCCTAGCATGCGACAATCGACTAGTTTATCCACGGAATATCAAACACAAGAGAAAATGGCATGTCTTTATTCTATTGTTTTTGTGATAGGATCGTAATGCCGTTCGTCAACCGCCGCCGTCACAGGGATCAAGATGACGGCGCCGAAGTAGCGATAAATACATTTACTATGGCCGTCTGTCCACTGGACGCCCGTCACCCGAGCGCCGTCATCCCGGCCGTCGAAGATTCGAGTAGTTCAGCGCGACCGCTAGAACTCGGCACGGTTTTATGATGGGCCCATGTGCCGGCGATACAAAACACGCACTGCGCCATTCGCCCGGACAAAGCTCTAGGACTGAGCCACCGATATCGGCGCGGTGGACACACGATCGTCGTCACCTTAAACTCGGCCCGAAATAATCTCGTTCTCGTCACGACGGTCCGGTGACGACGGCGGTGGATAAACGGCCTAAAGCATACAAAATCAAAAAACGTTCTCAAGAAAGATACCTTTGATAAAAAATTGGAAATATTAAAGTAACAGCTGCAGTATAAACTACGCAAATGCATAACTTCGAATGAGGTGAAGGGGAATAAGGCAATAGTTTGACTCAATATTTCGCGCTCTTGGGCCTTTCTCTTATGTATTGTTGTTCCTTGGATTTGTCCGTCTTGTCTGCTCGTTACGTACTATACAGAGCTTTCTTGTGCGGCATACTAGACGGGATGGCGTTTAAAATTAAAAATAAAGCAATAATGTTATGCAAATATGTATGACAAATTGACAACGATTTGTCTTTGGTTTAATGTTTTATTAGTATGGATGATAGAACTTTTTCAGATCTTGCGCATAATTAATATTCGATTTAACTGTGGACATTGTGGCAAAGATGAAGATAGTTGCGAAAAACGATTACTCTTCGTAAAGCCATTATCAAGCAAGTAATCAAGCTTAATTATAAAATCGTGGACCATTGATAAACTATTATGCATAATATAGGGAGTAAAAAAACCCAGTTGGAGCCCAGCTGGTGCTTCAGACCATCAAACTGAACAACTTTCACTATGGAGCCAACTTCGAAATCGCGAAAAAAAAATCAGCTGTCCCATACATTTGAGTCGAGTTGGTACTGCAGTTTTGTATGAAACTGTTCTTTTTCTATTCGAGATTTCGATGTTGGCTCCATAGTGAAAGTTGTTCAGTTTGATGGTCTGAAGCAGCCCTAAAGGCTCCAACAGGTTTTTTTTACACCCTGTATACTATACAAATTATCTCTATGGACAAACAATCGAGAAGTCTTTCTGAAAAGTCTGATCTGAAAATGTTCAATACTGCTATAGTGACATGATAATAATGTTTACATAATATGTAGCTCCTTGTCTTACGTATCGTCAAGGCAAAGCCATATAATAATCAACCGCTAAACACTTTTGCAACGAAACTAAACTGTATTAAATTACTAAACATAGACCTAAAAATGCATTAATAAAAGCAGCGACCGCCACCCACACCCCACCACCTCCATGAGAACAAAATCAAAAACAACACATTAAATAAGTTTTCCAACAGTTATTTACACGGAACTTCACACGAGCCTGCACTTACGTAGCGGCCGCGGCGGGGGCGGATCGTTTAACGACCTGATAGGATGTGACAGTCTCTTATGCTCCTGGGTCTTCCAATAAGGTTTCTCTCGAGGCAAAGATCCCGTATTGGTCTCAATTTGTGGAGCTTTCTGAGACTGTAGCGATAGTTTTCTAGGTTCTGGATGAGGCGGCTTTTTCTCTAATGCTTCAATTATTTCGCCGATTTTAGGTTTTTTTGTCAAGTCTTTGGCGCTTGGGGATCGGGATAGAGATATGATGGATTTGGTTATGCTGGACATTTCTTTTGCTATTTCTGTTGGGTCGTGGTCTGTTATTATGATAGGTATGTTTTGTTTGGCTTCCTTTTTTGGACGTCTTGGCTTTCTCGGTACGTTGAGAATTTCTTCTCTTGGAATAGAGAATTCTTCGATTTGGTACTGATTTTGGTTTGATATTTTATCATCGTCTGCTACGTTTTTAGCTATAAATGGTATTGTCGGTTCGCCGATTTCTTCGTAGAAATTTTCTTCTGATAATCTTCTCGGTTGTTCTATTGGAAAGAATGGATTGGTATTTGGAAGAGAAAGTTGTTCTTTAGGTTTAACTTGCAATACTTTTGGTTTAACGAATGTTTGTTTTGTATTGATTCTAAAAGGTACATTTTCCATTGGTTGATAATAATGATTGTCAATTAAAAATTCTGGAGTTTTAGATAGCTTGACGACTTTGGGTTTTGTGTCAAGGGGTGTAGAAATATTTTTGTTTGGAGATGGTGTTTTTGAATCAGATATGTTTTCGTTGGAACCAAATGTTTTCCAGGAGAGAAAAGGTAAATGTTTTCCCTTGCCGCTCTTTTGGTAAATACCTTTCTTTCTAGCATCCTCCGCTCGAGTTTCTAAGTTTGGACTTTTGTTCTCTGTAGCTAATACTTGATTAATATCGTCGTAGTAAACTGATTTTTGATTTGCTCTTATCTGTTCGAAAGTCAGTTGTTGTTGATTCGATTTAAAGAATATCGGTTGAATTAAAACCGGGCTTAAAATGACAGGAGATGGTGATCGATCGTTATTACTTACAAAACTTGCGTTCATTATTTGGATTGGCATGAAATTGAATCTACTATCTAACCTTTGTGGTGATGCCACCATTGGTTTTGTTTCAGTTTTAGGAACATCTTGGCAGACTAGGTCATTAACTGTATTTATTTTTAAATGATAACTAACGTTGTTGTCTATTGGAGTTTCAGGTTTCGTTGTTGGGGTAGTGGTAGGGGTTTCTATCTTAGTTTCAGTAACTGATGTTGGTTGGACGATAGACGTATTTCCAATACTTGTTTCTGTAGAATTGTTATCGGAATCCAGGAAGGGATTGGTATTAGCCGTATTATCCAACTCTGATACTATAATTTCCGGGGATATTACAAGTTCATTCAGATTCTTCGCCTCAATCTTGACGTTTTCGACTGTCTCCGTTTCATTGATAATTGACGGTTCTATTTTTATTTCTTCCACCGTTGATTCTACTAGTGTTATTTTCGGGTCTATTATTTTCGCCTCTATTTTTGGTTCCTCCATTATTTTTGATTCTTCTACAGTTTTGGGATCTTCTTTTATTTTCGTTTCTTTCACTTTAGGGTCTTCTACTATTTTTGGACTTATTTGTATTTTTGCCTCGTCTAGTATATTCGGGTTTTCAGTGATCAGCTTCTTATTTACTTCTTTTTTTACAATTATCGGCTCATCTTCTTTTTGTTTTTCCACTACTTCAGGTTCTTCAATAATATCTCTTCCTTTATTACTCTCTCTTCTCATTTTACTATCCAATATTCTTTGCGGTATTTTTGTATCTGTAAAAGCCGGTATTTCACCATTTTCACTAGTAGACTTATTACTATCAGGTTCTATAAATCTCTGAATAAATGGAAGGGAAGCTCTTCTTTTTATCCTCTCGAATGCAGATTTGAAACTGGTCTTCACTTCTTCATTACCTTTTTTTTCTTTTTCTTCTTTTCCTAGAGATGATATTTCTGGTGCGTCATCTGCAGTGTCCATCATTGATGCTCTGCGTGTCATTCTATCTATAGCAGATTTAAACGTGGATTTTATCTCGTCATTTACTTTTTTAATATCTTTTTCAAATTTTGTTGGAGTCAAACTATTTTTTTCAGGGAGACTATCTGCGACTTCAGTCAAAGAGTCGAATTCAGGAGAATTTCTTGTCTCATCAGGATATGGGAATGGAAGAATAGATTCGGCTTTTACTACGGGAATTAATGTATCATGATCGTTTTCATCTTTGGTTCTTATCAAATTGTTAACCAACGTTTCAGAATGTACAAGAGAATCTCTTCTAACATTAGTCGTATATGTGATATTGTCTTTACCAAATGTTACGACTTTATTATTATTTTTCTCGATGGGTGAGTGGAATACGCTATCCGAGCCTTCGGTAAATAACGACATTGCACTATTACTATTGCTAATGTTCAGAAAATCTAAACTTGTAGCCTCTTTTAGTGCCTCTTTATATTCTGTGTTCTCATGTAAATTATCAGTGCTATATGATTTAGGTTTGCCATTGTAAATTCCCGATAGATTTCTGCTAAATATGGTTCTTTCTCTCGGCTTGATTGCGCAACTTTCTGACTTAGTGACTAGTTTAGCACTATCAGTGTTTAGGTCTATTAGAATTGTATCTTCAGAAGGCATATCATCTTCATCATCAAAAGCATCTTGCCTAGTCATATTTTTATTGCAAAAATCTACTGCGTCCTGTCTTTTAATTCGTTGATTGCAAATATCAATAGCATCTTGTCTTTTTATCTTATTTGTTTCAAATGGAAGTAAAACGGCTTCAGCTACTACCCTACTTTCAAATTCATCTGTGCTGCTCGAAGAATTATCTTTTTGGTCATCGTTAGTTTCATCTGTAGTTACATTCTCGATATCGATTTTAAAATCAACATCATCACTATCATGTTTAGAGTCATTAACACCATTTAATTTGAAGAACGCTTGGTCGATTATACTTGTGTCTTTCAAAGGATCTGACACACTGTGTACGCGAGACAAGTACCTCGTTCTTATAGTTTTGAAAACGTCTTTAGCAGAACTATCACTCTGCGAATCTAAGAAATCAGAGTCTTTGGATAGTCTTTTCTCGTCGTCCGAATAATTATGGACGCTGTCCACAGATTCTGACTTATTAACACCTGTTTTGATACATTGAAGTTATTAGACAAAAATCAAATTATTTAACATTGTTTACGAAACAATAGCGAACTAAAATAAACAACGAAGATACAAGCAATATAAATACTTGACTTGTCGCCTATATCAGTTAATAAGCTGATCGTTTTGATCAGCTAATTGGTCAACCAATCAACCAATTCAAAATTGGTGGATTTCCAAAAGTTTTAGACAACTTTATCTACAAATAGTACCACCTCTCATGTTTATTTTAGTTCATTAAAGAACAACATTATTTCGAAGTTAGTTGTAGTGGCCTTACGACTACATTATCGCAAGCTAAACACAGAATTAGTGCATGAATATGCCTGTTAATTCTGCAGAAGAGATTCGAGAAACATTCTATGTTATAAGAAAAATATATACAATTTTCTTAACTTTATTTTATTCATGCATATTCATTACTGTACATCTTTATTTACCAAATATTGTACACCTTACAATTAAATGTCGATAGGCGAGTCTACTACTTTTCCAACTATTTTGTAAAGTTGAAAACAAACGGAGAATCAATAGCATATTTTGTTCAAATTTTTATTTAAATATGTAAAAGTTTTAGATTCGCCCATCAATATTTTAAACCAGAATCAATATTTAAAACTCATAAAAAAACATTCAAAATTCTATCTACACACATTATCTGAATTTAGCTATCATGCAATAACCGTCTATCAATCCAATGCAAGTCACTTCATTTCGGTACCAAGGCGAAGGGCTGTAAGTGTAATCATCAAACTACACACATAGGGCTGCCAACTTTCAGATTTAATTGTACCAGACGCAATTAGGCGACAGAGCCATTTTTGTATGAAACCAGAAAAGCAAGAACTGTTTTTTAAACAAGATGATCCAATTAACAATACAGGGTACTAAACTGTCATGCCTACTCGACTAAAATGTATGAGACAGCAGATTTTCTTTTGTTCTGACAGGGTTGCTCCCATAGTAAAAGTTGTTCAGTTTGATGGGTAGAGTGTGTGGTTTAAAGGTTAATGATACTTTTCCTTACACCCTGTCTACATGTAACCCCTTGAACGTAACTAAATTGAAAACGGATTATCTTGACTTTAAAAGAATATCTTTCGACATACAAAGATTCTTCAAAAGCAGCTAAGGAATCTCTTTCTTTTAAGTTAGCAGCCCTACACACACAACAAAAAACATTCTACATACAAAATTCTTTTCAGTTCATTTTATTCGAAGACTTACATTTCAAATCGTATGTTTCCCTATTTAGGACCACCCCATTTCCTTCAGTCGGTAAACAAAATCTGTTCCATTATAACCGAATCTCAACCACTTACCTTTGAGTGAATGTATTTGGTCCTCGAGCATTCTGATGCGGTCCCGCGATGTCTTATTCTCGGAGACCAGCCGCTCCAACTCCCGCTGAGCTTCGGTCTTGAAGTCGTTGGCGACGCGCACTGTCATCAGGAGATCGCTTTGGAATTGCTTCCATTCCGCTTCCTGCAGAATTTCGTTAAATATGAAAACAAACGGTTCTTAAGCAGTTTTTTTTGTGGGCAACAGGATAACAGGAGCCACCTATAATAATTCCAGCCAAAAACTCACTATGTACAAAAAGCTTATACAGGGTCCGACTTAAAATGCTGACAGTTTTTTAAGAGGATTATCAGACCATCAAACTGAACAACGTTTTCTATGGGACCAACATCGAAATCGCGAAAAAAATCAGCTGTCCCATACATTTGGCTCGCGTAGGTTTGCACTTTTGTAAGGAACAGCTGTTTTTTTTCGCGATTTCAATGTTGGTGCCGTAGAGAAAGTTGTTCAGTTTGACGGTCTGATCATCCCCTTAAAAAAGTGTCAGCATATTAAGAACCTACATAGGGGAACCTATCGCAATATCTGCTTTAATTACAGGTGCAAGGTAGTCTGTACCAGATATTATGACCATTCCTAAAGATGTGGTCTTTATTAGAGGATAAATTTCCTTTAGACTATGTTTTGTCGTTATCATAAAAAAGGTAAAACAAAGAAACTCTCTTGGCTTGTCAATTACGAATGGCATAGCATAGCATAGCATATGCTCACGACCATATTCCCCGAGGGGGTAGTCAGAGATATTCTGAAACCTCAGAACATTCACGTTTCACCAGTAGTACCGAAAATCTGTCCGGTGTGACGGGGGGTGAGCCCGAACACCCGAAATACGAATGGAATGATGTAAAACGAGCTTCAGAAGTGGTGAAACAGGCCCTTAATCTTAATAAATGTAAAAAGCACTAACGTCCCGCTCTCTATCCCTGGCCAGCTGTGTGTTCCTCGCGCGCGCGTCCTGTAACTGCCTCTCCAGTTCAGCGGCGTGCGCCAACGCCTCCCCGGCGCGCGTCATCAGCGCCAGCTTCTCTTCTGTAGCCACTTGCACCTGGAACGGATGATTGATTGATAACTATTCACAACCTGGGCTCCTACACAAAGTATCTTTCGATTAGCGTTAACGACAGTACAAAACATAAAAATGTATGGACTTGACATATGGTGACGAAAACAAACGTCAAAATGTTTCGATCGCTAATGTCAAATCCATAAATTCTGTCATTTTCTACTTGCGTCAACGCCAATAGAATGTCACTTTGTCTAGGGGGCTGGGCCCTTAGACAAAGTATCTTTCGATTAGCGTTAACGACAGTACAAAACATAAAAATGTATGGACTTGACATATGGTGACGAAAGCAAACGTCAAAATGTTTCGATCGCTAATGTCAAATCCATACATTCTGTCATTTTCTACTAGCGTCAACGCCAATAGAATGTCACTTTGTCTAGGGGGGCTGGGCAGGACACTTGGCTAGACGGGACGGTGAACCAAGGCAGTATCAGAGTGATGGCCCAGAGAGGAACTGAGATCAGTAGGCAGACCACCAGCACGATGGTCTGATGACATTGTGAGGTTGATGGGTTTTCATTGCATCAGATTAACACAGGATCGTAAGAAATGGCGCAATAAAAGGGAGGCATATGCCCAGCATTGGGTTCATATGGGCTGATTTGATTGATTGATCGTTTAATAGATTAACAACCTGTATCTGAAGCTCGGCTATGTTCTCCTGCAAGGTGTTCACTTCCCCCTGCAGCGCAGTCTTCTCTTGCCGCAGCTGCTCTATCTGGAATTCCAGCTCTGAGATCGTCGACTTGGCGTTGTTGCGCGACACCTGCATACAGAAACAGAAAAATGTTTAGAGGAATGACTCTTCATCTTCCACCTTAACACTGTTAGAATACTAAATTTTTCCCGTGGACATCGTACGGTCGGCAACGAAACTTGATTAATACTTTTCCTTATTTTCATAACAAAGATGATAAATGTTCATCAACTTTCGTTATCGACTGTTACAATCGACTGCAGCAGACATGAGATGATGAATATGTTTCTCACTGGATATCCATACATGCCTGTACCTATATAATTTAAGCTAGAGTCCACTACGCAGTCCACTATTCAAGGAATCGCGTTAACATAGGCGACCCGTAGGCCTACCATGAGTTTTCACTGTACGTTACTACTGTATTTTCATCACCAATTCGTATGGCAGAAATTAGTTCTCAACGTAACCACTAGGAGCGCTGTACGAAATTCAATACAAAATTGGCGACGCAAATACAGTAGTAACGTACAGTGAAAACTCATGGTATACCTACAGAACAGTACTAGGGTTGGCACAAATTCTGCGCGCTGTCACTCAGTCTACATACGCTAAGCTAAGTAGTATAACGTAGGTCACCAGCGCGTCGTCGTGCAGCCTCCTCGCGTCGGAGTGTGCGCGGTCGAGCTGGCGCTGCGCGTGCGCGAGTCTGTCCGCGAGCGTGTTGGCGCGCGCCTGCGCGGCGTCCGCGTCGCGTCGCGCCGCCGCGGCCGCTGCTTCCGCTTCCGCCGCTCCCTCCGCTACCCCAGCTCGTTCCGCTAGCTGTAAGATACATTTTTTAGGGCCATTTCACCACTTTTGGACAAGTTCTTGTTAGCTTATCCGACAGCTCCTTTGACAGATTTTGCATGAAGAATATGTCAAATGAGCTGTCGGATAAACTAACAAGAACTTATCCAAAAGTGGTGAAGCAGGCCCTTAGTAATTTAAAAAAGCTCAAATGGAATAGCTACTTGAACGAAAAGAAAATTTAAAATCTAACCACGGTAGTATCCGCTATATTGTATTTATGATCTATTTCTATTCACGACGATAATTATAATCAAATTTTACGGGCTATTTCTTATTACGAAATTGTTATAAACAACAAAGTTTTCAAAACTTGCACGTCATACTACTTGTCGCGGCAAGCGCGGCTTTCACTCACGGAAAAGCGCGCGAACAGGATATTTTCTATGGAGCAAAGGCGCGTCGCGCGCGTGCAGAAAAATCATACTAGACGTGATGGGTACCAATTCTTACTTTAAAGCCCTCGCGTCGCGGCGCCTGCTTCTTGCTCTCACTGCTGCCTCTCCGCTTCTAGTACCCTGTGGAGTCCACAAGTGTTTACCTTGGCCTTGGCGGCGTCGAGCAGGTCGCTGAAGGTGGTGACCTGGTGCTGCCTAGCGGCCGCCATCTCCCTTGCCGCGCCTGCTTCTTGCTCCCACTGCTGCCTCTCCGCTTCTGATCGTTCCAGGGTCCCTTCTAACACCCTGTCGAGTACACATATCAAGTTGTAAAACACATTTGTAGATGTCGAATTTTAAGCAAACAACGTTTTGACGTTTAACAATCCTAAAAATTTAGCATATGCTCACGACTATACTCCCCGAGGGGGTAGTCAGAGATATTCTGAAACCTCCGAACTTCCACGTTTCACCAGTAGTACCGAAACAGTGTCCAGTCTGACGGGGGGGTGAGCCCATCGCCACTTACTCGTATAATGGAAAGTGGGTACAATAAATGCCTCATAATTGAAGCATGCAGGTTTCCTTACGATGTTTTCCTTTACCGAAAAGCCAGTGGTGTAAAACTTAAATAATTATGTTAATGTTGAACCTATACTCCAATTTATACTGGTTGGGATATTGCAGCAAGGTTTCTGACCGGGAAAGTACTGTTTTGAGTTTATTCATTTATGTTATTGGCAGTCTTGATCGGAAACCTAAAGATTAATCAATAGTCGACAATATTAGGCGAAGGCACTATTATCGGGAAAAATAAAGCAGTTAAATTGAATTTAAATGTAATTCAAAATATTCCTTTCAAGTCTTACCTAACTCTTTCAGTCAGCGTATCATTTTCTTTGGTTTTTTCTTCTAATGCTGTTTTGGTTTGCGTTACGTCTGCTTCTAGTTGTTCCTGCTTTGCTAGTAGATGTCGCCGCTCTTCTTGAGACAACTGCAAATAAATAGTCGAGACTTTAGAAAAACTAAAACCAAATCAATGAGGTTGGTTTCCTTCGGTTTTAAGGGCAGGTCCTGCGCAGGAAACTGAAAATACAAGGCAAATTTTACTTCAAAAAACACTTTATCGATCAATGAATTTTAATCTTGTTTTTAATTAACCGTAGGCGTTGCCGGACGCTCAGTACAAATCGTAGCGATTCAATTGTTCAGGTGCAGTTGCAAAATCGCTTTTTCAGTGTGCGTAGGATTGGGGTTTTAATTAAAACTTTAAATAACCTTTAGAACGGCGAGCAGCTGTTGGTCGGTGTCTCCAGACATGAGAGTCTCCGGCTCCACGCCTTCCCGGAGCAGCATCTCTTGCAGAGTATCCACCTGAAATATAATATTAACATTTTTATTAAAGTATTGAGTTCTCTATCGTTGCCCGCTGTATTATTGTGACCGGTGATGTTACTTTAGTCCTCAAGCTTCTCAGTCTGCCGGCACTGGGAGTCGAGCAGCACTTGCTTCTCATGCGGCAGCCGCTCGTTGTGACGTTACCTTAGTGCGACTGTCCTCAAGCTTCTCAGTCTGCCAGCACAGGGACTCGAGCAGCACTTGCTTCTCGTGCGGCAGCCGCTCGTTGTGATGTTACCTTAGTGCGACTGTCCTCAAGCTTCTCAGTCTGCCGGCACAGGGACTCGAGCAGCACTTGCTTCTCGTCCGCCAGCCGCTCGTTGTGATGTTACCTTAGTGCGACTGTCCTCAAGCTTCTCAGTCTGCCAGCACAGGGACTCGAGCAGCACTTGCTTCTCGTCCGCCAGCCGCTCGTTGTGATGTTACCTTAGTGCGACTGTCCTCAAGCTTCTCAGTCTGCCGGCACAGGGACTCGAGCAGCACTTGCTTCTCGTCCGCCAGCCGCTCGTTGTGATGTTACCTTAGTGCGACTGTCCTCAAGCTTCTCAGTCTGCCGGCACAGGGACTCGAGCAGCACTTGCTTCTCGTCCGCCAGCCGCTCGTTGTGATGTTACCTTAGTGCGACTGTCCTCAAGCTTCTCAGTCTGCCAGCACAGGGACTCGAGCAGCACTTGCTTCTCGTGCGGCAGCCGCTCGTTGTGACGTTACCTTAGTGCGACTGTCCTCAAGCTTCTCAGTCTGCCGGCACAGGGACTCGAGCAGCACTTGCTTCTCGTGCGGCAGCCGCTCGTTGTGATGTTACCTTAGTGCGACTGTCCTCAAGCTTCTCAGTCTGCCGGCACAGGGACTCGAGCAGCACTTGCTTCTCGTGCGGCAGCCGCTCGTTGTGATGTTACCTTAGTGCGACTGTCCTCAAGCTTCTCAGTCTGCCGGCACAGGGACTCGAGCAGCACTTGCTTCTCGTGCGGCAGCCGCTCGTTGTGATGTTACCTTAGTGCGACTGTCCTCAAGCTTCTCAGTCTGCCGGCACAGGGACTCGAGCAGCACTTGCTTCTCGTCCGCCAGCCGCTCGTTGTCCGCGTGAGCGTCCGCTAATTGTGACTGGAGGTCCGCCAACTCCGCAAGCGTCGCTTGAAGCTCTTCACTTGTACTGAAAGATATGATTTTTATAATGAGATCATGGTGATGCAAAATATTGAAGAGGTCCTGATTTACCTGGCTTCATAGACAAATAATCCTAAAGATATCATCTTAGGTTCACATTGCAACGATGCCTGAATTATGATCGTGGGTTCAAGTAAATGGAATAGGAGATTTTTTTACCTGTAATGGTGCTCTTCCATTTGCAGGATGCGGTCCTGGAGGCAGGCGACGGACACCTCGCTGAGAGACGATGACGAATGCTTGTCCCATTCTGGAGTACTCGCGTCTACGCTGTCACCTTCACCCTGCAACCATACATGATGCACTTTACTTCCACATGCTAAAGATAAGGACATGCCGTGTGGCATTTGAAACAGAAACAAACCCCCGTCTGGGTTGGTTTGGTTCTGTTGGTGTTGTGAGATGAGACTTAACTTATCAGACATCGTCAATATCGTTAATGCCCTCATCAGCATGAGACTTCACCTTAGAACATAGTGGTTTGAGAATTCCATCAGATTCAAGAGTGTAAGGATGCCTTCCTACTGGAGCTGTGCTAGGAAGCTGGGCTGTGCGAGGTTGCGCATCCCCCGCACACATCTTTAGCTCACATTGTATGAAAAATCTCGCTCTGCTAATCCCTTTTCCACTAAGATATGCCCTGTGTGAGGCTAGGAAAATGAAGCAGTCCTATTTGTGGATTTTTCTATCGCTCACAACTCAGCTTGAGTCACATTTGGCCCCGGATAATTTTGCTAGACATTGGCGTGCCTATTCGTTAAATCTGATAAATGATTAAAAAGAAGCGGCATGAAAATATTCTGCCACGGCTACCTGACTAGAAACTTGTCTCCACCCACGGCTCGGGTGTTGAAGTTGAAGTTGGATGTTGAATGTATTAACTTTGTGGGCGAGCGCGGCTCAGGTGGTGGAGTACAACCCAATACCAAGGTTGCAATGGGACTTATACAGGGTGAAGTAGAATGTACTAACGTTGTGGGCGAGCGCGATGGAGGCGGGCGCGGAGGAGTGCATGCGGCGCGGCGCGGGCGCGAGCAGCAGCTGCCGCTTCTCGCTGTCGGAGAGCGGCGAGTGCGCGACGCCGCGCAGCCGCGCGCGCAGCGCACCGTTCTCGTCCGCCAGCCGCTCCAGCGCCGCTCCCCGCTCCGCTTCCATTGACTGCAGACATACATTACCATACAACCATTGACAAAGTAAACGATAGATAAAAATATAAAGCAAGATATAACGCTAATTGACATCCATTCACACTTATAACAACCGTCCATTAGAATAAGCGAGATGTCAATAGTAAACAGATGCCATCTTCAAACCTTGTGTCAGGCAACTGGAGGACGTTATATCCTTAGTTTAGGTTAGGCTTAAATGGTGGTGAGATTTGTTTAACTGATATTGCCGGTCTTTATTGATAAGTCAATGATTGAAACAATTCAAAACCAGACTGCTACAGTATCCGCTATATTGGGTTTATGATGGCGTCATTTTCTTTATGAAACTCAGCGCCTCCTCGAGTTTACATTTATTAATTCATTTAAAACAAGATAACAATGTATACCTTAATATGAATATAATTATAGACACTTCACTTGTCCAAACCGGTTGAATCGTGTTATATTTTATCCTCCTTCTGGCTTCGCCAACCGTAGAGTTAATACTAGTCAAATTGAGAATCTCCTTTCGAAATAAATAAATAATGGTAGCGACTGAATTTAAATATAAATAGCGATAGGCATTACACGTACTTGCCGAACCATCCCAAAGATGGTTGAAATCAGGCAAAAGAAGACTGGTAAAACGATGAACGGCAAAATGGGAAGAGTAAAGAACTATTCAGACATTTCTGCTTAGGACGCCATCATTATATCGCGTCTGTGCCCTTTATCTACATAGCTTCAAACGCTTTAGTTCAGCTCACAGCCGGTCAGCCTCGGTCGCTCGCTCCAGCAGCTATTCAACCTGAGCCTGGAGCTGCACCCGCGTTATCGCACTCACCTCCAGCACCTGCCTCAGCAACTGGATCTACATACCTTCAGACGCTCTAGTTCAGCTCGCAGCCGGTCAGCCTCGGTCGCCCGCTCCAGCAGTTCTTCGACCCGAGCCTGCAGCTGAGCCCGCTCCATAGCGCTCGCCTCCAGCGCTTGCCGCAGAGACTGGATCTCCCTGGCACCTGATGCCAGCGACACCTGTTGGCAGTTTATTAGAATTGACTTCGATTCCTTCACCTGGGAATCGTATAAGCCACTAAAGGGTGAAAGGCTTAAATTTAAATTAATTTTGCACGAAAAAAATTAAAGATTAATTGTGGTCATTCATCGAGCATGAATCTAAGTGCTATGTATAAATTTCATAACAACCAAACTCAGAACGAATGTTTGCAACAATCAGTGCGTACCGCACCCTATTTTTCTTCCCCTCAAATACCATAAAAAGGTAAATTAATATCGGAGATGAATTGTTTGAAATTCCCCTACATTTCAGATCTTCGATCGATAAAGAACAATTCCGTTTTCGGACAATATCACACAGCTATTAAAAAGTGAACCGTAAAGAATTTAATTAAACAGTAGTGACTAACCTCAGATGGTATCCTGGGCCTGAGCTCGACCTCCTGGAAGCCCGGCATGTGTTCAGCATTCAGCGTGACCGGCAGGCTGATACACTCCTGCGACCCTCGCTCGTCTACCGACCCCAGTTCTTCTGCGCTCCCATAATCATGATGAGTTCTCGCATCTTCATATTCCCCTTCTCTCAACTCTGGGTCTTCTAAAACTGCATTGTTATTCCCAAGGTCTTTCTTCTTGTGAGCTTTGTGAAGTTTCTCTTTGGAGCCGAAGATTTTAAGCGACTTGTCTCTTGCTGGGGCAACTTTGTGGTGCTTCGAGTCGAGGCTGGACACGGAAGGGGCTCCTTTCAACGTAGATTCCTGTTTCCCCTGACTAGAGGGTCCTCTACGGAACAACGATTTGAATTTCATCATCGTGGCGGTTTATTTCATGTTCGTTTCGTTTCACTGATCGAATAAGTTTGTTTGCATGTTCGTTTATTTATTACTAACACTTGTTTCGTTGTGATCGGAATGATTTGGCGTTTTTGTTTGGTTCTAAGCTGAAATTTCGATTATTCCAGTCTTGATTTGACGTCAATTAATATCGGAAGTACATGGTTATCTGATTATGAATTAAAACGTTTTAATAACGCAGATAAGTTAATAGTACTATAGATACTCGTAGATAGGTAGGTGTAGGTATAAATACACGTGCCACTTTGTGCTGTGATGCTGAGTACAGTGAACATGACGTGCTAGCGTTCACTTAATTAAATAATGCAGTAAGGTTGACTTGTGATGCATATTCACGACATCGTGTACACATTGGTATTTAAGGACAACGTATTATTAAACGTAATTTGCAAACCTTTGCTATGATCTTGGCTTTGAACGGATAAAATGAAGGGAAATAGTATGTGTTCAGTAGGCGCCACGAGTTTACATTTGTTAGTTTTATTTGTATTGAATTTCGTAAAGCACTTCTAGCGATTATTTACTTTGAGAACTTTGACACATAAAATGCGAGCCGAAACTTAATACAGTGTCATCTTGAGGTAGGGTTGCTGAGTACCCTTACTATACTGCATATATAAGACAAAGGACACGGGGCAAAAATGTATGGCCACTGGTCCAAGAGCCCCCCGCTACGGCACAGGTAGGGACAGTTAGAGGATACCCTAACGTACATGGTGTACAGCGGGCATCAAAATATTTTCTAGAGAAAAAATGATACAGCCGATACAGGGTGTTTTATTTTTACGTGCTCATTTTAAGAAGAAATTATTTTTACATTATGGCCCAAAAGATGTAATTTCTTTCGGGGTGATCAGACACTTAAAACAGTCATGATTAAGCGTGCAACAGTAAGAAGGCTCACGTGAACTAGAATGTCAATTTCAGGATGGAATAACGATTTACTTTTTTACGAGATGCTAAGGTTTAAAGATTTTTTGCATTGTATAAAAAATGCTCTATATTAAACCCCCTTTCAAACGTAGTATGCCACTTAGGGCACTGGCGGCTCTTGGACCACTCCTCTGGTCCTTTCAATATCAGTGTCGGTTGTTATGGTTGTATTTATGTTAAATGTTGTGTATGAAAAATATTCAAGATATTAGAACGATTGCATTATGAGGAATGCAGGAACCTCTAATTTTAATTTTGTCTAGAAAGAAAGTGCTAGCAGGAACTCAAATTGTTCACCACACAGTGGCAGCCTAGCATGCAACTCTATCTGTGTTTAAACACAATTACCCGACGTTCGTCAATTTAGCCCGTAATCCCCTAGTTGGAATGGCGGACATGCATCGCCCCTTTCCCGCATGCAAATAGATAGGGGGACCGCACCTAGTGGGGAAACCTTTGTCTTTTGTGTTGAACCTTTTCGTCCAAGTCAATTGCTTTTGTTTGGTGAAGATACACCTTACTTGTCTACTCTATAAGTACTGTTATAAAACTGTAAGAGTGCTGTGTTTGAACGTTAAATATTTTCCAGAAAAAATACTCGGAATATAGCGTCTTTGAACCCAAAATAATAGTCTGTTTGTTCGACCCTATTTTTATGACACGTAGGTGGCATTCTGTAAAATACCTTTTTTGTCTCTTTTTCTTTTACTAACTAATCTCCAAATAAAAGATAATGGTGAAAAGCTATGAATCATAATACCTAGTATTATTCGGTACTTTCGCTAATCCAATGCATATGTGTTTTATTTGTAAAACAATTGAAGGAAACAATATATTGAGCCAATCCTAAACTAGGTACAACAGAGTACTATAACTAGGTACTAACTCATCGCCACACAAAAAATAATGGCGGAAAGCTATGATCTCTAATAGTATTTTCTTTCAGCAATTTCGTCAATAATCCAATATATGTACAGGGTGTAAGGAAAAGTATCATTTACCTTTAAAACCACATACTCTACCCATCAAACTGAACAACATTTACTATGGGAGCAAATATGTCAGCGCATAAAAAAATGCATCTATTCCATACTAAACTGCAATGCCTACTCGACTAAAATGTATGGCGCGGTTTAAAAAGAAGAAACGTGTGGCTGTGGCGGATAGTTAAAGTAACACAATTATAAACCCTATAGTACGTAGCATTGCGTCGTTTAGAGAATTACGCCCACGCCTCCAAGCTTTGACTATTTATATGTGGACTGGTTACGCGTGTAATTCTACTAACAAACATTTCTGCCACTTTTTGCGGGGGGCGAGGTAACATGAAATCCGCAACTTTGGATTTTATTCCCCATAACTTTAGATTCTAATTTTGAATGTTAAAAATCATGAAAAGTAGTCTCGTGTGACCCCAAACGTTCTAAGTTCGAAGTTATTATTTCGCAATTATAGGCTGTCTCGTTTAGTGATAAGGTGTAAAATTGAATGTAAATGCACAAGATCAATTGTGCTTATACCGTGGCAGAGGGGAAATGCTACCGCAAGGCTAGTCCTTATAATAATTGGTCAAAGCCTCCAGGTGACGTCACCTGGATCACCTGGAGGCGCGGGCGGGATTCTCCTTTACGACAAAAACGACGCTATGCTAGGTAGTTCAAGGTTTATATTGTGTTACTTACATTTTCAGCCACCACCACACGTAATAGAACCCACTATGTAATATTATTAGTTCAGTCTAGCCTCTATGAATGGAACTAATTAAATATGAGCTCATTCATGTTTGTGAATAATAGAACCGTTTACGCAATGTTTTTATTTCAGATGACGTTTTTCCTCTGCGGTTGTTTGTCTCGATCGTTAGACGTGTTATTTTTTAGCTTTTACCCTTTAGATCTTAGGTCACTTAATAGTAGTAGTAAGTAAACATTAAATTACAAATTAAAGAAAAAACATCAACGCCAAAAACAAACATTTAGGAAGTAAACAGTAAAAAAATATATAATATAAGCAAATCGTTAGCTAAAGTGTCAAACCTCGTAACTCCGTTTTATTTTTAAAATTACATTTTATACATTGTTATTACTAATTTCTGAATGCATCCATGGCACAACTCTTAAATCCTTTTAAAAAGCAGTTACACTGCTTAAATGATACTTTAAATGATACTTTAAATGATACTGTAAATAATACTTTTAAAAAGCAGTGTAACTGCTTTTAAAACGATTTCGAGTTTCGGTACTACATGAAACGTGGATGTTCTGAGGTTTCAGAATATCTCTGACTACCCCCTCGGGGAATATAGTCGTGAGCATATGCTATGCTTTATTACTAATTTCTGTATGCATCCATAGCACAACTCTTAAATCCTTTTACAAAGCAGTTACAATTTAAAATGATGAAATAGAAAACCATATAACTCTGGGCTGCCATTGTTCGTGGTGACGTTTTTTGTGCCTCCTGTAAAATTTGATCTAATGGAGTTACGAGGTCTGACACTTTAGTCGACGAAATGTATTTACTTTACTTCTTAATATCGAAATCGCGAAAAAAAAATCTGCTGTCCCATACAAAACTACCAACCTAACTCGACCCGAATGAATGGGACAGCAGATTTTTTTTTTCGCGATTTCGATATTGGTCCCATAGAGAAAGTTGTTCAGTTTGATGGTCTGATACTGCCCTTAAAATAGTTTCAGCTAATTTTGTTAGACCTTATATAATAAAACAAAAACACAAAACCCAACCCTCGCAATGCTTTCACTAATAATTTTCGAAACTGCCTCACCCACTGTCCCAATTAAGCCGCTATATTGAATAGAAGCACGCAACAAGCCTGCGTTACTACGTTGTATGATTTGTATGTAAAGTAAGTAAATGTATGATTTGTATGTGGATGCAGTGCAGCTACGGATATGGGCCTGTTTAGTATTTGTAGCGGGTTACTGACACAATCTTACTGTTTTTATTACAGTACTAGCTTTCGCCCGCGACTTCATCAGCGTTTACTATAAGAGGATATTCCTGATAAAGCGCTCCATACAAAACGAAGTTATGTCCTAGTTTGGACATTCAGTAATTAATTTTGAAAAAAATGTTGTTAACTCTATACAAGGTGTAAGGAAAAGTATCATTAACCTTAAACCACAAACTCTACCCATCAACCTGAACAACTTTTACTATGGGTCCAAACGTGACAGAACAAAAAAAAATCTGCTTTTTCATACGTTTAAGTCGTGGAGGCATTGCAGATTGGTAAGGTACAGGAAAGGTTTGATCCCATAGTAAGCGGTGTTCATTTTGATGGATGGAGTATGTGGTTTAAAGTTTAATGATACTTTTCCTAACACCCTTTATAGAAACCAATATCTGTGTCAGTACCTTGTTAGATTTCCGTTTAAATATTAAGTTCCAATATTAAGTTATTATATCTCAACGATTTCTATACAAATATTAAATTAATTGTAACATTCAAACTAAATAGTTGAACGGAAATCTGAGGAGGTACCGACTCAGATATTGGTTTCTAGATTGTGTTAACCGTTTTTTTTTAATTTAATTGGTTAATATTGAAAACAGGACGAAACTTCGTTTGTATGCAGCGCGCTCGAACTAAAGTATTTTTTTAAAGTATCCGTCAGTCAAACAAATCAGCCCACATCAACCCACTGCTGGGCATAAGCGTCCCTTTTAATAGTACCTATCGTGTGTTAATCCAGAACATATTATATCGTATGCCAAAGATCTGAATCCGTGCAGGCGTTCAAGCGTGATCTACACCAACATCGTCACAAACTTTCAGATTTATAACATTAGTGCGATAGGATCTCCACTGCTACTTTTCTTTTTCAATTAACTTTCAGAAAATTTTACTTGAAGTTCAAATGAGGGTAAAGTCTCATACCTTTGACTATTTATATGTGGACTGGCTACGCGTGTAATTCTACTAACAAACATTTCTGCCACTTTTTGCGAGGGGCGAGGTAACATGAAATCCGCAACTTTGGATTTTATTCCCCATAACTTTAGATTCTAATTTTGAATGTTAAAAATCATGAAAAGTAGTCTCGTGTGAACCCCAAACGTTCTAAGTTCGAAGTTATTATTTCGCAATTATAGGCTGTCTAGTTTAGTGTTAAGGTGTAAAATTGAATGTAAATGCACAAGATCAATTGTGCTTATACCGTGGCAGAGGGGAAATGCTACTGCAAGGCTAGTCCTTATAATAATTAGTCAAAGTCTCATACTGACCCATACAGTTTTACAAATACATATTTTTAATCATTTGTTTTAATTTCAACTTCTTCTTCTTCTTATCGTGTGGGCAAGCCCTGGTGTCAGAGTTTTTTCAGACCGCCTTACGGCCTCTGACGTTGTTTTTATGTAACGACTACTACCACCAGAGATAGTAGCCGGGACAAACGGCTTAACGTGCCATCCGAAGCACGGAGTCAACTTTCTTTTCAGACAATCAGGTGAGTCAGCCTGCAATTTCCTAACCAACTGGGGAAAAACGCACAAAGTGACATCACTAGGTGTCCCCCGTGGGAATCGAACCCACGAATTCCGGGTCAAGAGCCCAATGCTTTTAACCACTAGACCACAAACCACCTATACAAAGCCAAATACTTTAGGGTGCTCTGTAAATATGTGATCAAAGTGGAACAGATAAAACAAATTTTTATGTAAATATTCTATAACAGATAATGTGACAGGTAGGGGGAAGTCCCCTAGTGGCGGACACCTAAGGTTATTTATAAATAAAATAAAAAATATTTTACGAAATGTTTATTAAATTATGACTTATGTTAGATAACAAAGTTAGAAATCAAATTAAATTAACAAAAATGCAACCTCTGCTAAAAAATAATTAATACTATCAATCAAACTTTGGTAACAAAAAATATAATTTTAAAAAGTGGCACCTAGTACCGGACGAATATTTGTGCCATACCCCTAGCACCGGACATTTCAAAATAACCTGCATCGATCACATATGTAGCCATCTCCACACTCTGGAATGTCTGCACATGCTTCATGTACCCACCCACGACAGGATGAGCACTGGATCCAGTCTTCGTCAGTGTCTTCTAAGTTCTTTTGACATAACCTTATCAATAGCAGTTTGTAAGCTCTGTGGCTCCCAGGATGCTTTCTTTTTCTTCTCTTCCATTTTAATTATCTTCTTTCTTCTATACTCTAAAACAAAATTAAATAATTAGAATAAATGACGTAAATTTTCACAAGAAATATCAATATGTTTACTGTCCGGCGCTAAGGGACGACTTAGTGTCCGGTGCTAAGGGACAGACATTTTCGTTCATTAGGTGGTACCTACTAAAACTGTTTAAAAGATCTAATAATATTCTACCATTTTACGGATAACAATCAAGTACTACTTTTATCTTTGAATACCACTCAAATGTAAATGCATAAATATACTAGAATTACTTACATTGATATTTAGGTGACGCCGTGATTTTGCGCCTAAAACAGCAAACGGCTGCTCCCGCCGTGGCCGTGTGCGTCACTGGCGAGGCGCGGCGCGTGATCCTGTACCTGTGTGCCCCCCGCGCCCCTTTCACTTGTATTTTGAAATAAAAAGATTTATACTCGCTTAAATAGTACGAGTGTCCGGCGCTAGGTGCCGTCCGGCGTTACGGGACTTCCCCCTACCTATGTCACCATCACCATTATCAGTCAATTTTTTTTTTATCTTTGAGATTGTCACACAAATTATCTAGTCACATTTAAAGTACCAGAATCTAGCCTGGACTTGTATTATGATGACTAGACAACGATATAGAATACATAATATAGATACAAACATCCATGACTCTGGTACAAATATTCATATTCATCATACAAATATTTGTCCCTTACGGGATTCGAACCCGCAACCCTCGGCACAGCAGGCAGGTTCTCTAACGACTGTGCTATCGGGCCGTCTGTTTGATTGATAGTCTGATTAAAATTTGTCTGATATTGGATTATATTGCATAGGTCTCCCCAACAAAAGATCCCATAGTATCTACCTATACTTATGTAACATGTACAAGGTGTTACAAAAGTAAACATAAACTTTTAAGGGTGTTTAGACCATCAAACTGAACAACTTTCACTATGGGACCAACATAGAAATCGCAAAAAAAAACAGCTGTCCCATACATTTAGCTCGAGTAGATTTGTAGTTTAATATGGAACATCAGATTTTTTTTTCGCGATTTCGATATAGGTCTCACAGTGAAAGTTGTTCAGTTTGATGGTCTAAACCACGCCCTTAAATGTTTATTTGTATTTTTGTAACACCTTGTATTATACTTATTGTAAACTATTTTTTTTTTCAAAATTATGTCTTTCCAACATGTTCCTTTTGACGGTAGGAAGTCTGTCAATAAAACGTTAGTAGTCAAGAAATAGTTGTGTATTGACAATGTTATCGTAATATAGGTATTCCGTATTGCATTATCATTTATCAATGATAACTATAGATTATCTTCACTTAGTTAACTGAATAATGTATCGTGAGCCTCTAAAGATAACCTTATCGGAATGGCGATCTCAGACAAGGACGAAGATATCAATCAAATTTTTATTTCGGTTACTAGATGTAGATGAAGTTTTTCATACAATAATGATTCGAACAGCACTGTCACGCACTCCTGAAGTATGATTTTTGAAAGTGAAATCAGCAGTAGATAGATGCAATATCTCCATAGTAATTTTGACATTTTCAACTGCTGAGCTCAGCGAATGAGTTTCAAAAATCCCACTCCAGATTCGAATTGAAGAAAGTACCTATTGGATAATTGAGGGGAACACTGATGTTGTTAAAAAGGACATGGATAAATGCGAGTTCTCCATCGACGTTGTTCAAGTCCGAGCGAAGGGGAAGAAAGAGACAAGGAAAGCAGACCATGCTACCCAGCGGGACAGTAGCTAGGAAAATGATGATGATAGTGTAAAGTTTAAGCTCTAGTAGTAGCATGATAATACAGGGTCCAACTTAATACGTGGACAGTTTTTTAACAGGACGATCAGACCATCAAACTGAACAACTTTCTCAATGGGACCAACATTGAAATCACGAAAAAAAAATCTGCTGTTCCATACTAAGCTACAAATCTACTGAAACTAAATGTAATGGGACAGCAGATTTTAACAGTTTATCTTTAAAGTTTAAAATTATTATTTTTATTTTTTTACACCTTGTATAGGAGGAGGTAGAGAAGAGTATAAAAGAAGAGGATTCGTAGAAAAATTGGAATTATAGTCAGCAATTGATCAAAACTGTACCGTTTTGAGGGATCCAAAACCACATTCTGCTAACTAGATATAATAGCCCCCTATACAGTTAAAGATCAGTATAACTGCCACCCCAATCGCAACCCTATTGGTAAACTCGGAGCGACATCATAGATAAATTGAAGGTTATCTAAATTTAGACACGTCTCGCCTCTCCCTTATTTGGATCTAGTGTATGTTGAAAAGTACGAGTTATATCCTACTAATATTATAAATGCGAAAGTTTGTATGGATGGATGTATGTTTGTTACTCTTTCACGCATAAACTACTGAACGGATTTTGATGAAACTTGACACACAGATAGAATATGATCTGGATTAACACATAGGATACTTTTTCTACGCAGGCGGAGTCGCGGGCAACAGCTAGTAGCTTTATATGGCATAGGATCAAGGACAGGAATGTTTTTTAATTTCACACACCCTAATTCATACTCGAATGGAATTTTAGAATTTTTCGGATACTAATTATACTCCATTCCAAATAGCAATGAAAAATTAAGGCTATTTGGAATTACAGAAACAGAGATTTGAAACAGTTACTCTTACCTTATTCTTAAAACAGCTGAGATAGCGTCCAAGATATGTCGGATAGTATATCTTTCTCATAAATAAATCATATTTGCTAATCAGAATTGGCCAGAAAGCTATACACGAATCGGAAAATCTTTTCGTCCTTATTTGGAATGAAGTTTAGGATGTGCGACTATTAAAAATAGCACTCCAGGTTCTGAACGTTATTCCTAGATTAATTCTGTAGAGAATATTCACATTTAAGACGAAAATAGCCTTACAAAAAATAATATCGCTAAAAAGCTATTTCTTCCAGACAAACCTTAAACCAAGTATACAACTGCACGCTTAAAATGTCTTAGGTTGTAGCAAAGCTTTTTACCACCCCAAATGCGATAATAGTGGCGTGAGTTTATGTATGTAAGACCAGAGTAAAAATACTGAAGGCGAAAAAGATACTTTGACGGCAAAACAATAAATCAGGAAGAAATACCAACAACAGAGAGCATACATTGTTTCGTCCAAGTAGGCCATCAAAACCCAAAGTGACCATTCAACGAAGATTTATAATCTGTTATTTCGATTGAAAAGTATCGAAGCAAGCAACTAGGACGGGTGAACGACCAGCATTGGCCGCCGGGAGGTCGCCAAGTTATTCCAATATGGAAGTCTGTATCATAATCGGTTTTAAATTCTAATTTTAGTGTTAGTGGCGTTAGATAATGGTATTTGATTTCGTTACTAAGGAAGATAAAGCCAAAAGTTACGCTCCAGATGCATACATTTCTTATTTCTTTAATATTTAAGATGACAGGTGTTAAGAGAAGTTTATTCCGAAGGCGTAAATGCTCGCTGCATACAAACGAAGTCTGGTGATATTTTCAACCAACCAATCCAACCAATTAAAACCAGTGACATTTTTCAGAAACAATCTAGAAACTAATCTCTATGTTTGTACGAAGTCAGATTTTCGTTAAAATATATAGTTTCAGAGCTAGGATTAATTTAAGATTTGTATGGAAATCTTTGAGGTACTGTAACTTTAAAACTATTTAACGAAAATCTGACTTCATACAAACATAGAGATTAGTTTCTAGATTGATTCTGAAAAATTTCATTGACTTTAATTGGTTAGTATTGAAAATATTACCAGACTTCCTTTGTATGGAGCGCGCTCGGAATTATATTCTCATAACCTCGGAAGCATAAATACGTAAGAAAAGCCAAATTGAAGGTGGTGGGAACCCGTTGGATGAGGGCAGCGCAGGACCGGTCGTTGTTGCGATCCTATGCCTATGCAAATGTGGATGTTTATCGGCTGAGATGATGATGAGCTGAATTTCGTCCATAGCTACTGTTTTGGTTACAGAAGCAAGATTTATTAAAAAACCAAACACAAATGCATTCTGTAGTTTCCTGAATCTGATGGAACGGGAAATTGATACGAGTGCCATTAGCAACACTGATGCTTTAGAAGAGTACAAGCTTGGCGCCATTGCTCTTGTTGTGTTTCGTGTTATTTGAAATTCGTAAAAAGTTGGTTTTAGTGATATTTGTGACATAATTTCGTGCGGATTGTGTACCAAACAGTTGCGTAAAGCGACCGACGTAACAGGAATCTCAAATAAATACGATAACAGAACATAAGTTTTGGTTCAAGTTAACTCGTACATGGTCATTTTGGCGGCAACTCGCGAGCTTACAAATCGACCATAGATTCATCGTCATCTATCATCCCATCATCAAAATAAAGAAAATAAAGAAAAAAATAACGAATGGCTCAAAAGGACTAGTATCCAGAGCCATTAAAGCCATTATAAAAAAAAAAAAAAAAAAAAGTACAACATCGACATTACAACCGTGTACACACGGCGACATAATCAAGCTACAAAAAACCAAAATAAGCTGGCCTCACGTAGGTCGAGTAACGGATAACATCGCGCCGCCAGCTTATATTGGTTTTGTATAGATTGCTGTGTCTCCTTGTGTACACTGTACACGGTGTGCATCAGAGATGTTAACGATACCTTAGTCGCCACTCACGACACAAGTGAGCTCAGCATGCCGCCTCAAAGAAAACAAACGAGGAAGATCGAAATGAACGCGCATTACTGGTTTCTCGTTTTATCGCTCTGTCGTGCGTGGCATAGTAGTCCTAATGTCGGGGTCGGTGCTATTCTGAGTGGGTCCACAGCACCAAATACCAGTGGATAACAGTTTACAGTCACTCCCAAGCGTAGATCTGAACCGCCAAATGCTACAAATAATTAAACCACCTGATATCTTCCATGCACAAGAAACCTCCCCATGGAAATCTCCCACTCTAGTTGCTCCCAAATTATCGATAATTTCTGAATGTACAAAGAAGAGAAAGTAGTCTTTGAATATTTATATATGGACTAGTTACGTGTGTATTTCTACTAACAAACATTTCTGCCACTTTTTGCGGTGGGCGAGGTAACATGAAATCCGCGGCTTTGGATTTTAGTCCCCAAACTTTAGATTCTAATTTTGATTTTTAAAATCATAAAAAGTAGTCTCGTGTGAACCCCAAACGAGATAAGTAGGCCTACCATGAGTTTTCACTGTACTTTACTACTGCAGTTACGTCACCAATTTTGTATTGAATTTCGTACAGCGCTCCTAGTGGTTACGTTGAGAACTAATTTCTGTCATACAAAATTTGTGACGGGACTACAGTAGTAAAGTGCAGTGAAAACTCATGGTAGGCCTACAGTTCGAAGTTATTGTTTCCAAATTATAGGCTGTTTAGTGATAAGGTATAAAATTGTATGTTAATTCACATGATCAATTGATCTTGTACCGTGGCAGAGGTGAAATGCTACCGCAAGGCTGGTTCCTATATAAATAGTCAAAGAAAGTAGTGCAAGAATTGGTTATTTGAATGAGCCTTTGCAAGTTTTTGATATGAAATAATGGATAGGAATTGTTGATAACAACATCAACTTAAGAGGATATGTGAAAAAAAATGGATTCTTAAAAGCATCATATATCATGAAGTACTAACATTAGGAGCATGATTTGCGGATATTTGTAAATTGAACATATAATTGAAGTTTTGATTAGAGCCAAAACACGATTAAGAGATATTTTCTCGATAGAAAATAAGCCAAAGTAGCCTCCGTCTTTATCGATAAACGCTTGGACCTGCTAAACGGTGAATAATAGAAACACGAGACTTGATTTAAAAAAAGAGATTGATATTTTATAAAGTTTGATTAGAGCAGAAATGAACTTACATAAATAGTACAATCACAATTAAATAAAGTTTGTTTTACGCTTGCATCGTTTCATTCGCGCGCGCCGCCCCATCTCTTTCTCACGCATCAGGCAGTAATATAAGCTATCACACGCCCATTTCACTTCAATAATTTTTCGACATAGGCCCTTAAGTAAATTATTTTAGATAGCTGAGAAGTTGTCGACAAAGCGATACAAAGCGTCACACGATAAAATTAACACTTGTGTACTCAAGAAATAGAATAGAACGCATTTATTTACCAGAATATGGTCTTGTATCTTAAGTAAATAACTCTGCCACACATGGCGGCTTGCTTCATAATGTCAATAAGTTAACAATTCAGTCAATTAATAAATAACAAACTTAAATGGACAAAATGTTTCTCTGATTGGTATTGACAGCGGTGTACAATTCTGAATTCAAATGTCATATTATTATCATCACTTGTCCTACAATCAAAATAGTAATGGGAGTCACGTTGCAGGTTCTGACCCGAACACTTGTCTCGCGTTGTTTTCGCGCGTCGCGTTTTTGCCTGCCACGAGGCTCCGCAATCCTCAATCTCTTCTTGTTCTAGATCAAAAACAATCCCTGAGATTGGGATAGATACTCCCATAAACTACATGTCATGTCCACTCAGTTACTAGTACCGTGACCATCAAAACACACCTTTATTTCTACACGAAAAGGGTTCAGAATTGTTCATAATGCTGACCGTACTATTTCGCATCCGTCCTGTCGTACAATTCGCGAATAACCTACCAACCGTCACAACGGCGCGCATGCAAACAAAAATGAACCGAGTCACTAGACACGAAAGCTTCATTTACAGTCTCCCTCTTTCATTCACGTGCTGGCAGCGTGAAATCGCTAGGGTTTTCAAGTCCCGCATTGACTAATCACAAAATGGCGGCAGTCTAAAGAGATTTGACCAAGAAGTTTACACGGTATACCTAACCTATTGCCATTCACCCTTAGGTGGGGATCTGCCATCAATCGTACCTGACCTATGGAGTGAGACAGGCCTGCCATTGCCTACTATTTTCTGCCAGAGGGGGGTGAGGTTATATACTGTGGTACTACTGAAGTTGATTCAGACTGTCCATGACTGACGCATGACGTTTCAACTTGAGTAACTAAACCACAATGGGACCAATTCAAGCAATATGGCGTCATTTTACACCGACATAACAAACCCATATAATACTGTGTAGCTAGCAGTAAATAGAATGACGACTTTCTCCAATTATCCACTCGGAGACCACTGACGTTTAACATTCCTATTTCATATAACTCACAGTAGTACCAAAGTTGTAACGTAGTTTTGAGACAGGAATCATAATCTTACGTTGCTGGAAACACAGGGTGAAATTGGTATCATTAGCATCATTTTAAACTAAGAGTCTACACATCAAACTGAACAACTTTTACTATGGGAGCAAACCGATCGGAGCCAATCCGCTGTTCCATAATACTAAACTGCCATGCCTACTGGACTCAAATGTATGCAAAATTGGTTAGTTTGATGGTAGACTCTTAGTTTAAAGGGATGCTAATGATATCAATTTCACCCTGTTGATACAATTGTATACAGGGACCTTCTTAATACGCTGGCGGTTCTTTAAGGGGATGATCAGACCATCAAACTAAACAACTATCTCTATTCGATTAACATCTAAATCGGGGAAGAAAACTACTCGACCCAAATGTATTGGAACAACCGTTTTTTTTTTCACGATTCCGTTGTTATTTCTATGATAGAAAGTTGTTTAGTTTGATAGTCTTATCATCCCCTTAAAAATCATCAGATGGACCCAGTTACGTTCGTTTTCAAGTCTTTAGATAAAATACGCCAACCGAAAGAATATTTTTCTACCAAAGACTGACTTTGTCGATATACACTCAAGAGCAATGAATCCGGGTCACCAACATACCTTAATATCTCGAAAACTAAGAATGATAGCTTATTCGAATAAAAAGTATTTTATATACTATTTAATACTTCACTTAAATTAATAACATTAATTTTCATTTTCATTTGTTTTACTTAGTTAAAATACACAAATTAAATAGTCTATAATATACTTTTTATTTGAAAAAACGAATATTCTTCGTTTCCGAGATATTAAGGTTTATGTTGTGGTTGACCCGTATTCATTGCTCTCTAGTGTATTTATATTTACAGTCGTACTAAAGCTATAAATGGTCTATGATACGTGACACTTGGTGGAATGGATGTCTGTTCTCTGCCCTCGTTAGGAGCAAAACGCAGTAAAGCAAAAGGTAAATGACCAGAGGACTCGACCTAGAAAGGTCGCTTCAGTCGCGTGCAAGCCTGTTTGTCTTAATGGCCTCTATTTCTATCTGTGATATAGTTTTAGTTAACCAAATTAAAATGTCGTTACGAGATAAGGATGTTAAGTGACATAATGACATAACTGTTTTGTCGGTCAGTATTTCTAGGAAGTTTCAATAAGATACCTCGTTTACTTCGATTTTTGAGGTCGAGGATGGAAAGTGTGATAGTTTTGTTTCAATCCAAATAAAATATATTGTTTACTGAACGTGGCGTGGTGGTACGTGAAGCCGTGGTGGTCCAGTGGCGAGTAACCTTGCCTGCCGTGCAGGAAGCGATGGTTCAATCCCCGTCCAGGCTGACTCGTACCAATGAGTTTTTCAGTATTTATGTACAATTTGCAACACCACAGGCTTCTCTTCTAAACCTGCATGCTTCAATTTCGAGGCCTGTATTGTATCCACTGTCCATTATAAGTGGCAATGGGCTCACCCCCCGTCACACTGGACAGAGTTTCGGTACTACTGGTGAAACGAGGATGTTCTGAGGTTTCAGAATATCTCTGACTACCCCCTCGGGGAATATAGTCGTGAGCATATGCTTTTACTGAACGTTTTCTTTTGTTTTTTCAAAGTAAGCTTATATCTAACTGGTGAATATTGTGTAGTTTCGATACTCGTGGGAATAAAAGCAGTGGTACAATTAGTTACTCTAAACAAAATGAGGGCCAAAAGAAAACATTGCAAGTTACAAGGTTGTGTTGTGGGTACAGATACTTTCTCTACTGGCATCTAAAACCTGTTTGAGGTTTGCAATCACATAGCTGGCTTGCAATGTAACAAGCTTTAGTTACTACATGCGTACAGTGATTCAATAAAAGTTCAAGAAATCGCGTTTAATTTTAACTCGGACTCTTAGAATAAGTATATGTCTAGAATGAGCCTAACGCTTCTACTGTATAAAACAAAACGGGCCAACTTTCTTAGGTTGGTGTCTTAGACTACTTATATGAGGACAAGTTACGCGTGTAATTCTACTAACAACTTTTCTGACACCTTTTGCGGGGGGCGAGGTAGCACGAGATACGCAACTTTGAATTTTATTCCATTAGTTTAGATTCTAATTTTGAATGTTAAAAATCATGAAAAACAGGGTCGTGTGAATCCCAAACGTCATAAGTTCGAAATTATTGTTCCGCAATTATAGGCTGTCGCGTTTAGTGATAAGGTATAAAATTGTATGTAAATGGTAAGATCTTTTGATCTTACACGTTGACAGAGGGGAAATGCTAAGGCGAGGAGGGTCCGTATATAATTCGTCTAAGGTTGGTGTGCCTGAGGCATCATACAAATTATGTCTGTGTGCGTGTATATGGATAGAGAGGCCAGTGCTGGTTGCAATTTTTTTCGACGCTTTCTTAGCTTCGACTGTCAATCTTATCATATAACCAAGCTCGGACTTATGATTGAAATTTTATACCGCGATGAAATCATCGAACTTCATAAAGGAGACGGTTAAAATATTGAATTTCAAAACGGTTAGTGAATACGAGTATGATTAATGAATGGTGTAGGGTTTAAATAAGTCATTAGAGTCGGTAGCACAAGAATGCAGTTCAGGAAAGGAAGGGCACGCCCGTCTGTCAGTCACTCGCCTCAGGCTTGGCGCCGATACAATCGTTACATGAATTGTTCTACGATACAAAATGAATTCTAATAATGGTGTCGACTAGAACCCATGAATATACAACGGTTATGTAAAATCAGTACATTTTTTGCTTACGATTCTGTCAGCATATTGATAAAGTATTATACATTAACATACTAAATAATGGACGCAAAGTCTAATATAAAATTCTCGAAAATGTGTCCCAGACTAACCGTCACAAAAGTAAATATCTTAATCGAAAACCCCTTTTTTTAAATAGGTAACTGTCTCATTAACAATATTTTCTATGTCTGAGATTTTAAAATGAAAGGATTACAGATATTTTTAGTAAAATAACGTCGTTTTTCGGTCCGACGAGTGACGTCACTCGTCGTAAACTCCTTGGTAAACTTAAAATAACTTTCCATTAAGAAAAAAATTATATTCACAATGTCAGAATTTGACATTTGATGTTGCCGTTTCTGTTTCAAGCATAGAGGCGGCAGGTGATATTTATAGTTTTAAATTAAGCAAAGGTTTTTCTCCACGGAGTTCGAATGATTTTCTCGCAACCACTTTTAATCGCAAAAAAAAAGAAAATTAGTTTCTTAAAATGATGTCTTCTATCCGTAAAAAAACTTGACATACCGAATTCCTATAATTCACATAATAATCTTTGAAGATGATACATCTTCAAAGGCATAAACGAAAATAATAAAGTCATATCGATAAGTGATCGGTATATTTATATTTATTAAAAGCGCCCACAAAACCACATGTGTTTACCAAATGCAGGCAATGAGTAATACTTCCAACAAACAGAATTCGACACTTTCGCTCCGTAGTCATAAAAAAACAATATCGTGAAAATATTCTATCGCCACGTAACAAAACAAGACAAGGAACAAAGCAGCTACCTTGGGGGACACTTGGACAAACAACGCGTTATCGAATCCAGCTTATTGGTCAGATCTGACGCAAGGTTGACTCCGCCATTATAATGGGCATTATGTTTGAGTGTGTAGTTGGGTATTTGTATCGAAAATATTAAATTTGCTTACTCGGGAGCGTTTGGTGATGACTAAAGCTGTCAACAGCTTCAGTCAGTAGCGTAGCGAGCAAATGCGCCGGGCGGCAAATTCAGGAAAAATATAAATTGATTGAGCTCTCTCTATAACCAATTCGTAGAGCAGAGAAAAGTCTAGATCGCTTCGCTCGCTCTTAGTTTCTGTTTTAGTTACTGTGCCTACACATAATCCTAAAGAGTTCTAACTACAGCTAAGACGTGGTGCTCAAAATTTCGAGCTTGCTTTGCTCCATCTATAGCTTTTACTTCGATTACTTTGCACAAGTTATGTACGTAAAAAGCTCTGGCTCGAACCGATTCGTATTGAGGAGAAAAGTCCAGCTCGCTCGAAGTTTAATATTTTTGCATAGATATACCAAAAGATGTCTAACCAGAACCGGAATAGATGTGCAAAAAAATGTCGAGCTACGCTTTGTTTTTTTGGTAAGATAAAGGGGCGGCAAAATGAGTCTGTGCCCCGGGCGGCAAAAACCCACGCTACGCCACTGTTGATAGTTTTAAGATTGAGGAAAATAAATGGTATTTGATCGGCGCTTCCGTTTAGTTCTTATGCTTAACATTCCCAATTTTTAGAATAAGAATCGATCAGATTACGAAAATTTTTAAAAGAAACCCATAATCTCAGGGATCAGTTTTCAATTGACGTAGATCAGTTTTATCTATTTTATTTATATGATTCGTTACACCTTCTCAGTCTCTCGTAGGTAGTTGTAAAATGATATTATAAGTAGCACATTCCATTATATCCACGATTGTACAACTTTATGTACTATACTATAAATTTTACATTTTACGCAAATATATAGCGTATAAATTAATCTCATTCGACGATCTCTCGTTATCCAAAATTATAAATGTTCTTTGAGTACTTTGTGTTCGAGGGGAAAGAAAGTCGTTCAAGTGAAGAATAACTTAAAGTTATCTATTTTAATGACTTCCTGTAACTGCATGTGCCTTTAAGTTACTTCGAAAGTAACTTATGCCTCGATAAGTTTTCATGTTCCTGTCGGTGGCGCGTTGCGGAGAGCTATGGAAACTCAATCTTGATATCTAGGTTCGGATCCGCACGGATGACATGCCATGTACCAATGAGTTTGTCTAATTTAAGTACGTAGTACCGACTGCTCTCAAACGGTGAAGGAAAATATCGTAACCTGCATGTCGCTGAAGAAGAAATTTCTATGCGTATGCGCACCGAGCATGCGTGGTGGACTAACGCTCATACAGGGTAAGCCTGTGCCCTGCAGTGGGACTTATATAGGTTGTAATTAAATACAACTTATATGTATTGTGTATGTAGTAAGACTGACTTACCAAGGAATAAGGCTTTTCTTATTCGTTTGTGAACTACATCTGCGATTGCCAATCTGGGGGTTGTCATTACAGCCATCTCTTCTTTATATGGAATGCAGACATACATGTCCAGCAATAGACAGAGCTATATGAATGTGGGATCTCATCCCAGGTATCTTAGGAATTTCAAGGCACAAAAAGATCTGCTTGAGCTAAGAATCTAGTTAGAGAGGTAGTAGTTCACTAAACTAATTTATAAACCGGCACATTGGAATAAAATAAACGCTATTATAATAAGATACCAGAGGATATTCTAAACTTGCCAGATAAAAAGTGTTTCCCATATTAAGCAAGTCCTCTGTAAGAAAGGCTACTATAAACTCGATGATTATATGAATGACCAAAATGTCTGGTCTTGACAATGCTACACAATGTAATTCAATATAGTATTTGTAAGTGTACTTTGTATTTTTTCGCTTTAAAAGATGTGTTGTAGAGTTTCTGGCCGCATCTTCTCTGCAACGGAACGGTAGAGTCAAAAATGACGTCAGAAAGCTCCATGTGATATTATTTTGAATAAAACATCTTGAATTTGAATGAGATTTATAGACATTGTCTTGAATGAACTTTTTTCTATTGCTATGTAAAAGTCATTTACAGTTTATGATACCACTCGTAACTCTGCTATTTCCGTTTCCACATAGCATTATGCCATCTTCCATTTTCAGTTTGTCCAAACGATTCTTTAAACAGCTTAATATATGCGTGAATTTATGCATTATTTATTAGAAGCCTTTTGTCTGGCAATCTTCGGTAATGTGGGCTCCCTTTTAACAAAAGAATTTGTTATTGAGAATCAACTTGTGTAAATAGGTACGTACAATGCATATGCATGTTCGTGGAGCATGGCAGGTAGACCATACCACGTCACTTTTCGTTAATGGAGAGTGAAGGTGACTTGGTGTTTTTATTCAATTGTATTTGCTACAATTTCATGCTTGAAAAGGTAGCTTTTGTTCGAAATATCCGGGATATGATCGTGAATTCATCATCTTCAAGTCTCTCAAGGCCCCGTAATTATTTGGGATCTGCATAGTAATATGTCATCCCATTCGTTTCATATCTAGTAGCAGGCCTGTCTCATTCCACAACAGCTCACTTTCGCTTGACGGCCGATTCCCACCGAGGGGTGAATGGCAATAGGTTAGGTATACCGTGTAAACTTCTTGGTCAAATCTGATTAGACTTGCCGCCATTTTGTGAGTAGTCAATGCGAGACTTGAAAACCCTAGCGATGTCACGCTGCCAGCACGTGAAAGAATGAAAGAGGGAGACTATGTAAAGGAAGCTTTCATGTCTAATGACTCGGTTAATTTTTGTTTACTTGTGATCGTTGGTAGGTTATTCGCGAATTGTACGATAGGACGGGTGCGAATAACTTTGCACCGTATTGCCATGCGGAGAGAGTCGCTATTTATTTAAATCTGTTTTCGAAGTGATTCTTCTGTACGGAGAGTCCTAGTTTTATTCTGTGCTAGTAGGTAGTAATCTGTTTTAAGCTGTTACATATATTAATTACCTGAGATTTTGTTTATTCTTTCGGTTCTTTCTTATAAATTTCCAAAACCATATTTTTTCCGCTTCTTCGTTCGCTCAGTGATATTTTGAGGGGAATAAGAATTGACTCCAATCCAAGTAAGTACATATGGCATAGTCGGAGACTGCATAATTTTGATTCTTAGATTTATTTTCGTGTTTTAGATTATTTTTTGCCTTACTGCGGACCACAAGAGGATAATGTTTCTTATATTTTAAGCAACAAGGGGCTTACGCTTTATTTATTTTTATGTATTTGGGGGTTTAGGGCCTTCTCAGGCTTGACTCCATATAACGAAAATCTGTTAACATACAAGCATAGAGATTAGTTTCTAGATTGTTTCTGAAAAATTTCCCTGACTTTAATTGGTTAGTATTGAAAATATAACCCGACTTCGTTTGTATGGAGCGCGCCAACGGTAATAAATACCCTTAATTTTACATTGGGGCTCGCATGGATTTCCATGACTTGGTAATACTATAAAATTACGTAGGTAGGTTATGTAGGTACCTAATTTCCGTATTTTTTTGTTTTTCTCAATCTTGTGTCTTTGACTTAAAACTTCCTTCATTCACATCGAGTAAAAACCCAGCATTATAATTGGATAATTGCTACTTTACGTGGGAATCTTCTAGAGGCGTCTAATTAATCATTAAAGCGGCAGTATTGGCATGGATCTTAACTGTTAAGATGACAATAAGCGTCGTGAGAATTTATCCACCTTCGAGTCAGTAATTTAACTATACAATATGTAAACTAACTGAAGGCAAACCTTTGAACCACGTACTCTATCAATCTGAACAACTTTTACTATGGGAGAAAACCTGTCAGCGCAAAAAATGCCTACACGATCGGATTGTCCACTGGAAGAGCCGGTTATTCCACGGGCGGCGTGTAGGTGAACTCGTCGATGAAGCGTCACGCACACACCGCCGCGATTTGTAGTAGTGAACCTAACATACAGCGATTGTACTGAAACTTTTTCTCTGTGGGGCATTTACCTACTCATGAGCTTGTTCTTTGTTATCTAAAATTGTAGTTTATGACAAAGAAATAATGTAGTTTTTGGTTTACATCTTAAGAATTTTCCATCTAAAGAGAATATGTCTAGTTTTGCAAACAAAAATTTGAATAAGTTAATATACCACATTACAATAGAAAATGATAAGATACAGGCTAACAAACAAGCAATTAACGTAAATAAAGACTCAGTTCAAATAAACATAAACTAGCATGCATTATTAATGTTAGCAATTGAAAGATATAGGTATTAAGGTACAGTACTAAGTCACAAGCGAGATAGTTTGAAGATTTAGCAGGAAAAGCAAGGTAGCGTTTACCTACGTAATGCAAACGGGTACAACATTGATTTAAGAGCATTTCTAACCTATCCTAGAGTTTAGAAAGTCCAAGACAGGACTAAAGCCCGATTTAAAATTCCACAAGTTAGCGAGTTAACATGCGAGCGTCAATTTGGTCGACGATGGTTTAAACGGGCTTTAAGATTGTTACAAATCTATAAGTAGGTAACTATTTCATGTAAATATTATATCCATGACAAATCGTCACAGGTCTATGCCACTACACTATAAATTTCTAAGAATTAAAGTAGTACAATATTAACGGCATTTACCACAGCTAAATCTATCAATAAATATTAATTCGTCAACTTTCACGTACAATAAGCACGTAAAATCTATTATCTCCCTTCACTATTCAACAAGATGTGAAAGCATAGACACTAAGTTAAATTTTTGTTGCACATCTGGTACAAACTCGTCTATGTACCCACCGACACTTCTCTTATTATTAAAAACACGTCAATCAATTCCGATCACTAACTTCGAATCACGTCACAGAAAAGCACAAAAACTACACTACAATCATACTTATAAACTTAGTTCGTTTCTTTTATCACTAAACATTAAAAAAAGTTCGAATAAAACGAAAGCAATCGGCTAAAGGCACGACATCCGCGGTCCAACGAACCAAACAAACTTGCCGTTCTCAATAAATTCAAGTGTCCAACGGTGTAAAGCTTGTCTTGCATTTCTTTCTATTACACTACCAATTTAAGAACACCGTGCGCTCTTTGAATTTCCCAAAGTGTACAATACAATATAATTTTGATCGGGTAGTACGTGGAGGAAAACAACATGCGGGTGGGAAGAGCACGGCAGTAGTTCAGCTGGTCCGTCTAGAAAAGGTAGGCAAGTTGTTTTCGAACGCGTTAGAACAAGACAGGTAGATGTACAAAAAAACTGAATCGTCATCACGTGCGTTATCCAAGTAAGACACCTTCGTGTTGTACTCTCACATAAAATTATACTGTATGTGGTTGTAATAAAATCTAAAATAGTACGGCATGTTTTGTAAAACGAACATGTTTACATTGCATAGTTGGTTCGCGCGAAAATTTGAATGAACTTATTCGATCAGAGACGCTTAGAAATATCTAAGTCTTATTTTGACGCTAAAATTAAATAAATAAATGCTTACCTCGTCAATGGCAGAGTTGAGACATTCCTACGAACTGTTTTTCCCTCGTTAGCATTCGTCCAAACATCATTATTGTTGATATTTTTCGTTAATTTCAGCTTCGACTTTTCTGCTACTTTAGGTTTTAAAGATGGCGGTAAGAGACTATCTTCTTTGACAGGAGGTTTGGGTGCAGATTTCTTTATTATTTGCAAGACTACGTTTGGACTTTTCAAGTCATGTTTGATAGGTTTAACAGGTTCAATGGGTTTTGGTCCTCCAGGATCGGGAGTCAATGGCTTGGCTCGAGTTGGTCGTTCAGGGTCTACTTTAGCAGGCCTTTTGACAGATAACTTGGTGCGTTCTATAGCTTTTCTAACTTTAACTTTTCCTGTAGATTCTGTTTCTATAGCTGGAAAAGACAATTGGCTCTCAAAAACTGGTCTATCCTTAATTATAACTGTTTTAAATGATTTAATTTTGTTTTACCTGTCCTAGGTCTGTTTCTAGTAACAGGTTTGGTCTCCGCGCTGCCTATTTTGGTAACTTCTTCGACGGTATAAGACGGGGCGGCCGGTACCGCCTTGATACGAGAGCTGAAGGTTGTCTTAAAGAAATTGGCAGATAATCCCCTCCGAAGTTGTGTTGCGCTGGTGGGCTGCCTAGAAATAAAAACAAAATTTCAAAAACGAAACTAGGGGACACCCGGGTTTGAACCGGGGACCTCTCGATCTGCAGTCGAATGCTCTACCACTGAGCTATATCCCCGATGGGCAATGAGTTGAAAACTCGCTTCACATCGTTATCTAACAAGCGCCCTCTACAAATGTAACCAGCGGAGCCAAAATCGTTCCGACGCTTGCAAATAGATGGCGCTAGTAGTATGTTATTTTGGTGCCAGCATACAAATAAAAAAGACTTTAAATATGTTATTTCCGCTGTAATCAATAATTTAAAATCATCATCCACAGCCTGAATCCAACCACTGTTGGGTATATGCCTCCAATAACTTAAGATACTTTAAAATAAATATGTATGTACATACTGGAGTTTGTTCTTATCAGGCACCCCTGGCGCCCTCTGCTGCATAACCTCCTCGATCTGGAGCAAAAAAAGCGGATAGGGTTTAAAAATTCTGTTATTTAAACCATTTTAATTGTTATTTTGATTTTCTGATGAGCGAAGAGAAAATCAAAGTGAAAGGAAATTTCTGTTGACTTAAATCACTTTGATATCAAAACACTCATATCAATTAATCATAATAGATTACTTGTACCACCATAAATCGGTATTCTCTAGTTTTTCGAACTCCTGACCACATTTTCACAATTCAATTACAGTGTAAATAATTAATGACAGTTGACATTTATTCGTAATTCATTTAATGGTTTTTATAAAAAGTTTGTAGTAGGAACACATACTGCCAGTTGCAAAGTACGTTCATTAAAGTTAATCCTCCATTAAATCTCTTGCTGTAATTTTTTGTCTCGAAGTAGTAAAATTTTATGAACTGACCGTTAGTTAATTTAATATTTTTAATTTTATTTTCTGCTCTCTGACTTGGCTTGAATATTTGAGCAAGGAATAAGCAAGGTGACCATTAACTTGCCTCCACCAATCTGCACTGGGCCCGCGTGGTGGAGTATAATACACTTCCTCTCACCCTTATTCATGAGTGGAGGCATTTGCCCTGCAGTGGGATATAACTTTCGATTTTCACTGACATTTTCCCAAAGCGAAGGAAATAATCATAGTTCTATACAGGGTGAAATTGATATCATTAGCATCCTTTTAAATGGAGAGTCTACCCATTAAACTGAACAACTTTTACTATGGGAGCAATCCGATCGGAGCAAAAAAGTATCAGCTGCTCCATACTAAACTGCAATGCCTACTCGACTCAAATGTATGCAACAGCAGATTTTTTTTTTTGCTCCGCTCGGATTGCTCCCATAGTAAAAGTTGTTTGATAGGTAGATTCATAGTTTAAAAGTATGCTAATGATATCAATTTCACCTGTATTGATGGTTTGTGGAAATACTTAATATCTTATTTGCAACAGCAAATTCAGGATGAGGTTAACTAAGTATGTTTTTGAAAATAATATGAAAGTCATATTAAGTTTTATGAGCCGAAAGAAATACAATTACAATATTTAATTTCGTAATTATACAGGGTGTATCTAACGGTTGTATCAAAAGACCCTAGTGATACTTTATGGAGAGGTTTAGATTAGATTAGACTCTCAAAATGAACAACTTTCACTATGAACATAAAGTAAAAAAAATCTTTCATAAAACTCTTGCTTTTCATTTTTTTCAATGTTGGGTACCATATGGAAGAAGGTTTTTCACTGACCTTATTTTTAGTCGTCATCGTCAACGTTAAATTTAAATGACAAAAATGCACTTGCAAAATGGCAAATTTCACATCAACAAGTTCACATAACGTTCAGTCTGGATTAGCACAGAGCGTTTAAACACCCAAACACCTCCTACAAATTAATATGACACCGCAGTTTAAAGTGCGCTGATTTTACAATTTTACTTGTGGTTCAATCGTATAGACTGTAGAGGCATGATTTTTATATTTTTTCTAGAGTTTACCCGCGACTTCGTCGGCACAAATCATATACCAGGTTTTAAGTCAGATCATAAGCTATCAAACCAAAAAAGTTTCATCAAAATCGGTTTAGGAGTTTTTGCGTGATGCTGTTACAAACAAACAGACATACAAAAATTCTAGAAAAGGTTGATTTGGAGTCAGGGATACCTAAAAACGATATTATAATCTTTCCCTTGTAAATATCTTCAATTTACAGACACAGTTCTGTTACAGTTTTATAATAGTTTGGATTAATATTGCATGCCGTGCAATTTTTTCATATGTGTGGAGTACGCTGCAACGTTTCGGCCTGCTTCGTCCGAGACGAAGTTTTGATACCAATTCAGAGTTCGCGGATAATATACAATGTGTTAATGAATAAGCGCAAAACCTCGTACACCCCAACTGATTTCTAACAAAATAATTATAATGAAACAATAATTTCATTGATAGTTAAAATTTACAGGTATTCGCATTTTAAGTTTTGAGGCAAAAATGATTTTTATCATTTCAGCAATGAATGAAGCATAACATAACATAAATATTCTTTATTTGCACACCAAAAACATACAGGAACAAAACAGAATACTAGAACGTAAGGGTACAAATGGCGAAGCATAGTGAAAGTTGTTCAGTTTGATGGTCTGGGTATCACCCTTTCAGTATTTGCTAGGCTGCCACTTACACATTGTACACACGGCATGTGTTAAAATTTACCATTCTGCTTCGTGTCCATGTTTTCCAAATCGCTAACACTCATCACTTGGACCACAAACCGGAGCATCCCACACTACACCCTTTATTTAAAATAAACAAAAACAAACAGTCAATGAACCGTATTGCAGTGATATCATAACATACTGTGTGCCGAATGTATAAATAAATTATTTGACATCTCTACCCTCCTCTTTGGTTTGCAAAAAAAGATAATATCCTCCCACTCACGAACTTAGCCCACCATTGGTCATACCTGGCCCAAAAGTTTTATCGGGTTTTGCTTGGCGCCATTGCTCTTGCTGTGTTTCGTGTTATTTGAAATTCGTAAAAAATTGGTTTTAGTGATATTTGTGACATAATTTCGTGCGGATTGTGTACCAAAACAGTTGCGTAAAGCGACCGACGTAACAGGAATCTCAAATAAATACGATAACAGAACATAAGTATTGGTTCAAGTTAACTCGTACATGGTAATTTTGGCGGCAACGCGCGAGCTTATGAAATCGACCACAGAGTCATCATTTATCATCCCATCATCAAAATAAAGAATATAAAGAAAAAAAATAACGAATGGTTCAAAAGGACTAGTATCCAGAGCCGTTAAAGACATTATAACAGCAACAAAAACAACAAGTTTTATTGTTTGTATGAATAATGATTTAATATGACTATGATCATAACAACATATTGGCTAGATCAAATCGGATTTTAGGGGTTTGAGTTAGTAATCAAATCATAGCACAAAAACCTCACAAAGAATCACCGTAAATATGACGCGATGTAACGAGACTCACTGTTGGGAGATTCGACGTATGGAAACGATCGACGTAAAGGGAATGGTTCCAATATTTTACTCTTATTTGTGTTTACAGTCTGACAGAGACAGATAGACAACGTAATTGGAAATCGTATCTAATCCAATAATCGTGATACGCTTTCCATTTTAGACGAGCTAATGACTACATCAATTCAGTTTTATTTTTAAACGCCTAGGGCATTCACTAATTTAGATTATTTTTAATTCAGTAAGACTGTTTAAAATTGCCAACAAAAACAAACATGATGGTTTTCAAGAAGTGGAGTATTTGCCATCCTGCCTCTTTTCCACTTATGCATCGAGTTCCCGATATGAGATAAAATATTAGGGTCCTTCTTAATATGCTGACAATTTTTTAAGGGGATGCATAGACCGTCAAAATGAACAACTTTCTTTATGGCAACAATATCGAAATCGCGAAAAAAAAACAGCTGTTCCATACAAAACTGCAAACCAAATTTATGGGACAGCATTTTTTTTTTGCGATTCTGATGTTGGTCCCATTGAGAAATTTGTTCAGTTTGAAGGTCTGATCATCCTCTTAAAAATCCGTCAGCATATTAAGTTGAACCCTGTAAAGTTTTGAATGTAACATATTATGTTAGTCTAAACTCATAACCGGTCAACGAGGTAACCGGGTAACGAGTAATAGTCGACCAACTTGTAAAATTTACTTTTTAGACTTTATTAGCCGTTAAACAGTAGTATAAAACAAAAAAGCCCCCTTCTAAATCCGTATAGTGTGACGGGCAACTATGGAACCCTACCCTGCGCGTGGCCCGACACGCACTGGGCCGGTTTTTTTATTTATTGTTTAAGTAAGTATCAAGCGAGAAAAGCTTTTCAATAAGATAGTAAATAAAACAATTATTTCCCCACGCAATTTCATATTATACAAACTAACTTTTAAGGCTAGACAATTCGAAATTATATAAAAGTGCCATAGCATGCAGTTAAATGTTGTTTATAGCACTTTTATAGCTCAAATGAAGTCATGCTAAACGAATTTGGAGTTAATAGTGTAGGTCGCGAGTTATTTAAAGTATTAATTCGGATTTGTATTGGATTTTTATTGCACGTAAAGTGACTAAATAATAGCTTGGTATTTGAGAATGGCTTTGGCCCCGTCCTAGAGTGGAAAATAGATTAGGTTTATCCGATACAATGTCAACCGGGTAGAGAGGGACAGTTTTCATCATGAAAATGGATGTACTTATATGGGATGGGTAAGAGACAACCCGTCTCCTCCTCAATGCTCTTTATACCTCTCGGTTATTAGAGCCGAATCCGGAGGTGTAAGGTACTTGCTAGTGGCTCGTTTCCTGGACACATTTTTTGACTATCTATCTGGTAGGTAGGCAGAGACCAGGGCGTGCCATCTACTACTCTTTCGCCTTATTCACATCAATTCATCTCTGCATACATGGCCGTCGGTGTCGGGTACTTTGCAACTCACCTTTTTGTAGGACGTACCTAACCGATTTGATCACTACGTCCTACGAGGGCGCTCTCTAGCCATACTCCGATTCATATTAGCACTACATCTTCCTTCCTTAAGGGAATACAGGGTGTTAGGGTAAACATTTGGATTAATTTAAGGGGTGATTGTACCCATGATACTGAATAACTTTCCCTAAGAAACCTATAGGAACACTTGGCTCTATAAAAAATTAGCACAAAGCTTAATATTCCACTAACGGGTCCCTAAATCGAAAAATGGTTTTCCCACACCCATAATATTTTTAAAAGAGCTATCCCACAATACCCCACACCGTGGGATAGACGAGGAAAAAAAATGCATTCCCACTTTTCGTGTAGGGGAGGTACCTACCCTAAAAAAACGCATTTTTCAAGATTTTATTTTACCGCTTCGTCGCCGTGATTAATATGTATACCCATGCCAAAATACAGCTTTCTAGTACTAAGCGTCTCTGAGCTAAGCCGCGGACAGAAAGACAGACGGACGGTCATGGCGAAACTATAAGGGTTCCTTGTTGACTACGGAACCCTAAAAACAGTTTAACATTGAATTATATACTCGTTACCCTGTAGACGTAGGTAGTAGACAGTCGAGCCTTCAAAATTCTAAATGTAGGTATTGTGATTTTCTTGACGTAATGATAAAGAAAAACAAGATAAGATAAAAGATAACATCAGTATTTTAGAGCAAGGTTAAGTTGACAGAGGTTTTTTGGGTTTCTGGTTTTGCTTATTATGTTTTTTAGAACATTAATTAAGAACGCATCTTTTTAAAAACGTTAGAAGCATTTAAAATTACATGGCTGACTATTATTGAACCCAATATCCAAGATTTATCCATGTTTTGTGTAGGCAAAGAAATATTCCAGTGGAATTATAATAGTTTAGGGACTCTAAAAAAATACTTGCCCCCTCCCCTCCCCAGTCCTTCCTGACGCGACCAAAAGTGGGGTTCTGGGGTTCCTGGAGATTATCTTCACTTTATGTTTAGACCACGATACTTTTCCAGTGGTAAGGCCATAGTTTGAGCATAAGCATGCATGCATCCATAAGCATATGCTCACGACTATATTCCCCGAGGGGGTAGTCAGAGATATTCTGAAACCTCAGAACATCCACGTTTCACCAGTAGTACCGAAACTCTATCCAGTGTGACGGGGGGATAGTTTAAGTATTCTAAAAAACTAGGGTTACCATCTCTAGAGATATCGCAACCCCCGGGTACCAACCAACCGCAAAAATTTTGTTTTTGTTGATTTTCTTTATTTTATGTTTAGACAAATGATACTTTAAAGGAACTATGCCAGGGTCCATTCATTAGCTAGGGTACTATTTCAAAGGAAAGGTCGTACTTTCAGGGTCCTAAAAAACTAAGACCGACACAGAATTATTGTCGTGAGTTTATGTAATGTATGTACGACTTAGTAAGTTACGTATCCACAAAAAAAACAATTTCTCTTCAACAACCAAACAGTTAATTCCCACGCTCAGTTAGATTGGTATCAGCGACAAACGTAAATAAATCAAGCGTCGATAACTGGAACGCTTGCGACATGACACCAACTCCTACGCATCGGGTTGCAAGTTGCAATGTTATGAGCTGATGGTTCATACTCATACGTAATACCTGTTGAAGTGTTATTATTATTACTGATATATTTATCTGCAAGGGTATATTACCGTTGGCGCGCTTCATACAAACGAAGTCTGGTTATACAAGGTGTTACAAAAATACAAATAAACATTTAAGGGGGTGGTTGAGACCATCAAACTGAACAACTATAGGACCAATATCAAAATCGCGAAAAAAAAATCTGATGTTCCATACTAAACTACAATTCTACTCGAGCTAAATGTATGGGACAGCTGATTTATTTTTTCCCGATTTCGAAGTTGGTCCCATAGTGAAAACTGTTCAGTTTGATGGTCTAAACAACCCCCTTAAAAGTTTGAAATATTTATTTTTAATTTTGTAACACCTTGTATAGGGTCCAACTCAATATGCTGACACTTTTTTAAGGGGATGATCAGACCGTCAAACTGAACAACTTTCTCTATGGGACCAATATCTAAATCGCGAAAAAAAAATCAGCTGTCCTATACATTTGGCTCAAGTAGGTTTGCAGTTTTGTATGGAAGAGCAGATTTTTTTAGCGATTTCGATGTTGGTGCCATAGAGAAAGTTGTTCAGTTTGACGGTCTGATCATCCCCTTAAAAAAGTGTCAGCATATTAAGAAGGACCCTGTATTATTGGTTGGTTAGAAACACAATGGATATGACACAAATTGAATGGCAATCCATACTCGATTGAACGATAAGTTACCGAGTTATTGATACCTAAAGATAACATTCTTCTTGTTAACACTCGACTCGTGTTGTCGATTTATTGATATTCTGTAAATTACTCATAAAGTTTTACACTTTAAAATCCTTAAAATTACATAGGGTACCCTATCTTTACGCTACAGCCTGTAGGATTCCACTGCACTACATAGACTTCTTAGTCATCCCTAGATCCGATAAATCCTAACAAGAAAAATTAAAAATCTCGCCATGGCCGTCGTATAATAAAAGTACCTACATAATTATTGTTCTATTCCTCTTTTCTTTTCCCAGTAAGATGCGTTTCCTATTTCATTCAAATAGGATCGTTTTCGATACAGATTTTGTTCTAAAATAATTAAATAAACCACTCCAGCGGGTTAATTACTCCGTTAGGGTTAATTTCTTTGTAATTTTGATACAGACCCTATAAAGCATAAGAAATGACCTAAATGAAGAACCTATCTAACTTTATATAGATACATTGAAACAATATCAATGATTTAATTCTCACAGCGAATGGTGAAAAAGGTCATACCAGATTAGTGGAAGTTAGTGGTCTTGCTGTCAGGAAATCAATCAATCAAATCAGCCCACATCAACGCACTGCTGGGAATCCTTTTCATTGCGCCACTCCTCACGGTCCTGTGCCAATCTGATCCATGTACGACCCGCAACCCTTACAATTTCGTCTGACCAACGCATCGGTGTGGTCTACCCACGGACCTCCTTCGTTCTCAGAAAATCTTCCTCCTTCCTCGTCAGAAAATAAGCAATTATTATTGTACAGGATAATTATTATGGGACACGAAAATGCAACAATGTAATATAATGAAACAAAACAGGAAAATGAAAATATATAATATTATCGACAGTTTATAGAATCATCGTTGGAAGTACACTTTAAACACCACTAATTTGCCTCTACCAAAATGCACAATCCTCGCACGCTTATTTATGAAATGTCTATGCTCTTTCAGAATAGACCAAACTCTGTGCATGGCTATGTGCGAAAAATCGATTGCAGCGCCCGGGGTGGCAGAAATATGAACTTTTGTAGGACAAGCTGTGTAAAATATGCTTGAATCTATGCAAATCTACACACTAACTCAACACGAAATCTCCAAAACAGTAAAGACTACAAACTTAAAATGTTGCATGGAAGTTTCTATTGGCATCTAGGTGCTCACTAAAAAGGGTTTTTGAAATTTTATCAACAAAGGTGGAAAACCGGGATAAAAGTTTGTAAGGAAATTGGCACTGCAAATATCGTGGATTCTAGCAAATAGGTATTTAAAAATTTTGAATATCTATAATGTTGCTAATTTCTTTAGTTTTTACATTCTTGAAATAATTCATTGCGGTCCGACACCGCTAGGTGTCGTGCACATAGCCAATAGGCTGATGATTATGAATTTAAAGGAGTATTTTCATGCTTCAACAGGACTTTGCCTATGCTGTCCTAGTCAAAAAAATTCAAAATTATGGTTACAAAAAATACTATATTTAGTAGAAAATTCTTCCTACCTGCTTTGGTAACTACGTAACTTTTGTTGACATCTTAGGACATTTCTAATAAAATATAACATAGTATGTTTTATTTCATTATCGTATTACAATCTCTACTCTATCTATCCTAAAACAGGTTTAAAATCTTGCTCAAATTACCTTTAGCATAGTGTTTGATTAATAACTTGTGACATTTCGTAAGTAAAATGTTAAATGCTAATTAATTATGCCTTATTTGCGAGACTATTTAGGACTATGATAAATGGTGGTAAAGTTATTTATTGGTTCAAACGATGACAAATTAGATATGAAAAAAAACTATATATCTAAATCTTAGCGCGGTTTTCAAATTAAGGAAGATTTCCAATAAGCAAAATTTTTTAGAGTTACGCGGTTATTAATTAAGCTAAAGTTAATCATTTTAACGGGTTCTTACCGCGTTTTTATTGTTTTTGGAGTTCCCGATATTTCAGTCATCCCGTGATCATGACTGCCGAAATATCGGGAACTCCAAAAACAATAAAAACCCGGTAAGAACCCTTTAAAATGATTAATTTCCAAATAGCTTCGTTATTATGGACATAGGCTTACCATCCTTTCCTAACACTATAACTCCTGTAAAACAGGATCAACACAGGCGACCATTCACAACATTAGATAAGAAGTCCAGCGAGCCCGGGGGATGATCTGTCTTGGAATTCGCGCAATTTTAATCAAAGAAAATAGGAAACATAAATATCCGATTGCTCCATTGTAAATACTCGTAGCTTGACCTTAGACTATATAACTACGGACCATCCATAGTGTTAGCATTTCTATCTGCCAAGTTACAAGATCAATTGATTATGTGCATTTACATACAATTTTTTAACTTATTTCTATTTAAGAGCTTGACAGGTTGCCATGCCAGAAGTAGAATGATTCCAAATGTTGATTTCTCTTGAAACGATTTTGAAGAAGTGACTCTGCCATCGTAAGAACAAAGCCAAAAAGGCATAAAGCAAGATCTAATAGAAAGAAGGATCTCCGACATCTTTTACCAGGTCAATGCAACGCCATCTATTGCAATGCAATGTCATTATCGGTAACATCGGTAACTATATATGTAGCCTAAATACTTAAAATCCACGACCACAATTCCTTTCGGGGTGGTCAGAAACTTATAAAGTCAAGAAATCACCGTTAGCATACCTATTAAAAGCAGGATTGAATGACGTGTGTGAATTTCTACTTTCGCCCAAAAAAACATTGCCATAAGAATAATGAATACTCTATGACATTGCTCTTATCCCTTAGTCGCCTCGTGCGACCCGTGTGAGGGGAAAATATAAACGTAAAGTAGTCCATTCAGATAAGCTCTCTAATAAGTAGGTATATACCTAGATAATATAATGCATCACGTCAAATCTTTCACAATCATTTCAAGATTAAACCAAATTAACAAAATGACCAATAGTTGAAATTGAAACCTAGTTTTAACATAGGTACCTAATAATAAGGTAAATTTAACGTGTTTGTAAAATATAAGGGAAAATAAAACCATAGACATACCTCTTCGTGACAGTGTTAGAAAATTAACAAACAATCCAAAATAGACACTTTTCAACTTTAACACAAATTAAAACTGGCACAAAACTAACAACAATAATTTAAAACAAAACGAACCGTTATTTTAAAATACTTTAAATAACCGTTACAGGAACTATTTCATAAAAAAATAACGAATCAAAAAACTTATCAGCGCGCAAAACAAAGCACGACTGCGTTATCACTTTATCAAAGAACGAGGTATTTTTTGATAAGGAAAAGGTCGCGTTCACAAATCCTTAAGCAAACTGTTGATTTTTTTTAACACGTTTTTTTTCTATGCGGCCAACGTTTCGCGCGTTCGATGTATGTGTCGGCAACTCAGCACTAACGCGCGGGAATCGAATTGCGTCAACGCAGTGGGTGTTTGATAAGCTTATGTTGCAAATTTATTTATGTGAAATACCGGTATTTTTAATGAAAGAATAGATAAAGGGGCTGTTTCATACGTTTTCGAGTTAGTAATTTTGTAAGCCGCCTTGAAACTTTCACTTGTTCAGTCGGATGGAACTTTTGTTTGAAAGACAATTGTAACTTGTGCAATTTCATTTGAATTGCAATATTTCAGTCTATCTATGTTGCCTACTTACCTTCCTTCCTTATTTAAATAATTATGTATCGTAAAATAAACGCTGAAAAAAAAGATAATCACATCCATCATTCGGTATGTAAATTTTTTTTTGGAGGGAATAATCGTGTTTTTAATTTCAAGATTTCAAGTCTCAATAACAATATTTTCTATGTTAGAGATTTTAAAATAAAAGGATTACAGATACAGTTTTTTAATAAAGTAATTTTTCATTCAAATGTGTGACGTCACTTTTCGACTTTTAAACTCCATGGTAATATTAGCTTACCCACTATCTTTGGTGATGAGGTTAAATACAAAGTTTGATATATTTTGATAAAACACAAATCATTTATTTTCTGACTCTACCACCGCTTCGGAAATCCAGCTGTAGAGAAGATGCGGCCAGAAACTCTACAGTTGTCACAATCATTAGTATAACTTAGTTAAATGAATTAGATTACGGCAGTACTTTATAAACTGTTTCCTCTCTTGAGGCGTATGCTCGAATGGCGTTCATAGGTAACCTTCGGACTCTCGCGTCCCAATGTTTATAGTTAAATGTTGCATAAGTATTAAAAATGCTTAACAGAATCAAAATGATTTAAATAATACTACATTTAAGTAAGGATATGCTCACAGACGGCCGTCCTGTAAGCGGAATGTCCCTATTCCGAATTATTCCGATTCGGCCATTCGAGCAGTTTGTATGACCCTATACAAAATTTCTTACCTACTGATAACATTTTAAATATAAACTTTAATGATATAATAGTATAAAATGCGAATTGATCGATCACAGAAACAAAAACGTCATAGACTAAAACAGCTACTTACTTAAATTTATATCATACACACACAAAAAAATACATTTGGGGTTGTCTTTATTTCATGATAATAACAAATTAAGTATTTCCTAGAGCAAAACTGCATAATATGACATCGTGTTTCAAAAATACATAATAATTTCACATCTCTTTTGACAGTTTTGTGTTCGAAATTTATAACTTTACTTTTACTTTACTTTTTAACTTATTTTATACTGAATTATACTTAGCCAATTAATATAAATTATGACCATTTTAAATTATCTGTATTTCTTGGTTGCCTTATTCAGTAAGCATTAAATGTCCAGCAGCGGGCGTCAATCGGCTGATATAATGATGATGATTCAGGGTAGCCTTATGTATATTCATTATAATAATTTATATATCACATAGAACCAAAAATTATGCAGTGAATTAATAATGGTCGTAAATACTCTAATTACATTTCAATAAATCTTGTTATCCAGAAAATTCACATAGGCATTCAAATTCTTAAACATGTCAAATAGTCAGTTAATAAGAATAAATAAGCCAATGATCTAAAATATTTAGATTACATTTTGATACATTAAACAAATTTATTGGAACTGTAGAAAAACAAGTAGGTATCAAATAGAAATTGTTACAATACATTGATAATTATCAAATCTACTATAATTGCTAGTTAAAACTTAATATATTATATTGTCTTAACAACGTTTTTTTTTTATCAGGTACTTAATTCGATAAATACCTACAAAGACTTTACTGGTTTTATTCAATTTTATAACATTACAAAAAGTATTATAAGAACAACAGTAGGACTAGCATGCCACGCACAAAACAACGACAATACGAGAAGACCGTTCTCATGCTCTCTTTGTGGTACCTTTCCTGTTACTTCGCAGGGCGGCGTGCTAAGCTTACAGTTTTAACACATATCACCAAATGTCAAATAAACTAAATATTCGTATAAAATCATCAGGTACGACCATGTTCAATTATCGGTTATAGACTAATGTAATACAGAACTTTAAATAACATAACATAGGTACCATAATAGTATAACATAACATAGCATAAAATGATATGAATATTCTTTATTTTTATATTATTACATTATTCAATTCAATTCATGTATTCAAAAACATCTACTAACAGTACAAATCAAACACTACATAATGTAAGCTTTAGTCAAAAGTAAATCCTAGGAAAAGTGGATTATCTAATCCTACTAATACTAATATTATAAATACGAAAATAATAAAAATGCGAAAGTTTGTATGGATGGATGTATGTTTGTTACTCTTTCTACTACTATTTATACAATATATGTATTTATTTACGTACGTATAATATTTAATTAAATTTACGTATAATTATTGTAAGAGTCACAATAGGTAGGTATTAGGGTAATAGGTATAATTAAGCGATAAGATGCATCGGTAATGATGGTGAAACTCATTTTGTTTAATAAAAATGTTATTCGGACCTCACGTTACGGAATTACTTATTAAACAATTACTGCTTCTTGGTCAACAATTTTAATGTATACTCGTAATAATAAACATGTTACGTTGTTTCATTTACATGAGCGCTGCATAGATGCAGCATAACATTCAACTTTTATTTGTTCAGCACCACACTAACATGTAGCGTCAATTTGGACTTCTTCTTCAGAATCATAGTGAGCACCACAACTTATGGCATATATCGCATACAACAAACACATTTTATATTTTATTGCGTACGTATTAAATGTTTGTACCATAAATAAAAATATACATAGGTAGTAATATTTGATTGATGATTCCACTTTATAAATTAATACATCTTTTATTTTTAAATACTTGTACTGATTGATTTACAAATAAACAAAACATTTAGTATCAGAGACACAAAAATCCGATCTCTTGTAATAATAGATAGTGAGCTTGTGAGTGATCAACACATGAAAGCAGGATTCTTCACTCAAGTTTAATATTATTTATATGGTGATCACCGCATAGAAACAGTATTTTTCACTTATATTTACTAATAATGACATTCTGATCACCGCATAGTGATAGAATTTTTCACTTATTTAAATCTTTGTGATCACCGCATACACGCAGCATTTCTCACGTAAATTATTGTGATCACTGCATAAAGGCAGCATTTCTCACTTATATAATTGGGTATTTGACTACATACAATTTATTATATTTTTATTTTCTCAATAATAAAAAGGTTAGGAAATAACGCTAAACTCCTATTTTCATTTAATTTTCTAGCTTGAATACTATTTTTAATAACAAGATAAACTTTAAAAAGTAATGAAATGTTGATGACGTCACAACTCAGAATTGAGTACAAATTTCATACAAAAAGCACGTTTTGACGTCCTATGAAGAGTAGCTGATTTGACTAGTTGTCAAGTACCATATTGTGATCACCGCACAGAGGCAACATTTCTCACTAAAATCATTGTGATGTGAGTGATTGAATGTGATACAGGCAGCATTTTTCACGTAAATCATTGTGATCACCGCACAGAGGCAGTATTTCTCACTTATATAATTGTGATCACCGCATACAAGTAGTATTTCTCACTTTAATCATTGTGATCACCGCACAGATGCAGCATTTCTCACTTATATAATTGTGATCACCGCATACAAGCAGTATTTCTCACTTAAATCATTGTGATCACCACACAGATGCAGCATTTCTCACTTATATAATTGTGATCACCGCATACAAGCAGTATTTCTCACTTAAATCATTGTGATCACCGCACATATGCAGCATTTCTCACTTATATAATTGTGATCACCGCATACAAGCAGCATTTCTCACTTAAATCATTGTGATCACCGCATACATGCAGCATTTCTCACTTAAATCATTGTGATCACCGCACAGAAGCAGTATTTCTCACTATATAATTGTGATCACCGCATACAAGCAGTATTTCTCACTTAAATCATTGTGATCACCGCACAAAAGCAGCATTTCTCACTTATATAATTGTGATCACCGCATACAAGCAGCATTTCTCACTTAAATCATTGTTATCACCGCATAGATGCAGCATTTCTCACTTATATCATTGTGATCACCGCATACAAGCAGCATTTCTCACTAAATTGCTTTCATGACCTTCAGTGGCTTTTATATTTGATTTCTTTCCATAAACTTTGGAAAATTTACGCTCTCGTTACAAATGAGGAGCTTAATGGCAGCTTTATGGTCTGCATATTTTTATCATGTCTTTCTTCTTGGTCTCATGACTCATTTCAAGAACATAGGGGTGTTAGGAGTCAAGTCAGCACTCTGCATCCCCCGCAGTACTGCTTGGCTTTTCAAAATAAATCATGACTACATAGTCATCCATTAAAACTCTGAATCACACAAAATATAAAATTGGTTAAGATATAATTTTGCTGTAATACTATTTACTGTTGTAATATTAATTCTTATTCCTTTCAACTTGAAGACGAAATAGCTAAAGAAAGGATTAGTTAGCTTCTTTTTTTTTTATTATTACCGAATACTTCGGTGGACAATCGGAATCTACATTCCTCTTTTTATGCTAGTTAATCATAACTCGGTTAAACCTCCTCTTTAATGTAAACAATAATAAAACATTTCCTCTTTCTTGTATCTTTTAGGTAAAAACTCGTAATTATTACTTATATTTACATTTTTGCGTTAAGTATAAAATTCCCGACAACTAGCAGGCAATAACAAAACATACACATAGTTACTTTTTATTTGTAGGCAATATACACAGTACACACACATAAATACAACAATTTAAATGACTGTATGATTGTACCAATTTGATGTACCATATAAATTTATTGAATGCAAAAGTCATCAGGATTTCGTTTTATCTGCAAACTTTATTCACACATGGCGTTTGTACTTACCATTATAGCTTCCGTCAATCATAGAATAACAAAATGAACTAAAGTTCACTAAGAAGTGGTGTCCTTTAGATATATCACGGTACATTGGGGTTCACCCTATCCGTCAGTGATATAGTAATAGTATATTTTAACAGTTTCGTGTAGGTATTTAATGTAGAGCCATTGATATTAAAAGCAAAAGTTAAAGAAACTTTAGTTCAATTATACTTTATTGCACACCAAAACAGAACAAAGAAACTTCTTCGTTGGGGTTGATGAATGTTAGTTAGTTATTCCTTCACAACAACATTGCCTCATTTTTGTGGATCACTGTTTTCATAGAAACCGTTCAAGTCCTACTATAGGTACCATTACCATTACCCAGGATTTAGGTATTAGATAGCAATAGATTAAAAATTCAGTGTCTGATTCACATAATTTCATACCTTATCCGTTGCACTTTCATCTTGAACAGCGCTATTTATTTAGCGTAGCATTTTTCTGTACTCCTTCGTTAATCATTCGTGTATCTATAAAATCTTTGTGTATTAAATGTAAACATAAAATATAGTTGGTAGTTGAAACGAAGTTTCTGACCCCTCTGAAAGGGTGATATTATGGTCGTGATATTATGGGTGTACCATCTCTGTCAAAGCTATATCACGAGCTTTGTGTAATATAATAACTAAAGAAGCCAAACATGTTAACTAGCAAACAGACTCTTAGTTTTTGAACATGTTTAAGTCCAGTGCCACTTTCTAGAATTTTATCGTTATAGTTAGGTATATATTGCATTCCTGTTATACATTTTTATTTTCGCATTACATTAATGATCATGATATTTGAATCTTTATTGTATTATTGTTCGTAAGTTTATGAACATCAATTTTACGAGTGTTGTACATATATTAAATAAAACTTTCTCAATACTTCCGGTGTCAGATATCATATAAATTCTGTTTGATTTCTGATATTTTGTACTAAAATTGCGTTTAAACATATACGAAAATCTGGACCATATTATCAGACATAATTTACTACCTATCAAAGATAACATTTTCTTATACTTTTTGTTTTATTATTTTCACCTTTCTGGATGATTATTAAACTCTCTAAGTTACGTCACATACCTATAGATATTTTACTATTTTTTAAATCATAACTCCATGTATTTACCACATTGTGTCTTCTAGCACTTATAAAACTATAATAATAGTTAATATTCATCTACGCTGAACACAAACTTCTCAGTCTGCCATCATTCGAAAATTATGTTTCGTGTAAGTCACAAAGTTTGACTACAAATTAGGTTTCTATTTATTCTATTAGGTTTAATTCTATAATAAATAAGTTTATAATCAATCGCTCTATCAATCAATGCATCAAATAATATGAATGTTCAACTTTACTTTACTTTAATAGGTGTTCATGATAATTTAATACGCGTTACGCATTATTACGAAATAAAACGGGAACGATATATTCTGATGGAACGGGTTGATCTGAGACTTCAGAATATATCCGACCACCCCCTCGAGAGTATAGTCGTGAGTATATGCTACTTTGCTAAACTTTTTTGTAAAAATTGTAATCTTATCATATTATAGTCAATATCATACTCAATATGTGTTCAACTTCCATGAAACTGATTAGACCGTTAAATTTGAACCACATCAGTTCAAAATGTGTAAGCCTTAAATAATTATGTTTTTTGTACGGCCCAACTTTGAGATTATTTAATTACTTAGATTACAGAAGAAATATCTTTATTGAACGTTCAAAAATCATTTTTGCTATTATTTCACATTCCACATTTTGCAGTTCAACGTCAGTATTTTAATGTCATTTTGATTTCTGATTGGTTGACAATAGAGATAATTTTACATCTCCTTTGAGTCTAATTGATGGTTTATAGCATATCTTGGGGATATCTGATATTTTGCTCTCGACGCATAATGTCCTAATTTATCAACACGAAATGTCTTTACTCGATGCTAAGAGTAAGTTATACAGGTCGATTAATATGATTCAACAAGACAATTACAGGGTGTTGTTGATCGGACACAGATTCGTCGTCAAACAATCTCGTAATAGTTAATTTAAAACATAATAAATCTCCCATCAAGAAATTTAAAACTGATATACACTCCTCTAAAAAGACTGAAATTCAGTTTAATTTATATCGAATATATTATTAACGATTAAATTGTTTTATTTATAATAATATTTTATTTAGCTTATATACATGTACATCCGCATTTGTTGGCAAATGCTTGCTGATGTGATGACATAGGCAGGTACTTTAACAAAATTATGTTCCTAACTATATTGGAAAGTAGTTGTGTTATTCTCTATCAATAGTATTCTATACCTCAATGTAAAGTTTTATTGTAGTTCAGCTTTAAGATTCACACTTCTGTAAAATAACAGTATGAAGTGCTCAATAAGCCACGATAGTGGAACCTTCATAAAATAATAAGTCTTATCAACTCAAGAAGCTTTAGCTAAACTATGACCACCAATGCGTAATTGTTTACGTTAGTAACTTGAATCGGATATTGGGGTCCGCCTGTTTATCTTTAAAAATTGTCGTCAGTGAGTATGAATGCACATACCTCCAGTTAATAAATAAATTTAAATTATTTAAAATAAGACAACCTTTCTTGGAAACTATTTTAAGAGAACATCGTTCTGCCAGTTGCCCTACATATAGTACGGGGTACATTTAAAAAATACAAATAAAACATATCTGTTGAAGGATGAGGTACAATTTGATTCCTACTTTACTATTAAAATATATTTATTATTGCATAGTTTTGTATGTAGGTAAACAAGATAATCAGTCTCAATAATTCGTTACAAAACTTATATGGATGTAAATGTGAAACCAAAAATAATATAATAATATTATGATTATAATGTTTTGATGGTAAATATAATAAAAATAACATACCAGTGGACGTATAAGTTATCCGGCACTTCTGAAATATTAGCTTACCCACTATCTTTGGTGATGAGGTTAAATACAAAGTTTGATATATTTTGATAAAACACAAATCATTTATTTTCTGACTCTACCACCGCTTCGGAAATCCAGCTGTAGAGAAGATGCGGCCAGAAACTCTACAGTTGTCACAATCATTAGTATAACTTAGTTAAATGAATTAGATTACGGCAGTACTTTATAAACTGTTTCCTCTCTTGAGGCGTATGCTCGAATGGCGTTCATAGGTAACCTTCGGACTCTCGCGTCCCAATGTTTATAGTTAAATGTTGCATAAGTATTAAAAATGCTTAACAGAATCAAAATGATTTAAATAATACTACATTTAAGTAAGGATATGCTCACAGTAAACTTAAATTAACTGGCAACTAAGATAAAAATACATTTACAATGTCCGAATTTAACTTTGTCAAATTTATGTTTAATAACTAAGTTACAATGTTTTCCTAATGGCGACGGTAATTTTGAGGCCAAACCACCCCTCACTCTTCATGAAATAAAGATTTTAAGAGATCGACAGAGGTTGAATTTCACAAGTAATAGAAATTACCTTAGATAAAGTATATTATGTCTAGAATTCTAGATTAAGCCTCACGCTTCTACCGTATAAAACAAAAGGGGCCAACTTTCTTAGGTTGGTGTGCGTGAAGCGTCATACAAATAATATCTGTGTGCGTGCATAGCGTTAGAGTTTAGAGGCCAGTGCTGGTTGCAATTTTTTTCGACGCGTTCGTAGCTTCGACTGTCTATCTTGTCATATAACTTATCAAAGGAAATTACAATAGAATCTAAGAACATTTCCAAAACCTACGTCTACCAAATCTACCCACTCTCAAAGCCATCAATACAAATTGCGATCCCATAGTTTGCGCAAGCGCACAATAAGGATAACAATGTGTGTGTAGCACACTCACGGACACACCTAGCTAACTTTGAACATTTATTTCACTACAATGATGTATGTAGCCATAACTAAATGTCTAGATAGGGATCTTTTACATTTACTAGAGGTGTAGCGTGGAGCTTTGGTCTTTGAAAGTATCATAGAAGAAGCAACATAGGGTGGTGCACATTTTTACCGATTTTCATGAAACAAAGCTAAGAACACTCTGAGTGAATGCGGATGAGACACGGATACACCACTTCTTACTTTCTTCCACCTCCCGTACCACCGAGAGGGGGTGAGGTTGATGGGGGGTGTCCGTATTGTGCTTACGTCACAGGTCGGCACTTCAAACAACGTTTTCGATTTGACATAATGACGTTCGCACATGCGCACTTTGCGCAAAATGTGCATGACATATGTGTAGGGTTGACTTACCACGCATCGTATAAACATAATTATACATTTCATTACTTTTTAGGATTCCGTAGTCAACAAGGAACCCTTATAGTTTCACCATGTCCGTCAGTCTGTGGCTTAGCTCCGAGACGCTTAGCAAACGCTTAGTACTAGAAAGCTGTAATAACATCGTGCAAAATTTTTTTAGGTACCTTCCCCACACGAAAAGTGGGGATGCAATTTTTTTTTTCTCGTCTATCCCATGGTGTGCGGTATCGTTCGATAGATCTTTTCAAAATATTGATAGTAAACCATTTTTCGATTTAGGGATCCGTTAGCGAAATATTAATCTTTAAAGTGAGAAAAAATTACTAATATTGAAAACATGATAATTCAATTCTGCTCTCGATTCTAAACAAACTACTTTCTAGTTTTGCGTTAATTCATTAACACGTTGTATAGGGTACAACTTAATATGCTGACACTTTTTTAACGGGATGATCAGACCGTCAAACTGAACAAGTTTCTCTATAGGACAAACACAGAAACCGCGAAAAATAAATCAGCTTCCCATACATTTCGCTCAAGTAGGATTGCAGCTTTGTATGGAAGAGCTGACTTTTTTTTCTTGATTTCGATGTTGTTGCCATAGAGAAAGTTGTTCAGTTTGATGGTCTGATCATCCCCTTAAAAAAGTGTCAGAATATTAAGAAGGACCCTGTATAAAAAAAGACCCGTTCTAAGTCCGTATATTGTGACGGGCAACTACACGAACCCTACCCTGCGCGTGGCCCGACACGCACTTGGCCGGTTTTTATAGTTCATTCTGTTATTAAAAATAGTATTTCAGCTGAAGAAGCACTGAAAATGTGAATTTAGCGTTTTTTTCCAACCTTTAATTTTGCTGAGAGGATAAAAATGAAATATATATATTATGTAGTCAAATCCAAAGGGTGCGCGCACGCGTCTGACTGCATTCCCTTGCTCGGCTTATGAAGTTTCGACCGAAAGTGTGAGATGAGGTGGGGTATCTGAAGTCAGAGGGGGCGGGGAGTGGCCGTTCTGTATGTAGAACTATACAACGTGTTAATGAATAAGCGCAAAACCAAACCACACCCCAACTGATTTATAACAAAATAATTAGATTGAAACAATAATTTCATTATTTTGATAGTTAAAATTTAAAGTTATTCGCATTTTGTTTTCAGGAAAAAATTATTTGTTTTCATTTCAGTAATGAATGAACGCGCTAACGTGCTCGTCGATACATTTTAAGAATCTAGTATTGGTAGTTAGTAGGGTGAGTGTGCCCGTGCGGTGGGTTGAGATCGAGTTCAGTAAATTTTACAAACAAATTATTTAATATTTTGAAAAAAAAAAAACCTATGTTGAAAACATGATAATTCGATTCTGCTCTCGATTCTAAACAAACTACTTTCTAGTTTTGCGTTAATTCATTAACACGTTGTATACTATTACCTATTCTGTGCTTAGGTAGGTAGTAGTACCTACTCTTTCTTATATTGTACCACAGTAAATCCTACAGAAACTGAATAATTTATTTGCAAAGATAAATCTTTAAACAAAGATAATCTTTTACAATCAAAGATATCTATTATTCATGTAAGAGATAAGGCCGCATGGTCAAGGCGAAGAAGGCAATACGGGCAATAGGCCATAAGGGCATTATGCCAAACTTTCACTGATATACACACCAGCGAGCCATGTGGGCTTTTTATAGCTTTGTTGGTGTTTGTGTGATTTTTAGATTCTTTTATTTTATTGCATTACTTTGATGATGCAAAACTTGAAAAAAAAAACAGTAGCATTACTTTAAAGGGTGTATCGATACTGATCAACATTCCCTAAAAAACTATTTAAGGAAATTATTTAAAAAAAAAACATACTAATCAGCTGATCGAATGTTTGTATGAAAAGTAAATTTCATGTGAATTTTTTATAGGTTTCTCAGGGAAAGTTATTCAGGATCATGGGTACAATCACCCCTTTAAAGTAATGTTACTGCTTACCCTAACACCCTGTATACTAAGTGGAGTAGGTACAAAAGTTTATTCCAAACTGAAAAACTTGAAAATTGTTTGTAAATAGGTACAGACAGAATATAGAGTACAAGACAATTACAGACTACAGCCCTTTCCTAGACTACAGGGTATTAGGGTAAACAGTTGCATTACTTTAAGGGGTGATTTACCCATGATATTGAACAACTTTCCCTAAGAAATCTACAGGACATTCCCAAAAATTTTTGTGGACTTCCCACACTAAATGCAATCAGCTGATCGAACGCGTTTATATGAAAAGTCGAAAAAAAAATTGTGAATTTCCTTTCTTAGGGAAAGTTGTTCAGTATCATGAGTACAATCTCCCCTTGAAGTAATGCAACCGTTTACCCTCATCATCATCATAATCATGATATTGACTTTCTGGCCAATTATGATTTGCAAATATAATTATATTTATCAGAAAGATAAACTACCCGACATATCTTGTACGTTACTAACGCATGTTCTAAGAATAAGTGAGAGGAAGTGTTTCAAATCTCTGTTTCTGTAATTCAAAATAGCCTTAAAATTTTGTTGCTATTTGAAATGGAGTTTTTAAAAACGTAACAATATTTCTATACATAATAAATAACAAAGAACATAACATAATCCGTCACAATACTAGACAAAAGTATTGTGACTAATGTCAAAGTAATAAAATAAATCAATTAATCATAACATTAGCGAATAATGAAGTTATTGAATAAGCCACGTGGGTGTGAGACGCTTTTTGCCGACAATGACGTATTATTTTTATGAATGAGTTCAAGAATAACCACTAATTATTCATACTACGGTGCTGTGACTGTGGCCACGAAAAGAATGAAACTGATAGCAAATTGTACACAATATCTTTATTATACAGGGTCCTTTTTAATATGCTGACACTTTTTTAAGGGGATGATCAGACGATCAAACTGAACAACTTTCTCTATAGGACCAATGTCGAAATCGCGAAAAAGGTCTGATCATCCCCTTAAAATGTGTCAGCATATTAAGAAGGACCCTATATAACTAGAGTTTACCCGCGACTTCGTCCGCACAAATTATATACCAGATTTTAAGTCAGATCATAAGCTATCAAACAAAAAAAGTTTCATCTAAATCGGTTCAGTTGTTTTTGTGTGATGCTGTTACAAACATACATACAAACAAACAGACGGACAAAAATTCTAAAAAAGGTTGATTTGGAGTCCGGGATACCTAAAAACCATATTGTAATCTTTATCATGTAAATATCTTCAATGTTTAGACACGCTTCTGTTACAGTTTTATGACAGTCGACGGCCCGATAGCACAGTCAAATCTGTCCCATACGAAACCCGAATGTATAGGACTGTTGATGCGTAAATGCGCGCTGCATCCAAACGAAGTCTGGTGATATTTCCAATACTAACCAATTAAAGTCAATGATTTTTTTCAGAAACAATCTAGAAACTAAACTCTATGTTTGTATGAAGTCAAATTTTCGTTAAAATGTAACTTAACTTAATTGGTTAGTGTTTGTATGGAGCGCGCTCCGAATACATACACGTACGGACGGACGGCTATTTTCGTCCAAAAATAACTTCAAATTATAATTATCAGATTCAAAACAAAGCAATCAAAACAAACAAAGGTCGTTAGTTAACACGAAAACATGACGAATGGCAGTAAATATCGCAAGTGAACATGGAAAGGTGTTAGGCGTGTGCGTTGGCGCAAGATTCGGGTCACGCCTGGCACGTGGGCTTCATTCCAGTCTGCCTTCTTATTCTGAAACTGTATTGATTGCTATATCGTTTGCCGACTGTGATTGTTATGTAAAATTATAGAACTTATTTATTTGTGGAGTTTTCTACCACATACCTAACGATGATGAATTGCGACAGTAGATAAATGTTATAATGTATAAAAAGCTGTAAATGTAAATGTTAATTTTGAAGAAACAGCTTTCAGGATTTTTTAACTTCGTATTTATCATGTTGTAAACAAACCTTGAATAGAAGATTTATGTAATTAATAAAAATGATAGTTTGGATTTCGATTTCCTACAATAGCAAATTTTAAGATCCGTTATTTTATACTAATTCATGTATCCCTCCTCTTAAAGTGAATAAAAACTTTTTATACACTATCCTAACTAACTTGTACACACGGTGACAGACAAACCTCCATAGTTAAACTCTTGTCCATGAACTTAGACTTAGATTATGGATTTACAATCAACGATCCAAAAATGGCAAAACCAAGAGCTCATTAGAGCTCTTTTTGTACTAGCTGACAGTAAACCAGCCACGACTAAGTTTATGAATCAAAAACATCATATTCGTGCACACCCAAAAGCATGCATACTAGATTTGTGCGGACAAAAATTTGCTAAGATTTTGTAGGAGTCTATAGTATTTCTCTATTTCTATTGAATTGAATAAACACCTATATATAAATACCTTTAGGGGACGATTTTTGAAAAATCCTTTCTTAGTGCTCCCCTACATCCACTATAGAATGTATACAACGTGTTAATGAATTAACGCAAAACTAGAAAGTAGTTTGTTTGGAATCGAGAGCAGAATTGAATTATCATGGTTTCGACATAGGGAATTTTTTTTCAAAATATTAAATAGTTTGTTTATAAAATTTAAAATTTACTGAATTCGATCTCAACACATCGCTCGTGCACTCTCACCCTACTTACTACCAAAACACGATTCTTAAAATGTATGCATGAGCACATTAGCGCTTTCATTCATTGCTGAAATGATAAAAAATAATGTTTGCCTCAAAACTTAAAATGCGAATAACTTTAAAGTTTAACTATAAAAATAATGAAATTATTGTTTCAATCTAATTATTTTGTTATAAATCAGTTGGGGTGTATGAGGTTTTTTCGCTTATTCATTAACACGTTGTATACTAAATTTCATGTTTCTATCTTCAGCGGTTTAGGCTGTGCGTTGTCTGTTAGACAGCCAGTCATTCATTCAGTGTACGTGACAACCTAGCAAATACTGAAATGGTGAACTTAGACCATCAAAATGAACAACGTTCACTATGGAGCCTACCTCAGGAAACGCGAAAAAAAACCAGTTGTCCCATACAAAACTGATGTACCTACCCGACTCAAATGTAACGGACAGCTGCTTTTTTTCACGTTTCCTGATGTAGGCTCCATAGTGAAAGTTGTTCAGTTTGATGGTCTGAGTTTACCGTTTCCGTATTTGCTAGTCACTTACACCCTGTATAGATTGGTGTGCAAACAAATAATTAGCATAGCACAGCATAATATGCTCACGACTATATTCCCCGTGGCGGTAGTCAGAGATATTCTGAAAACTCAGAACATCCACGTTTGACTAGTAGTACCGAATCTCTGTCCAGTGTGACGGGTAGTGAACCCGTTGCCACTTTTAATGGACAGTGGGTACAATACATGCCTCAAATATAATTGAAGCATGCAGATTTCCTTACGATGTTTTCCTTCACCGAAAAGCCAGTGGTGTTACATATCGTACATAAATTCCGAAAAACTCATTGGTACGAGTCGGCCTGGACGGGGATCGAACCATCGCCTCCTGCACGGCAGGCAAGGTTACGCGCCACTGGACCACCACGCGTTTTTAAACAATAATTTGTGTTGTTAATTCAGCGACATAGTATCCATAGTATCAGAATACGACTGTAAATCCAGACTAGTATTGCTTGAAGCCTGTCGAGTGCCGGCAGAACATGAGTCAACTTACACGTCCTTCAAGTTAGGGACCTGGTGTACTTGGTTAAATGGTAATGGAAGGGAAGGGACTTCACCTCAGAGTATGTACAACACAATACAAGGCAGGAAGGTTAGGCAGGGTTGCCAGCCGTAGAAAATTTTTCCTCGTACAAAAGCGCGAAAAATGTCGTACTCTGCCTGTTAAACCTCGTAAATTCTTAAAAGTGTATAAAAACTAAGAATTTGGCTTGAATGAGGCATGTACCTACACAATTTAATTGTAGACATTTCACAGGACATAACATTTTATGTAAAAATATTATTTTAAACTGAATACAAGGAACAAATCTAAGTGGTGATCGGTTTCTTGAGGATTTTCCGGCAAACTACAATCTAACCATAAACATCTGATAGTCTTTGATGGTTAAAATATTGCCTGCAATGGTCAATCATTCCATAATTTCCCTAAAAGTCGAAACCTCGTACACACGGCGACACACCAAGCTACACAAAACAAGCATAAGCAGGCCGCGCGACGTGATACATTACTCTAACTACGCGCGGCCAGCTTATTTTGGTTTTGCTTAGCTTGATGTGTCGCCGTGTGTACATATTAATTTGTACCTCGTACCGCTCGTACGGGTCTCACCGATCCCCGCTTCCCAACCCGTCGCGTAATCCCAGTAACGCCCATTGCCGAGGTCCGTACCCCCCTGGGGTGCCCCTTGGGCAGGTTGCTTAACTCACTGGTTCGGTGACCTACCAGGGCGCTTCGCCGTCACTGGTATGGCCACCCCCAAAAGCCCGCAGTAAAAAGCAGTAAATGCTCCCTGAGCAAACTGTATATGTCATTAAAAAAAAAACTCGTACGGGTGACCCCAAATCTCGTATTTGTACGATGAACCTCGTACTATAAGGTAGGGCGTTATGTTACACCTTATACAAATCTAATCGGTATTTATAATAAATCTTTCTGTTCAATTTATTAGCACCGATGTCGTTAATGAAGCATGTATCAATGAGGTAAGTATAGTATGATTATTTATCTGACATGTAAAGTAAGTTCAAAAATAGATATCACAGTCATTGAGGTCAGGTCAAATTGGTAATTAAAGTGATAAAATGGTTTTAAATGCAGAGCGTCAACGTTAAATGCATCAAATAAACATGTGAGTACAGGAAAAATAATTGACAACATTTCATTTTAAGAAAGGTACCAAAATAAGAAAACCATTTGGAGATTATGTGATTCAAAGCTTATATCAAAATTATCAGATTTCTCTATCCATTATTTCTCGTGTTATTTGAAAAATACTGAAAATGGAAAAATATAATAGAGGTTGAATGAGATTTTATTCCTTTGCCTGCTTGGCTGTTATATTGTATTTGACAGTTTTTATTTTTAATGTTATTGCGGCCAAGGTATCTTAGCCATAAATCCTACGTTATTCAGTAAATTCAAAAGTAAATTATAATTGAAATATCGGTCAAAAATAAAATCGGAAAAATACGTATCTCTTATTGTTTAACCTACTTTTATACTTTTTATTAATAACAGGTGGTTAAAAAATGTAATGTTGTCAATTAAGGAGTGCCTCCGCTGCCGGCGCCGGTAAGCAAAAATAACGCCATTGGGAACCGGTGGCAGGTGACAGGCCTTTTGACTGGTTAGGTATGAGTTTTTAGACCCCAGATCTAACTCAGTCGGTATGGTTAGGGAGGAGCGATGCGACGAGCATGTTAGGTTTCTTACGACCACCGCACACGAGCATGCCGCGGAAGCGGCCCGCAAGTGCCAGAACCGAATTGCTACTGTACCTAAGTTAGTCCACAATATAGGTATTATATAGGGTCCTTCTTAATATGCTGACACTTTTTCAAGGGGATGATCAGACCATCAAACTAAACAACTTTCTCTATGGGGCCAATGTCGAAATCGCGAAAAAAAAATCTGCTGTCCCATACAATTGGGTCGAGTAAGATTTCAGTCTACTATGAAACAGCTGTTTTTTTTTCGCGATTTCGTCATTGGTCCCATAGAGAAAGTTGTTCAGTTTGATAGTCTGATCATCCCCTTAAAAAAGTGTCAGCATATTAAGAAGGACCCTATAGTTTAGGCTGGCAAATAGTGTCGGCGACCAAGTCAGCAGCCGGCACCGGCACCTAGCTCGGCAACCGGCCCGGCAAAAATCACCCTCCCTTATTTAGGCCGTTTTCCCACTATCTCACACGATGACAGTTTCACGAATTTTCTAAAAAAAAGTTTGCTGTCACGGGACGCCCGGCAGAAGTGAAACTTCCGCAACGAATTGCGGAACCCAATTTCAAAGCCCATCCCATCCCATAAAAAGAGTCATTTTAAAAATTGCTGTCAGTACGTTTCCTTTTGTGGTCAGGGTACAGAAAACTCGACTTGCACTTGGCCGTGCTTATTCTTTACTATAAAGAAACAAAGTATGTAGAATACTCACCCATGATGATTAATTTTGTGTCCCCGGAATCTTGAGATTATAAAACACAGTCAAAACTTTATCACTTTTATATCACAGAAAATGTTTCTTTGGAATCAATCACTGTTTTCGTTTCACTAAAATGTCTTAAAATATTTCGTAGTTTTCACCAATTGCACTGTGTTTAAAAAGCTAGCTATTGTCTGAAAAAAAAGGAGCGGGATTTTAAATAAATCAGCCAAGAAGCTTAAATTGTTTACCTAAATTCCTTTAGCAAAACCATATTCGAACCTAAGAGGAATGATCTCTTTAAATTCAAACCAAGAACCTTTCTACTACAAGAGTCATTAAATAAAAATACGTAAGTTAGGTACTGCATTGTAAAACGTCCTTTTTTGTTTTTTTTCCTATTTATTTTGTGTGCTATAGGTACCAACCATTAAAAAGGTTGTCCACTTTTTAATTAAAAGTTGAGTTACGTACCTACTTATAATTTTGCAATTTTAGATAATACAAAATAAAGGAAAATAGCAAAATAGATACGTCGATCTATCGTTAGATCGCGCAATAACTGCTCCGAGTGCCAGTTAAACCAAACTGCAATGTTTTCTATTTGTACTGCGTCCATGAATAAATGTTAATATGAACTTTGCACGGAAAACTTTGATCAAGTTCCATTTAAGTTTATTGTTAGAATCTTTAGTCATCGCTCGAAGGACCAATGAAAATGAAGGCTTATTACAACATCAACGAGATGTAGGTAGGTATCCTTTTTCTCAATGGGAAATTCTAGTAAAATATTTTGTAGCACGGAAGATCATAGCATACCGGTGCAGTGGCGTTCATTGTCTATTCGCGAGCAAAAGTCCAGGCGTAATACGAGATTGGCATTCCATTAAAAGAGCGATATTGTGTTCTCGGATAGTTCCGTCAGATGGTGTTGTAACTATTCGTTAAGCCAAGTCAGAGGCCTATCAAGGCGGCTTGAAAATTCTCTGACAGCAAGTTGACCACTAACTTGCCTCCACCAACACGCACTGGACCCGCGTGGTGGAGTATGGCCCCTCTCACCCTTGTTCGTGAGAGGAGGCCTTTGCCCTGCAGTGAGATTCTACAGGCTGTAAACGAATAAACTATTGTGTTTTTGATTTTCACAAGCTTTTTTGCGTCTCAAAAACTTTTCAAAACCATGGTCACACCACACCATAACGAGCGTCAACAAAAGAAATCGCGCTGTTGAGGTTATGTCGGACAAAAACAAAATCGCGAGCGGCACTAACGTAATCGCACTTTCGCGGTTTTATTTTACGACACGTGGTCAAAGGGGCTACCGGCACATCTACCGGCGCAATAGCACGCGGTGACGCGAGGTACTGTACGACCAGGAAAATAATTAAGCTCGTCCTTTGATAATTTATATGTCAAGATAGACAGTCGAAGCTACGAAAGCGTCGAAAAAAATAGGATTCTTCAAAGCATCATTTATCACGAAGTACTAACAGAAGGAGTGTGATTTGGGGATATCTGTAAATTGAACATATAATTGAAGTTTTGATTAGAGACAAAACACGATTAAAAGATATTTTCTCGATAGAAAAATAAGCCAAAGTAGCCTCCGTCTTTATCAATATTCTCTTGGAACTGCTAAACTGTGAATAATAGAAACACGAGACTTGATTTAAAAAAAAGAGATTGATATTTTATAAAGTTTGATTAGAGTAGAAATGAACTTACATAAATAGTACAATCACAATTAAATAAAGTTTGTTTTACGCTTGCGTCGTTTCAGGCGCGCGCCGCCCCATCTCTTTCTCTCGCATCAGGCAGTAATATAAGCGATCACACGCCCATTTCACTTCAATTATTTTTCGACATAGGCCATTAAGGCCGCTAAACCCTATCCATATACACAGAGATAATTTGTATGGCGCCTCATTCACACCAACGTAAGAAAGTTGGCCGGTTTTTTTTTTTTTCTGCGATAGAAGCGTGAGGCTCAATCTAGACATATACTTTATTTAGGAGCTCGCCAATCTTCGTTTGAGCAAAGTCCCCCGACAATACACGAAGTCGTTCTGTAATCAAAGGGTGCAAAGTCGGATAGCAGCGAAAAGGGCGCGAAAATAATTAGCCAATCGTGGCATGGGATTGAAGGAGGCACATCCTGATTGGTCAATATATTTTTTCTCGTTATTTCCTTAGAAAACGCTGTTTAGTTTCATTTTTTGAATATACCCTTAACATTTTGTTACTAAATAAAAACTGGTGGTTGTAAATTAGTGGTAGATGAAGTAGGCATAGGTTAGGTATAATGTACTTTTTTTTGGTCCTTCGAGCCGGATGACTACTCAAAGCTGTCTCCGCATGTATTATTAGTATATTAATACTATCGTGAATGAGAAAAAAATTCTTGCTTGTCGTTTTTAAAATTTCTTTCCTGGATTCGCAAAACCAACATATTAAGATAAACAATTTTATTTCCTAGTGGCTAAGAACGAGAAAATCAGACCATGTTTTTGTTATCAAATCGCGAAAGTAAACCCAATCATAGAAAAACATTTTAAGTATCGATTAGGTTTTCATAGACGGCAAATTGGATAGTTTTTGTCGCAGTTCTATGGGGAAACCGAGAAGTTACAGTGCCTCAAAGATTTCCATACAAATTTAAGAGGATATGTGAAAAAAATAGGATTCTTCAAAGCATCATACATCATGAAGTACTAACAGTAGGAGTATGATTTATGGATATGTGTAAATTGAACACATAATTGAAGTTTTGATAAGAGCCAAAACATATTAAGAGACATTTTCTCGATAGAAAAATAAGCCAAAGTGGCCTCCGTCTTTATCGATAAACGCTTGGAACTGCTAAACAGTGAATAATAGAAACACGAGACTTGATTTAAAAAAAAGAGATTGTTATTTTATAAATTTTGATTAGAGCAGAAATCAACTTACATAAATAGTAAAATCACAATTAAATAAAGTTTGTTTTACGCAAGCGTCGTTTCAGGCCCGCGCGCCGCCCCATCTCTTTCTCTCGCATCAGTCAGTAATATAAGCTATCACACGCCCATTTCGCTTCAATGATTTTTCGACATAGGCCCTTAATGTTTAATCTAAAACTATATTTTTTAACGAAAATCTGACTTCATACAAACATAGAGATTAGTTTCTAGATTTTTTGTACTTACCTACTATTTTTAATATTGTAAATTTTGTACATATAAATAAATATAAATACCTATTATTTTTATTTATTTATATTTTATTTATATGTACAAAATTTACAATATTAAAATAGTAGGTAAGTATATACAATATTAAAAATGATTGTTTCTGAAAATCTTCATTGACTTTAATTGGTTCGTATTGAAAATAATCACTAGTATTCGATTGTATGCAGCGCGCATTTACACATTCGAAATAAACTTCTCTTAAAGGGAAATAATGTAAGTACCTAAATAAATGCTTTAATTACAAAAACAGCGATGTTATGGAGTTAAATCGCATGTTCCGGCTTATAACCAAACGGTTTATTTGATTATGCACGCATTTACATACCTTTCACTTGTCATTAAAATAAGTAATGGTAGCAATTCTGTATAATAATAAGGTATTTTCATAAACAGCAAGACGAGAAAGTTTATTTTAGAATTTATCCGGCAAAGTGTACAAATAGTACACGAACGCTAGGAAATTGTTTTCATAACTGTGAGCTTTAATCTTGAATCAATTTCCTACAGGGTGTTAGGGTAAACAGTTGCATTACTCTAAGGGGTAATTCTACCCATGATACTGAACAAGTTTTCCTAACCTATAGGAAAATCGAGAAAAAAAAATTCACCTTTTCATACAAACGTTCGATCAGCTGATTGCATTTAGTATGGAAAGTCTGAAATTTTTTTTGCTAATTTCCTATAGGCTTCTTAGGGAAAGTTGTTCAGTATCATGGGTACAATGACCCCTTAAAGTAATGCAACTGCCCTAACACCCTGTATATTTTCTTCTACAAGGTTTTGACCAAGACTTCCACCGCGTGGACACAGATTTTTCTCTAAATTTAAATCATTTAGTACGTTACTTAACGTAATCTAATTAAAGATAGAAGTATTAAGTCTCGGGCCGGACTTGAACCCGCAACCTACCAAACCGTGGTTTTGCTTTCGTCCAATTAAGCTACAGAACCTACTGCGTCAGGGAAAGGAAAATAAAGGAAAGGTATACAACGTGTTAATGAATAAGCGCAAAACCTCATTCACCCCAACTGATTTATAACAAATTAATTTTATTGAAACAATAATATCATTATTTTGATGGTTAAAATTTAAAGTTATTCGCATTTTAAGTTTTCAGACAAAAATTTCGTGCTCGTGGATACATTTTAAGAATCTTGTTTTTGGAGTAAGTAGGATGAATGTGCTCGTGTTGTGGGTTGAGATCGTGTTCAGTAAATTTTAAATTTTAAAAACAAATTTTTGATATTTTGAAAAAAAATTACCTAAGTTGAAACCATGATAATTCGATTCTGCTCTCGATTCTAAACAAACTACTTTCTAGTTTTGCGTTAGTTCATTAACACGTTGTATATGCTGTAGGTACTATTCTGATGCATCCACTCTCATCTCTATACCGAGCATCAATATCGGTATAACGAGCAAAATCATTAGCATTGTATGAAGGCCGTTTTTTTTTTTCGGTATCCGTTTTCGTTTGTTGATTTTTATGGGAAATATAATTTACAAAATTTAAAAAATTCATAGTAAAATGAAGCGCTCGTTAGCGTAGTGGAACTTCTGATCACCGCAGTTAAGCAACTGTCGAAGTCTTTGGATGGCCATTTAGTGGTATTTCATCTCGAGCGTTTCCGTACTTCGGAAGGCACGTAAAGCAATTGGTCTCTGATAGTTCCGTCAGATGGCGTTGTAACTTTTCGTTAAGACAGGTCAGAGGTCTATTAAGGCGGCTTGAAAATTCTCTGATAGCAAGTTGACCACTAACTTGCCTCCAACCCAACATGCATCTCCCTCGTGATGGAGTATGGCCCACTACCTCTCACCCTTACTCGTGAGAGGAGGCCTTTGTCCTGCAGTGGGATTCTACAGGCTATAACTTAGTTTTAGTAAATTGAAAGTATTAAGTAGAAAGTATTAAGTTATCGTTTCCCAATAAACACTACAAACGCCTTCATCATTCTGTCTTGAAGTATAATTTCATATAACGCAAAAAGCAAGTTAGTAAGGCTGTACTTCTAACACAACACACTCGTAAGTCTTTTGTACACAATAATCAGCCCGTGTAAGGTTTCACTTGCGTCAGGGAGCTGAACCGTAAAGCTACCGACGCTTCCTGATTCTAAACGTAGCATATACCTCACGACTATATTCCCCGGGGGGGTAGTCAGAGATATTCTGAAACCTCAGAACATCCTCGTTTCACCAGTAGTACCTACCGAAATTCTGTCCAGTGTAACGGGGAGTGAGCCCGTCGCCACTTGTAATGGACAGTGGGTACAAATACACTCGAAATTGAATCATGCAGGTTCTAAACGTTGTGAGACGAAATATCTATCTCGAGTCAACTTCACCAGGATTTTTTTTCTTTTTATCGGGCCTAGGCCCACCACACATTCCCACCGTTGTAACTCCTGTAAACCAGGATCAAAAGCGGCGACCATTCACAACACTAGACAATGAAGTTCAGCGAGCCCGGGAGATGACTCTATTCTGTCTTGGAACCCGCAATTAAGGGCCTATGTCGAAAAATAATTGAAGCGAAATGGGCGTGTGATAGCTTATATTACTGCCTGATGCGAGAGAAAGAGACAGAGCGGCGCGCGCGCCTGAAACGACGCAAGCAAAAAACTAACTTTATTTATTTGTAATTATACTATTTATCTAAGTTCAATTCTGCTCTAATCAAAATTTATAAAAAATCAATCTCTTTTTTTTAAATCAAGCCTCTTGTTTCTAATATTCCCCGTTTAGCACTTCCAAGCGTTTATCGATAAAGACTCGAGATTTTCGAGAGAAAGATCGCTATTTTGACTTGTTTTTCTATCGAGAAAATGTGTCTTAATCGTGTTTTGGCTCTAATCAAAACTTCAATTATACGTTCAATTTACACATATTATCCGCAAATCATACTCCTACTGTTAGTACTTCATGAGATATGATGCTTTGAAGAATCCAATTTTTTTCACATAGCCTCTTAATTAATTAAAGAAAAAACAGGAGGAGTAGGAAAAAGAAATATCCGACTTCCCCTTCCCCTCCATTGCAAACGGGAGACAGCAATAAAAAAAAGCATGGCTATTAAGAGAAGTTTATTTCAAATGCGTATATGCGCGCTGCATACAAACGAAGTCTGGTAATATTTTCAATAATAATCACTTAAAGTAAATGTATGCATTTAGCTCGAGTAGATTTGTAGTTTAGTATGGAACATCAGATTTTTTTTCGCGATTTCGATATTGGTACCATAGTGAAAGTTGTTCAGTTTGATGGTCTAAACCACCCTTAAATGTTTATTTGTATTTTTGTAACACCTTATAGAGGTAGGATGCTAATGATATCAATTTCACCTTGTAAATCTTTCTATTCGTTGCAGTTTATTCTGTCATTACAGTTTCTTGTCGCTTTTCTGCTAGATGGGACAGCAGATTATTTTTGTCGCGATTTCGATGTTGGTCCCATAGAGAAATTTGTTCAATTTGATGGTCTAAACCATCCCCTTAAAAGTTTTAAATGTTTATTTTTACTTTTGTAACACCCTGTATATCATAGAGTCTACCCATCAAAGCCAGCAGTTGCATACATTTGAGTTGAGTAGGCATTGCAGTTTAGTATGGAACAGCAGATTATTTTTGCTCCGGTCTGTTTGTTCCTATAGTTAAAGTTGTTCAGTGTGATGGATAGACTCTTAGTTTAAAAGGATGCTAATGATATAAATGTCACCCTGCGCTGCTCTAGGCAAAAATTTTTGGATCTCTGGAGCCTATCTGGAATTATAAACAATACGGGAATGACTGGATTCATAAAGAATACAATGTAGATCATTATAGAACGAAAATTAGATTTATAAATCTAAGTATTCTAAAATTAGGAAGATTTTCGAATTTCGCAGACACTAGACATGTAATTGATACCATTACCATCCTTTTAAACTAAGAGTCTACCCATCAAACTGAACAACTTTTACTATGGGAGCAAAAAGATCGGAGTAAAAAAACAATCTGTACGCAACAATCAGTATAAATAAATAAATAAATAAATATCTTGGACATTGTCACACAAATTATCTAGTCACATTTAAAGTACCAGAATCTAGCCTGGACTTGTATTATGATGACTAGACAACGATATAGCATACATATATAGATACAAACATCCATGACTCGGGTACAAATATTCATATTCATCATACAAATATTTGTCCCTAACGGGATTCGAACCCACGACCCTCGGCACAGCAGGCAGGTTCACTACCGACTGTGCTATCGGGCCGTCGAATGTCGAGTATAGTATGGAACAGCTGATTTTTTTTGTGCTCCGATCGGTTTGCGTCCATAGTACAAATTGTTCAGTTTGATAGGTAGACTCTTAGTTTAAAAGGATGCTAATGATATCAATTTCACCCTGTAGAATAAAGCTTGAAAGAAATCGTTGTTTTAGCAGCTATACGATTATTAGGTATGTTCTTGTATTGCAAATTGTTTTCCTCAGGAACTAAGTACACGCTGGAACTCAAAAACCTTGCAAAGGTCAAACGGTTAAAATATTTAAAACGAGAACAACAGATGGTAAAAACGTTAGTTGAAGTAGGCAACAAATTGCCGAATAATAATAGGAGATTAAAAAAAAACTGGTCGAGCTAGTTCTGGGCCAGATAAAGAATGTTACAATCAAATAATTGATCGCATCGAAATCCGGGATTATAAAAACGAATAACCTAAAGTTATAGTCCTTCTAGAATCTAGATCTAAGTTCTCTTGGACTAAGTACTGACAGATCGATAACTTTTATAACCTTTAGATAATAACATCATAAATAGAACATAAACACAAACGTTATCCATACAACTACAATGTATTTAACAGCCGAAATAGACGTAAACAAAAAACATAAAATAATGCACTATCGATGCGTTATCTTGCACCCAATGCAGTAGCACGACTCACGACCAATCGATAAAACGGAACGCATCAAATTCGCGCGGTTTCTTCACTAAAAATCCCGCTCTTTTTCTGGCGCGAAAAACACAACACAATAACAATATTAAAAATAATTACTACGTTTTATTACTATCACGATTTAGCGTTAAAATAACACTTTACAATACAATACAGTCAATGCGGTGCCTGCTACGATCGTCGCGTAACTGACGGCTGGATATCAGGACGCGGCGAGCGCCCAAACTATAACCTAGCCAAGTTGAAATAGCGGGGTGAACAGGAGTAGCAACTGAGGGGCAGGTGCTAACAAAAATAGGACGGGTAAAGCCATTCATGGATGCGAGGGGACCGATGCGTAGATAACTTCCGCATTCAATGGCCGGTCGCACTATAAAAAGTTTACCTGCACCGAACAAATAAACATGAGACGAGGGATCTTTCTTTTTGTAAATATTTAACTGTATTATCAGCTATTTTTATCGCAGAAGGGATTTAGATTATTAAGGCTATTTTTGGATTTCACGTTCTAATTCGTATCCGAAAATGGTCCAAATAACTTTATAACATTTTCGTATGCGAATTAGTAGATATGTATGGTATTCAAAAATAGTACTCCACGCATTTTATGGGTACTCGCAACAGTATATTTTATGCAAATCAGCAGTCCCATAAATTTGGCTAGAGTAGGTTTGCAGTTTTGTATGGAACAGCTGATCTTTTTTTTTGCGATTTCGATGGTGGTGCCATAGAGAAAGTTGTTCAGTTTAATGGTCTGATCATTCCCTTAAAAAAGTGTCAGCATATTCAGAAGGACCCTTTATACTACTATGGCGAGTGCCTGCATATCGAAATATACTACAGCGAGTGTAAAAATTGTTTTCACTCAACGGATAAAAGGAAATTGGAGATATGTATTCAGAAAACACAAAAATCTATTTCATACAAACTTTATTTAAATCAAAAAATAAAATCTACAATAATCCTTTACTTTAAAATTAATATGTATAGTAATATTTGTTTTAGCTTCTCAATCTTTAGCAAGTTTGCCATAACCACCATTCTTATCTATCCTTCAAGGCATTTTACCCTCTTTCTGTATTACCTACTGTTACCATACTTTAATGGTAATCTTAACATTCCATCACTTACATCATGGTTAAAAAAAAAAGTTTCACCAATTTTATAAAGCAGGCACTAAACTTTTGCGAGAAATTCTCGGCGAGAATTCTCGTCCAGAACTTCCAAGGAAAATAACAACGGCTTCGGCATTTCTCGTCTGTTCTCGGCGAGAATGTAGTGTCTGTTTAGGATACTATCCTTGTACTAAACAACAACGAAATTAGAAAATATTTGACAAATTAGACAATATCCAAAATAAAAGATTTCTATAAATTGATTTGAACCGACATTGAATTTTTTACGAAATATAGCAACTTGTTGCTTCAATAATTTGATCTTTTATGTACATTCAGAGAAAAGTTAACACGGGGTTTAATGTTTTATTTACCTTTAGGCTATTGCATTCGACGTAGAACCACAAAAAAAAAGACTCCAAAAGTGAAATTTTTTAATCTCATACTTTCAAATTCGTATACGAAACGAAATGTGTAAGATTCAAAAATAAAACTTCCAGTAAAATTTACAAAATGCCAGACCCAGACGATATGAGATAATGATAAAATACAATATTTAATGTTTAAAGCGATAAAATTGCACATATAAGGAACTCCTGAACGCAGTTTCTGATTTCCAGAAATCCCTTGAGACCCGTCTCAACGAAGAAAAATTTCAAACAATGACTGCAAACAAATGTGAAATTGGATTCTGCACTAGCTATGCTAGTTTGCTATAGAAATTTCTTTTAAAAACCAGTTTCAAAAAACGATAAGCAGAAAGTAGTTGTTAGGAAAATGATACGAACAGACTTAAGAATTTGTAACAAAATGCGCACAATAAGGAACCCATATCTGCCGAAATGCCGTAAATAACGCGTGCAATGCAATGCAAATACCGGCAATAAAACAATGTTCTTGTTTTTTGTTGTATGCGAAGACATTGCATTAGAATTAAGACTATAAAAATGTCCACAAATGCAACCAAAACGCAAATTGAAACATCAGTTGAAGTTAAAGAAGCCTGAGATAATGGTGAAATCAATAAATAACTATTTTCATAGCATTCTTTGTGAAAAAGAAATTACGAAGTTTTTATGTATGTTACATTTACGTAAAAATGCAACAATACGACTTGATGTAAGCGACAGATTTAATTTTACTACAAACCTTTACACTATAAGCTTAACAAATTATATTAAAATCCTCTTCTACAGCTAAATTACAATGCATAAAATTTATCTTTCTTTCTTTTAATAAAAATACATTATATCTGATATCAAAGAACACTTTACATGTTGTTGTTAAATCGGTAACAAATGAGGCACATTATTATTACAGTAAATAGATGCATAGATGGGCCAAGTTATTCTGGCTTATATACCATGCATCTGTACATAATTCCATATGGAATCTGTAATTGGACTGTAAATAATATTACATAATTTTCTTATTTGAT